>JAQJVK010000005.1:43854412-44454412 GCA_035578135.1 Flexamia atlantica | reverse complement strand
CTTTTAGGGTGTAGGCCTCCGCTAAGAAAGGATTTTACAAAATTCGAAGTTTCAAGGGGTTTATAGCGAGGTCGAATTTTTCAAATTTTCCCATATAAAAGTGTTATGGACATTCTTCTGTATACATTTTCAATGATCATTCAATAAGCCAGCTGTGTTAATTTCACAAATGTACATACGCTGTTGCAGCTGATTATAAATTGATTTCTTTCATCCCGGTTTTATTGTCCTTTTGTTGATTTATTTTATGGACATAATTATGTACTATATAAAAGCTACATAGTTTAGTGTTGGTACCTAATCTGTTAAATCATAAATTCAATTTATGGCACCATCTTTATTTTGGCAGCGGGAGAGTTGTAATTATGCCTGTTATGATGATTTTGCATTTAATCTAATTTTACCTCTACAGTTTAAAGCCTGAAGTGTGTGCTGCTTTTGTGGTTGAGTCTTGAATCCGATTCCCCGCAAGACTGAAAGAGGGGGCAATGTATACAGACATTGGAGGGATTGGAGGGGGTACGGTATTTAGTCACTGAGAGACTGTACTGTAATAGCCTAATCTAATAATTTGATCTAGTCATATAGAAATCCCTAAATCATAAAAATCTCTGACATACGGTTTTAAGGTTTTTTTGTGGAATCAATGGATTGAAATGTGGCCGTATAAATGTAATGGATGATCTTTGGTTTACATTTCCAATTTAATTCATTCAAGCAGAGGGTAATTTGCTTCAAAAAAGTATATATTATTTCAGCTGATCTATAATTTGATTATTTCCACCATGGTTTTATGGTTGTTTTGTCAATTTATTTAGGCCATACGCACTAAATTAAAGTTAAATTTAGTTAAGGTTTAATCCATCATCAATTTCAGTAACTTATCTGTTTGATCATAAAATGTAGCTCAGTCTTTATTTAGGCAACGGGAGTTTATTTAGGCAACGGGAGTTATAGTTTTTCCCTTAGGGCGTCCTTAATGTATTCATTCCCTACAATAGTTAGGCGAATTCCTTTTTCATCTAATTCGAGGGTGACCTGGCTTTGCACGGGAAAAATAAGCACTTCAGTCAGTAGTTGACCTTTCAAAATATATTTAAAATCGCTCATATGTTTAGTTGTAAACCAAGTGACTCAAGTTTGTAACACTGTTCCAAACATTCAGCTCTTTGTTGTACTAATTATGACAATTCTGAGCCATGTTGACAAATATGCATAGAAATACCTTAAAATTGACACATTTCACGTTAAAATCGGTCCTGCCGTTTTTGAGTCACGGCTGAGAAAAGAAAACCTACACTATCTACTGTAATATGGGTTTAACTGGTTTTTAACCTACACAACGCCATAGCACGTAAACAGACCTCTACATTAAATATTCCTTGATATAACCTTTTTTATTCAGCTCCTTCACATTCGTCAAATCAAGGTTAGACTATGATATCGTGAGCGAAGCCACGGGAACTGCTAGTATATATATATATTTATGAAAATGGACGAAAAGTGTTTTTGGCATCTGGGGGCTTATTTTGCTTACATTCAGTCTTTGTTGTCTTCTGGGATTGTAGCTTGGGGAGGTTGTCTGAGAAGTGTTCTTGAACCTCTCAACGTGGTGCAAAAATCAATTTTGAAAGTGGGATTTGGTAAAGGCAAACGATTCCCGACTGACGCTCTATTTCAGCAAACATCCGTTCTTTCCATCCGGCAACTTTATATTAAACATATTCTGATTAACATATATAAGAACTTTAATAGCATTTTTCAAGAAATTTCGCACTCGCACGATACGCGGTATTCGTCTAGAGTCAGAATTGCTACTTTGCAACTAAACTATACTTTTTTCTCGACAAATTCTTTTTATATCTCTCACATTATTTATCGTAATATTTGTATATATTTTCCAGAATTAAATTTATTTGATTCGCCCTCTCTTAACATTTTTAAAATTCGCGTCAAAAAATGGTTACTTAATTTAAGCATTGATGAAGCGGACCGAATTATCACGGCAGTTTACCGGCGAGTCAGACCCGACCCATGACTTGACGTGAACTTTGACCACCCTCCGGCCGGCCGGCCGGTCGGCGGCGCTCCGCTCGTCCCAGCCACTCGATTTTCCTGTAATTTGTCTCCAACCTGGCACAAGCTGAAAACTATTTCTTCCAACACAATTCATGCTCCATTATTCATTCTCTTATTTATTATTTTTGATTTATTCATTTTTTCCTTCACTTATTAAAATATTAATTATCTAAATACTTTTTATACATAAATTAACTATTATTTTCCAAATTAACTGGTCATAAATTATTATTTTTGTAAATGCAACGCAGCAGACGCACAGGCTTAAGTCTATGTCTGCTGATTCCCTAGAATTCCTTTTTTCTTTTAACAGCATTTATTCATGCAATTCTATAATTTATTTTTATTTATATTTATAAATTATCATAGTTTTATTTATTTAAGAAACCCAATGTAAAAAGCTGTACAATTTATTGGAATAAACAATTCATTCATTCATTCATTCATTCAAAAAGAAAAGTTATGATGGTCTTGGGCTTGGGTCTTACCAGGAGACCTACGGTAACAGCTTCTTCCCTATAGGGGAAATTAGCTAAAATGAAAGAAATTTTTTGCAGTTTATATATATTAAGAAAAAATATGCTTAAGAACAAAAAATAAAAAACACAGAGAATAAAAAAGTGATTCTTGGAGACTAGTGAATCAATAATCCTTTGAGATCAGTGTATTATCTTCTTTCCGTAGCCGACATATAACGTCTTCTTTCAGCGACTGACATAGTAGAATGCCTTTGTTCCATAGCCAACAAATAACATGGTCCAGTTGTTATAAATCATCTTCGTTCCACAGCATACCAATATGGTTATTCGTTCTGCAGCCACCAAAAATAATCGCCTATCGCCTGCTGACCAATATCATCGATATTTGAGACTAATGAATATCGTCTATTCATTTTTCTGAAAAATGTTTTTAAAAACCTCATTGACTAAACACAACAGGGATGATTGGTTTTGTGGTTAGTCATGTCGATTTGAATATGTAGGTAAAATCAAAAAGGAAAACTTAATTTTTTTTTACAGATATTTGAAATTTGTAAAAATCTGTCGTTTCTGTTGTTCCCGAGCTCCAAGATTAACTTGCATAGCTTAAGAAAAAAATTTGTATCTTTGCCATTTTTATTAATCCAATTGTTATGAAAATTTGCAACAATATTAAGTAAAGTTTGCTAAATCCAGGAAAAAATAAATCATAAATATCTTTCTATATTTAGGTCATTGAAAAAACATTTTTTACAATTTTTTTTGTATTTTTAGTCCGATGACAGTGTTTTACAAAAAAATTAATATCTCCTAAGGGCACAATGACAATCAAGTACTTTTTTTTAAACTTATCTACATTAAATTTCCTAAAGGCCGTCTCATCATAAGTTGAGGCAGGCTACCTGACCAAGGGGTTGACCAGGACAACGGCCAGGACGGCCCGGCGAGTAAATCCCATTGTCTCGGGCGGCCCGGCCATTGTCCTGGTCAACCCTTCGGTAAGGTAGCCTGCCTCAACTTATATAGAAACGGCCTTTAACAGATGCAGCAGCAAAACACATGGCTTTTTGCATGCTTTTTAAATTAAAAAATCTTTTAAAACATTTCCAAATAAAAACATGATTTTTGAATTTTTTAAATGGAAATTTTTTAAAAATTTAATTTTAGTTTGCACCATTAAATTCAGCTTGAAAAAACAAATATTTTAGTACTTTGAATCTTTGCTCTATGTCTACTGGTTGCTGAGATATTGAATGTTGTTAATGCGGTACACTGTCCAATTTTAACGTGGTACATTGACCAATGTTATCCTTATGGAAAATAAATAAAACTCAATATCTTGCTTATTTTTAAACTTATCATAATAATATTTGGTGTGTAGGTTCTTCTGGTTGATATTTGTTGAATATTCATTGAAAATCAACTATTTTTTACTTTTCCAAGGGAGCAAAATTGCTTACTTTTGGCTACGATAAGCTAACATTCCGTTTCTATGAGTATGCAGGATTGCTGACATATGAATGGAAAATGTTTACGTTTTTAGCCATCATCAAAGAGAAGTCAAATAGGAGATGCTATATACCAAATGTTATTACGATAACTTTAAAAATAAGTGAGATATTGAGTTTTATTTATTTTCCATAAGGTTAACATTGGAAAACAACCGTATTAACAACATTATCATAATAACATTAAAATGTAAATACTGTGTTTACCACTTTCAGTATCTCGGTAACCAATGGACATAGAGCAGTGATTTAAAATTCTAAATTGTTTGTTTTTTTGAGCTGAATTCAATAATGCTAAAAAAATTGGAATATTTTTATTTTTCTATTTAAAAAACTCAAAAAACCCATTTTTGGGGGGGTTTACCCCCCTTTACCCCCCCCTTCCAGTAGCCCGATCGGGCTGGTTTACGAACTCGTCCGAATAATTACTACTTTACACATCCATGCCAAATTTCATTAGGATCGGACCATTTTTACACGAGTTATCGTGCTTAAAGACACACATATATATATATATATATATTTATTTTTGTTATTATATTTGTTATTAAATATATTTGTTAAATACAGGCCATAATTATAAAAGTATCAATGAAAACATGAAAATTCTAGAAGTAATGACCAAGGGGAATGAGATGGATTCTAAAGAAGAATACCTGATATATATAGGCCATAGACAAGAACAAAATAAAATTATGAATAACCACATACCAGCAAGAACCCCATATATGAGAAAGCAATGACCATAAAGAGATGAAACATCCCAAAATACCTCTACAAAAAACAGATGATATAAAGAATTATTTATTTATCACTATAATAAAAATATTTTTATTTTGTTAGGTTAGATATAGCTTGAAAATAGCCCAGATAGGGCCGAAACATGTAGCTATTAAAAATAGTCAAAAAAAGGGTGCTCAGTTCTATTTATTTTCTCTTACATAAATATATATATGTATGAAAATGAACGAATATTGTTTTTTTCTTCTGGGGGCCCCAAAACAAAAAGTTATCATGGTCTCGGGCTTAGGTCTTACCATGAGTACTACGGTAACAGCTTCTTCCCTATAGGGGAAATTCGCTAAAAGTACTTGATTGTCATTGTGACTTTAGGAGATATTAATTTTTTTGTAAAACACTGTGATCGGACTAAAAATACAAAAAAAATTATAAAAATGTTTTTTTCAATGACCTAAATATAGAAAGATATTTATGATTTATTTTTCCCTGGATATAGCAAACTTTACTTAATATTGTTGCAAATTTTCATAAAAATTGGATTAATAAAAATGGCAAAGATACAAATTTTTTTCTTAAGCTATGCAAGTTAATCTTGGAGCTCGGGAACAACAGAAACGACAGATTTTTACAAATTTCAAATATCTGTAAGAAAAAACTGTTTGAGATAAGAAGCTAAAATTTTGTATTCTTCCATGGGCATGTGAAAAGATCAAAATCACCAAGTTTCATCAAATTCTAGATGGTGGGTTACATGGCCTGGATGACTTGATATGGACTGACCCTGTCAAGAGTCTACTGTACAAAAAAAATTTAACATCATGTGTGCTACAAATATTTATGGTAGGCTATTTTTGAAATAAAATCTATAAAAACTACAAAATGTGTGAGGTTATATTAAAAATGCTGTAGCATTTTTATTTAATAAAAAGTGTACAGAGCCTCAATGTACCTGGGAGAGTGGGGTAGAAGGGGAGAGTGCCCGACAGCATCTGTCCCGTGAGAGGCATCCCTAGCCTGGCGGCAAACGCAGCTCTAACCTCCGCTTCCGACACTGGGGCCAGTTTGCTCTCCTACAACAGCAACAACAGATCCACTCCACAGGATGCCAAACACAAGTGTTCTAAAGTCTTATCAAACTACCCAGGACTCAGGAGCCTTTACATTTCAGAATTAAAAAATTTTGGTTCAGAAATATTACTTTGCTTTCAAAAAACACTTCTTTTTGTTATTTGTTTTTGTTGATAAATAAAAAAAATCTGTTACATGACAAAAGTTAAATTTACCAATAGAAAATTGAATGTACTTTCAGAAAAACATAACATTTACTGGTTTATTACAGTAAATAAGACTAATGTAAAGGTTTTTCTAAAACTTAGCATTTTACCTTATTTTAATAGGATAAACTAGACGTCCATGTGCACAGTAATTAAAAGGCAAATGGGTTAATGACGTCTATAGGCACAATAATTAAAACGCCAATGGGTTAATATGATAAACTTGTAGTTGTTCACTAATATACCAATAGATTTCAGGAGGGACTAGTTTTTTGATAACACCCCGTACTCTGTCTGTGAATACTTGCACATTTGGGAAATGGGGTCTGAAGTTGAAGGTTATATCATTTTCCAAGAGCAACAAGAAAGCTCTTTTTGCAAGCAAAAGGATTTTTGTGCATGCAAAGCTTTTTATCGTTAAATGTAAACTGATTGTTTTTAATATTTGTTGGATTCTTTTCACTAAAATAACCGAATAAACCTAAAGGAAAGAAAAAGAGAATCGTTATCTTGTAGATTAAAGAAGTATAGTCTATTCAATTGAAATCTAAAAATCATCATCTTTAACCTGCTTCAACAATATGCCTTTGATGAAAAATTGCTTTCAGTGAAAAAAGGCTTCTTTTCACTTTCAGCATCACATATATGTGTTTTCAACTTCGATGTGTTTTGTTGTTAAATCACCAAACCTGGCACTTAAAACAATCTTCCATTATCCAATCATACACAGGTCATGACAGATACAAGAAGTTCTATTGTACAGGGTTGTTTGGCCTTCTTGATTCATAGTGGATTTCTAGTACTCACATTGGGGGTGGAGGTGGGGGGTCGGCCTAGGGAGATGTTGGGCATGGAGGGGGAAGTGTAGAGCCCGGATATGTCATTCATGCTGCCCGGACTGGTTGACAGTTGGCCGTACTGTGGCTCACCTTCCTATAACCGGAAAACACAATTTGGTCACAAGACAGACATGAAAAGGAAAACACAGTGAAGTTCATGAGGATGAATTTAATTCTCAACTTTTGGTCTTCAACCTGCCATGTATTAGAGCAGAGGTTAAATCTATTTCCAATACTGTCATGGTGGAGAGGGGGGGGATGTAACACTAAGTTTTAAACTTGATATCCTTGGAGCATATCATCCAACTGAGCTAAAACAAAAAATAAACTGGATAACTTCTTACATCTTTGTATCACAAATATTATAACAGGTTTAAAAACAAAAACAGTAGCTAAAAATCAATTCATTAAGGACACAACTTTGCCAAATGAAAACAATTCATTCTAGCTACTTAAAAATTAACCATTTAATAACAATTTAACATCAGCATTCACAAATTCTCGACCAATCCCTTTGTACTTTTCAGCTCATTGTTTGACAAAAGCAATTGTGTGAGGTGCTGCCCAACTAAAGATTTCCTTTGCACACTGACAAAAAAATTCAGCAAATTTAAATATTAGGCCTAATTTTTTTCATCAGCAAGAATTCAAAATATTCTTATTTAAATGGAATATAAATGAACAAGTGGCTTGAAGGGGCTGCACACCCCTAAACTTGACAGGGAAACAATACCGTCATGTGGTTGTCCCTGCTCTCACCTCTTGTATCGGAGTGTTGTGGCCGGCAGAAGGAGACATCTGAGACACAGGCGGTGAGTTCGGCCCTGAGTCTGGATTACTGCTGGACGATTCTGCTGAAAAAAATGGTGTGTTAAGACCACCTAAGCCCAAATAAATTGAAACAAGAAACATCAATAATGGAAACTTATTGTGGGGAGGAAATTTTGTATTTTAAAAGCTACTAAAAATATTTTTATCTCTCAAGTTTTCTATAAAAACTCAAGATTTTCATTTTAGAGCAGTTTCAGCTATAGGTTGAAGTAAAACAGAAAACAATGTTAACATTCAAGAGTTAAACATACATCTTGGGAACTAAAACTCTGAATAATAGCCCTATTGAGATAAAAAAAACTGTTGTGACCTATAAAATTAATTTGGCTTTAATATTATTTTTTAGAGGTTCGGCTTCGCCTTTTCATCTCATATTTAACCCGCCCACATAGTCTACTGATGTATGTGTGTGGAGGAACAGCGAAGTAACAAGAAGTAACAAGGGTAATACAGAGATAACATGTGACTTTGCTGAATGCATTCCATGCAACAGCCACATGCTTTCCCGCGCACATTCTGATACTGTTCTTGATACTGAACACTGTTAAAAATCACTTGCCAGGATCGGTACTCCAATCCAGAAGCTGAACCGGTTTATTGTTTTTTCCTTTAGTTTTTATCTGCTCTAGACCACTGACTCACCAAATACTGTTATTAATATGTTGTGATCGTGTTTGATAAATCATTATGATCAAGATACAAAATGTATAGCTTGAAAAATTCTAAAAAATTAAATAAGAAATACTTTTCCAACTAAAAATTACTCCCAGAATCACAAAACTTCTCAAATGGGTGGGAAGAAGTCTACCTTCCTTATATAAAATAGGAAGGTCAACAATGTGGTCTTTGGTCACAGTACTGTGATATTATGACTTTTTTGCCATATTTAATTTAAAATTTTCAAATAAAAATAGTTATAGGGTTGAAAAGTATAACTCGAGTGACTACCATGAAACGACTGTCCGATGTCACTAATAAATATCTCTTTCTAAGGCAGAATGCATCTGCATCTCAATAAACTGCTCTGGAACTCCTAATTTCCACTGTTTAAAAATGAGAAAATGTAAATCAAATCTACAAATGATCATGACAGCACAAAATAAAAGCAGCTGGTTAGTGAGGGTGCATGCGGGGCGGATGCGTACTTGCGAGGTGCGCCCTGCGCTTGACCGGACGGTCCTTGGGTCGAGCGATGGGACTCGCACGTCGCTCTATCACCCTTTGCTTCAGACGCACTTTCAGCAGGTTCGGCTCCGATGCTGAAAGAGGGGGAGGGGGGATGTTAGAGTTAGCACAACATTCAACAAACAGCACAAACGGCAATCACTACTTACTGAATTCACAAACTTGAGATTTTTATTATAATGAGTTATTACTCGCGATAAACTATGGTGTTTTTTTGAAAATGTTCTTAACAATTCAATGGAAAAGTCCCCAATTAATTATAAAGTAAAAAAGTCCCATATCAAATATATTTTGTGAGCAAAAAAAATGAACAGAGTGTATGAAACTAAAATTAAAGAATGTTATCTCATCGGATATATAAAATGAGATTTGAACAGAATTAATAAAACAAAAAGAACTTTTTGCAACAGGGATGGATGATTGATTAAACTAGGTACTGTTAGTCAATAAAACCATTCACACATGCACTTTATTTATTTACTTTGCTTTTAAACCTCCTTGTTTTGTCAATGGCTGTTCTTGAATTTAGGATCAGTGGCGTCCCAGCAATTAATTCTACCTAACTTCGGTAGTCTGAAATTCTTTCAGGATATAAAATGTTTACCAATCACAGTTAAGAGACAGGTGCAACTACAGGTGTAAACGGTCTTAAAATTGTCTGTGCAAAAACAATGGAGTAACTTAGAAAAACATCAAGAATAATTGCTAACACGCTAAAGATGATCAAATATAGGGCTCACAGGTCAAAGGTGAGAATAATTTTGCAAAAGAAGTTGTCAACCGGGAAATTTCATTGCAAGATTTGACAGTTGTGAAGACAACTTTTTAAAGAACCAAAAGGCCATAAAATTTGATAGTACATATTTAGTGTTCACCGGGCTGCAGTAACAGGAGTTACTTTGTAAAAGACAATCACATGCCTTAATGATCATGGGAAAAGAACCATAGTAACTCTGGGAATATCTTTACAAAATACGTGAATGGCCCAAAATCTCAATGCAATTGTATATATTTATTAACCGAGGATAAATGGTGGGATGAGTATTTATATTAAATTACACATAGTAATTTAATAATTTATTTATTATAGTAATAGTAATAACTCCCCTTATCCCAAGATGGGTCTGTTCCCAATTATTTCATATTATTGGGACTCCATTTCACATAAAAAAATCCTTAAACAATGAATATCCCAAGTTAACCAAAACCATGATAAAAAATAATTCATAAATTTAGGAAAACAAAGAACTTTTGGTGCTGCAAATACAAAGTAAATACTGTCTTTGATATCATAAGAATGGATTAATCCTGTCCCACCCACATATTCCAGAAACATGTCTCAATTCAATGTAACTCTTATCTTTATATCAAAGCTGAGTAATTCAAGAATTTGTCCTTGTTTTCTCATTAAACTTTGTTCATCTTCAGTTCACATGAAATGGGGCTTGTGTATTGGGGCTCCTTATAAGGTTGTTGTGTCTGACACAGCAATTTACAACAGCAGATAGATTTTCAACTGATTCTTAAATTACCTGTATATACTTTACTGGTCCTTAATCAAATTATAAAAATTCTACTTCTTAAGATTTTCAAATTATATTTTTCAAAAGGAAATAACCAAGTTATAGAATAATCAAAATATATATGTAGTTTCTAACGCTGTTAGCTTAACACCATAAGAAAATTTCAAATATGTTAACAACCAGTGAGATTAGTCACACAGAAATTGACTCAATTCACAAACTCACTACAAAACGCAAACAGATATGATGAAATGTGGAACTGACCAGTTTTCCTAAGTGGGAAATCTTCGTCGTATTTCCCCAACAGCCTGTAAGGAGCAGTGGTGCTGTTGGTAGCATTGGGTTCCCCAGGAGTCCCTTGCAAAACAGACCTGGAAATATAGTAAAGCTTTAAATGATGAAAAAAATCAAACAAATAATACTGAAATAAAACTTTAATGAATATTTTTATTGATAACCAAACTGTTAATGCTAAATACTTCTGGGGATCCCACCTTGTTACAGTAGAACCTCGTTTATCCGGATTAACGGGTTCCGGACATGATCCGGATAAGTGAAAATCCGGATAAAACGGACATAATAGGAATATCAATAAAAACAATACATAATGAAAAAACTTACCATTTATTTATCATAACAACGTCTAAAAACAGATTCACTTTAGTACTGTACATCAAACAATAGTAATGTACACACACAGGAGTAATGTACAGTACAGTATATTCAGTTTTTATTAAGGACTGTAAAAAAATCGTCTATCTTCTTTACTAATACTGAGCAACAATAACACCTGTCAACGCGAAGGGTGAGGGATACGTCGACGTGGAGGGAGGGGGCTAATTTTAGCAAACGGGCAGGGTAGGAGATGCCTCAAGGTCATTGCCTCCCGTGCAGGTATTGTTCGGTATCGAACATCGATGTTTTTACCATCAATGTTAGAAAGTCGATGTTTTTCTACCATCGATGTTTTTGTATCGATGTGTTTTTAAGTGGAATTTTAAGATAGATTTCGTCTTTTTCCGACCTCTGAATATGGAAATTAAATAGGACTAACATTTCCTTTTTTATTTTAGATATGGTATAATAATAAGCCTAATAATAACAACATTAATTTGCAAGGTTAATTTTTCCATATTTTGAAAATGAATAACGATATATCGAGATAAAAAACTTCGATATGATTTAGTTGAAAACATTGACGTTTTTCGCTTAACCTCTTGAAGTCCACGCCCGCACATATGCGGGATGACCCCCAGCCCGCCACTGGTCCATGCCCGCCTATAGGCGGGATCAGACATCATTTGGTTTCAGCAGTCCTTGCCTTCACAGACTAACATATTTTTGGTCACAAGTTATATGTTTTTTTTCATCAGAAAACAAGCTTTCTAATGGTATATTTGGTTTTGTTATTTTCCCAGGTGGGAACACTGGGAAACAAAATGAATTGTACATTTAGTTGCGTCGTCAGCTGTTGCTCAGTTTGTAAACAAAACAAAATGGGTTCGTGTGACCAGCGTTTTCTTCGCAATTGTGAAATAGCGGAATTTTATAACTAATGATAAATTTAGTGACGAATCTGAGTGTAGTGAAAGTGATCATGAGTGTGAAGAGCTATTTTCACCGAAAGACAATCTCCAAAAATCTCCAAAATAACCCGGACCGGGCATGTATATGGTAGGCCTAGTAAAAATACCCGGACTTTAAGAGGTTAAAAACATCGATGTTTTAGAATCGATGTATTTGCAACATCGATGGTATTAGTTCGATGTTAAAATCGATGGTAACATCGATGGTGAACTTTCGATGTCCGAACATTACGTGCAGGTGCAGTCGCTCGGCCCACAATGAGTCATCACGCATCGGCTGTGGCGGGCGGCTGTAGCTTCACATACAGTACTCGCGTATTAGTCAACATACAAACACGGCACAAAACAAACTCAGTTATTATATAAAATACAATTATCGCGATTTACAGAACATTTGTATTTAAAGTTAATTGTAAAACAATGTGAATGCTGTGTCTAACATTTTTATTTTTGTGTCGAAAAGTCTAATTTATTACGGTAATATTGGACAAGATTTTTGATCCGGATAAGCCGGAGAGCCGGATAACCGAGGTCCGGATAAACGAGGTTCTACTGTACTTTAGTTTTAAATTACCTTTTTTACTTTAGAGTCAGAAAATAGGCACTGAAATGTCAAGGACATGAGATTTTATCTATAATGCCTGCACATCGGCGATGGCAGACTAGAGACAGTTGTACACATGACCTACCAGTTGCGGTAGGGTTGACCAGACGCTGGAATGGCTCCGTTTGCAGCCGCTGCTTCCCTGTGTTTTTTGTTCAGCAGAAACCCCTGAAACATACAATTTGTAAAAAACTGACTTTATAGTTTTCTTATAGATTTTAGAATCTCTTCTCTTAATTAGATTAGATTTTATTAAATAGAGTTCACCAAATTTTTTTAACCACCATAGTTAAACAATAGTACTGTAATTTTTTGGCTAGAGCTACATTATTACTACAGGCATCAAACAAAATTATTTTTAAAATGATATTTGAACGAATACTGTTTTTGGTATCTGGGGGCCTAAAACAAAAAGTTATAATGGTCCCAGGCTTAGATCTTACCATGAGACCTATGGTAATAGTTTATTCCCTGTGGGGGAAAATTAAAAAAAAAACCAAATTATAAAACTGAATCACATCATAAAACAACTATAATGACAGATCCATCGGTGAAGTTAACTAACATTTGCTTGGAACACTGAAAATGCATACAAGACCGTCCATTTGAATTATATGTGTAAATTAAAACCCCTTGTGCCTTGACCTGTGGTGTGTCTAAAAAGTCTAAGAAGCCTAGATCACTCTCCGTTATGTATGGAACCCACAATAAAGTTATTCTGAAATCCACGAACCCCCCGCGGTTGCCAGTCAATTTTATGAAGACAATTTTTTGTTTGCAAACAAATGATTTATTTATATAGATTATTTTTCTTGAGAATCTTACATTCAAACTATCTGAAGGATTTGTTGAAACAATATTAAGAGAATTTTTAGAGACCTTACTGATCAAAGGATGTTATGTTCTGAATACAACTTTCTATAAAATCAAGTACAAAAAGGATAAGAATTATCAATAAAATTTCATGTAGGCCTAACAAAAATATTCAGCTAATGGCATTAGTTACAATAACTAAAACTATTAGCAGTTATGAAAACTTCAGCAAATAAAGCATTAACATGCAAAAAGTGATCAGTATTTGTTGAATAAACTTAAATATAACACACTTGGCAGCAAAAGGCAGACATATGGTCTGACACAATTTACCAATATTAATTTTTGCTTGAACTTTCCTAACATGCTTCAATTAAACAGCTACTTTGGTAAAAATATGTTTTAAATAGTTTACATTACAACTACTTTTTATCAAACAACTTTAGAGAGAAACTATTAATTAAATCCATTGAATCAATCTATCAATATAGGATGCAATAAGGGTTTACTCTGAAACATTCCTTTTTCACACACACACTACTTATACTTGAATTAATACAACTATGAAGCGCAAGAGGGAGGGAAATTTATATATTTATCATTCGCCAGCGACAGGATAACCCCTTGAAGGCAGACTAAAAAAGGAGTTCCGAAATATCCTAAAATTCCAAAGTCTAAGTGTTACTATCTAGCTGACAATAAATAAAGTTTTAGGGCAAGATAAAAACAACAACAAACCAAATGAATCATCCAATAGGAAACGACCTCGTGACAAAAAACCATTATGCTCCAGCCAATGATGTACTTAGTGGGATCTTGTGAATAATACTAGTTGGTTTTCGTTTTTTTTCTGAGGGACATGCCTGGCGCTGGTGAACGATAAGTGAAATTTTCCTCTATCTCGCGTTTCATAGTTGTATTAATTCCACTATAACAGATTTTTACAATTGGGGTGTCATTTTAAAGCTTATGATCTACCGTGAATGGTAATTAAAAAGGGCATTTTATTTACACCTTCGCCCCCCTGACCTTCAATTTATTTATAAAGGGTGCTCTCAAAGGTCAAGTGTCAACCAACTTGCTAAAGACAAATAAAAATTTAACAGCTGATTCCCCTCAGATGAATTGTTAACCAGTCACATTTTTTACAAAAATTAGACCATCTGCAACTGTGAACAAGAGACGAAACAACTTATGAAAAGGAATTTTCATTTAGGTTACTTTTATTGACGAGGTAGGTGAATTACTCTTTGTTGTATGGATCTGCAATCAGCATTTAAAAAATATTGTAAATTATTAATATCATTTATTTAAAAAATGTCTTAATAATATATTCATACAATTTTTATTTTCTTATGATGATGAGTTTCTTAAATATTTAAAGGTTTTTTCTGCTACGAAGTAACCTTAGAAACGTAAAAGGAAATTGAATAACTGGTTATGCCTAGGAGACGAGTTATGAACCCTGAGATTAGGGGAAACATGCGTAACCTTCGGCAGGAACATATAAATGCAAAGACAAAGACAAATACTGAACAGTAGAGCGTCATTGTACCACCTATACACTTGCAGCAACTAAGATTATGTCATGACAAGAATACATGGAAAAAATCCCGGTATCCTTCTGTTGTGCAAGATTAAGTCCAGAAAACAATCAAATTCATGAACATTTTGTTGAAGCGATGGACAAGACACATCTCATAATTCTTGCGTTTTGTACAGCTAATTATAAATTCAACAAAAGTAATATAATTTCTTGGAACTGTAGGCGAGTTTCTCATAAACAAAAAAAAATTAACTTTACGATGGAAAAATATTAAAATGCACAATTTGCTCATGGGTCCCATCATCTTTCACTTAAGTTTAAAACTTTGGGGAAACGATTTACAAGTTCAATGTATAGATGCACAGTACATAAAAATCGTATAACGAAAAGAGGAAATTTAGAATAAAAGGTTCAACTCCTACTGACCTCCACCATGATCCCCCTGTCACTCTTTAAGGACTGATGATAATAACCTGTACAAGAACTTTGAGTTTTATAAAACTGTTTTGATTGGAAATATTCTTTACTGTTCAAACTATAGTTTATTTAAACAGTAAATACAGTGAGAAATGTTTTAAAACGTTTCAAAGTAAAAAACGTGTGACACTTGACATGACAATAACTAGCACTTCCAGACTTTAATTAGCCTACATTACATTACCAGGTAAGATATAGACCAGCAGTAGGGGTAATGTAATATGAACATTAAAGACGAGTGTAGTTTGAGGGATATAAATGCTTTGTTATTGGCAAAGGCCGAAAGCCCCTCATATTCCTCCATCAGTGGGTCACAGAGAAGAGAGACTCCTCAGTTGGTGGTACAAAAAGTACCAATTCAAAAAGGTTTGAATGGTTGATGGCTCTGTACCACCACTTGACACAATGTCAGTCTGTCTCTACTCGGCTCACCTGCAGTTTCTGCTTGACCTCGGAGCTGGCGATCGCACTCTGTTCGTGCTTTTCCTTCTTCTTGAGTGACTCGAGCAGCCGCTCCTTCTCCCTCTGCTCTCTCTGTTGGTCCTCCAGGGCTTTCTGTTGCTCCCATAGCTCCTGGAACACGCATACACCTACAGCTCAGATCCAACGTTCCCGCGGTAAAGGAACTGGTCAATATTAACAAGTTTGTGGTGCCGTGGGAGCGATCGCTACCAAGCTGCAACGTGTTACAATATTATTTATGTTCAAACAGGATCTGAGCTTTAAATCTTAAACTTTAACAGCAATGCTCGATAGTAAATTGTATTCTGTGATCACAGGGAATTTCCCTGGACTGTGCTGCTGCTATGGTAGGTGTTGCAGTTAAGCACCAGGATGGCGGCAAGAACATGGAAAATCACGCTGCTGCAAACATGTTAAACAGTAAAAAACTTGAGTTCAGAACACTCCCTTTCAAAATTAAAAAGGTACAAAATGCAAAACAGGAACAAGTTGGATATGATTACAGGGTGTCTACCTAATTTCACATATGAAATTCCCAAATTTTTCTGGACTTTTCCCTACCAGTATCAAAGAAATTCACGAACATTGAAAACAGCCATGGTTTCCTAAAATGAATACTTGAGCACAATCTTTGTAAATTTGTACATTATTTGAGAGCTATAACGCAAACGAAATATTTGACAGCTGCGATCCGTACAAAAAAAGAGAATAATGAACAATTTTCTATGAGGAACGAGATACATGGATATGAAACCAGAAACTGCCAAAATCTAAACAATAGCAGACCTCGATTACAAAAATTCTCAAGTTCTCATAAATATTTACAAATATCAATGTTTAATACATTGCCAATAGATTTCCATAGGTTGCCTTTTAATTATTTAAAACACAAACTTAATAACTTTCTCATCAACAATATTTTTTATAATATAAAAGATTTGTCTAAATTTTAGGGGTAGTTTTGTTTAGCACTTGACACTTTCTTCAACATTTACGTTTCTATTTTATCTTGACCAATGTATTTTTTATATTATTGTATATAAAAATAATCTATTTGTTCAGATGATGTCCATTACACAATATAACTTGTGTTTAAAGACAAATAAAGATATTCTATAAAAATATTTGCCGACCACGATGCGATAGAGATTTGTCAGCTGCAGAAAGACTGAGTGATATTCCAGCCGCAATATGACGGAACTAACGGCTATGAAAAGAGCGAGCGATTTTCCAAATGTGAAACTACCACACGACGGCCCAGATTGTTAGCCGGGAATGTGAGATTTATTGGCCTCATTGTGACCAAAATATGTAATAGCCACTATATAAATGACCTTCATTTGACGGCAGCGATCTGAACTAAAGAAAAGCGAAAAGAGTGAATGATTTTACAGCCGCAATACAATCAAGATACGATCGGCCACAAAAACGGTTGAGATTTGACAGCCACTTTGCAGACAGGAGAGTTGCCACATCCAAAGTGACCGAGCAATTCTACGGCCGCAATAACACTGAAAGATTTTCTATCATGACACGAAAAAGAGATGTGACGGCCACAAAAAGGTCAAGGAACTCATCTGCCGCAAAGCCAATGAAACATGTATCGGTCCCAAAACAAGCTAACAAACGAGCGATCTCAGGACCGAGAGGTCTCACGGGCGCGATGCGCTGCACGATGCATCTAAAAGATTTGCCGGCTGCAAAACAAGCGAAAGATTTCCGTCCACAATAAGGCTGAAAGATTTGAGGGTCGCCAAGGGATTTGCTGTCCGCAGTATAAGTGACAGATTTTCTTACCTTCATATGGCCTATAGATGTGACCCGCATAAAGAGCGCTGATTCTCGATTGACATATGACCGAGAAATGGGACGGCTGCGAGTGACATGTCAACCCCAAAATGAGCGAGCTAATACCCAGCTGTAATGCGACTGAGAGATTTGCCAGCAGCAATATCAAAAACATATTTTCCAGTCACAATGACTAAAAAATTTGTCTGCCGTGATTCCATTGACAGATTTTCCGGCCGAGGCAACAATAATAACGACGAAAACTGCTATTTCGTAACGTTTTACAACCAATTTTAATTTCCCGACCAGAGGTTGAAATTCATTAGTTTTTCCCAAATATTCCTGACAGTACAAAATATGCTACATTTTCCGGTTTTTCCTGAATTCCCGACAGGTAGACGCTCTATATTATCTGCACCTCCCTCATAATCAAATAATTAAAATATTAAATTCTAGTAATTTTTTCTAGATGAAATCGATTCATGATTTCAATTTCAAGTTCAGTACAAATACTACTTGGGTTATTACAATACCAGCTTTATGCCAACACTTGGTACATGTCTTACACGTGATAGCTGGAACAGGGGATTTTGTGGAGTACTATCTATAGCCCTTCATTAATTATTAGTGACAGTCATTTTTGGCTATTGACACAGGTTGCAATTTGAATAAATATTTATGTCTCATCCAGTTTTGGATATGAAATCAAGACAGTAATTACAAAGTATACTCTCCTTAAAACATTAGAACTCCAAGCTGGACTGAGACACGACCCTAAACTAAAATGTTAGTCCGAACTAAAACAATAATGCACTCAGCGCAATGATGTGAGGGAGTGAATTTTAATTTCAAAGGGTTTATATAGCCCATTTTAGACCTAAAAGCCCCAAATTTTGGATTTAATGCTACCCAAAGATAGGGATTAGGGCATTTGATTTAGTGCCCAACTAACTTGCCAATCAAATCATACTTACCAATCAGACCATATTAAATAATGTACAACATTTAAAGGAAATCAGATGATGATGGGTCACTAGATTGCTAAATCCTTTGAAGGAAATATTTTCCATTTATATGTTACGCAATAAAATATGAAATTACATATAAATTAAATAAACAATATATTAAGATTACATCTGTGGATTAGTTGACCCTTTACAGAGCCCGAATCCCTCAAATTTGAGGCATTTTACCCTCGACTGCGGTGTTAAAATTATGTTTCCCAACACACTTATTCAAAATTATAAAAATATAAAAACAGGAACCCTATCAAACTATAAAAAATATCTGACAAAACTGCAACCGCTAGTGTTGGAATATTTGAATTAAATACATACAATGAACAAAGTAACTGAACTCCTTGAAATTAATACATTCATCTTAATTAACATGGCCCATCAGTACTGTATAGAGAATGATCTAGTACCTATTCTATTCAACAAATCAAAAACACAGCACATCATCTTTGAAAGAAACAAGGATCGAGTAACAATCCCAGCTGACACACTAATTTCCCACAATATCCACATAGATAGTTTATGTAGTCAGCTCAGCACTGCACTGTTTGCCTTGAGAAGAATCAAACTCATCAGTACCCCAAAAGCCACCAAAGTTGCCTACCACACACTCTTTGAAAGCAGAATTAGGTACGGGATCATACTTTGGGGAGCATCTTCCAACAACAACCTTCTGCATGTTATGGTCCTTCAGAAGCGGGCGATTAGAATAATGGCTGGCATCACACCATGGGACAGCTGTAGAGAAGCTTACAAAGACCTAAACATAATCACTGCGACAGCTCTCTACATTCTTGAGGTCATCGTGCATACTGTTAGTCTCAACTTGACTACAAATAACCACCGTGGAAGGGAAACCAGGTATGGACACAACTTTAATTTACCAGCGCAGAGAACTGCACTATTTGCCAAGAAACCATCCCATGCTGGAGCCAAGCTGTTCAACGCTCTCCCAACCCAACTCGAGCAACTGGAAGAAAGCAAGTTGAAAAGAAGACTGCGTTGCTGGCTTATGGAGGAGTCGATCTACAACATTGGCGAGTTTCTGGAGAGGGCAAATGAACTCTGAAATCCTCTTATTTATTGTTTTTTTTTTTTTATTGTATGACACCTGTTCTAAACTTAATGTTTATGAATAAAGTTTCTGTATTCTATACTTTTGAGTATGAATAAAGTAACGATATATATAATAGATTTTTTTGGCATTTGGGAGCCCAAAAAAGAAAAATTATCATGGTTCCATACCTTAGGAGCATGTGTGCAGATCATAAAATTAGCTCACTAACCCATTCTCTAAAATTCTCTAAAAACCTTTTCTCCAAAAACATGTATTTTGGTATTTTATTATGAGGCAATATTTCAGAGAAATAATTATGAAGAAAATTAAATATAAAAACAATAACCACTTCTCCACATAACTGACTAATTGAAATTAAATGATATTTTAATACAGTAAATACCTTGATATATCATATCAGAATTTGGTGGGTGTTTGGCCAAACACTTTATCATACAGTAAGAATAAGAAAAATGTTTGGCGTCAGAGAGCTTTCACTGTTATTGTGAAACAAGTTATTCCTGGAGACGGACCAATCATGTGTCACAACACCACTTATTCTTATACCGCTGGATAACTTTCTTGTCTTATCACAGGAGAACAAAAATTCTCGAGATATTGCCTTGTAAACTACCTGGCAAACACAGTGTTATCCATGCTGCCTTTGTTCTACTTCAAACGTTCAGTAAAAGTATATTATTAAATTAAAAGGCTCAAGCAGGGACATCATAATTATTTCTATATACAAAAATATCCCTGTTGGAGCAGACCTGTTAATAAATGAAGTATGTCCATATATGAGCATACTTTAATATTTTCTATAAGGATAACATGGGAAATCAGTATGCAGGTTTGCTGACACAGAAATAATACCCCGTTGCATCAGATCTACATATTCGGTAAATTAAAAATGTTTAAATACATAATTTAGATAGCCTCGAATCAAGTATGATCAACTTAAATCCCAAAATGAACATACAATTTTTCCCATGAAAATGACAAGGGAAGTGAGTATGCAGGTCTGCTACCATTGAAATGTGAATCTGAGATTTTTTTGCAATAATCCAGCAGATCTTGACTAGTTGAAGCATAACTTTTTGGTCTGCAAAAATCAACTCAGCCTACAAAATCTAATGTCTACAGTCACATTTTAATAGTTTATATTCTGAAAGACAATTATTGAACTGGGAGTCTGAGAAAAATTTGGGCAATTTTCAATTTGATTTTTTTTCATCTTGATTAAACCTTTATTACAGCAATACACACATATTATACAGCAATACATCACAATTTCACGTTTTCACCCTGATCATGCCTTTAGCATGACAAATCACATAGCAACAGACAATGGCGTATATAAGGGGGGGCCCAGGGGGCCTGGGCCCCCCTGAAAATAAAAGGGCAAAAGAAAAAAATTTGGGAATTAAATAGTGCAAATTATTTCAATAAATTTGCAAGATCTAATCAGCAATAAGGAGAATATCGAGAATTCATTAATTTCGAGCAACAAGGATTTGCAATGACCTTATCCGATATCTTCCACCTGATATAGTTTGGTTATATCAGACTATACTATTATTTTGCGTAGTGCGTCACTGCGCGGAAGGGCGGCAGTCGTTGTACTCAAGGAGAGTGGGGTGAAAAAGCTCATTTTTTGGCCTGGGCGCTGGTGCTGAGTCGTTCATTATTCGGGGTGATGGTGGAATCGGATCATAAGAAGGAGGAGGCGCGGGAAGGGTGTTATGAGTTTGGTTAAAAATATGAAAAATATGTGAAATGACGGCCGCGAAATGTCCGACAGTTTTCAGCTGAGAGGTTTCGCGGCTGCGATACCGCCAAGAGATTTAACGAGTACGTCCTCTATAATACAAGCGAGGTTACCGGCTACGATGCACAGCCGTTAGATTTTATTGCCGCGAAGAGACCGTGGGCGTTTGCCGATCGCTACAAATCCTAAATATTTGTTTTGTAACACAACCAAGATTCGTCGGCTGCAAATAATCAAGGAGTTTGTCGGCTTCAAAACATTCGAGTTACAAGTGTGCCAACCGCTGTAAAAACGACCGATTTTTCGACAATGACATGGCCAGAATATATATCGGCCGCGAAAAGAGCGAGAGACTTGTGGACGCAATGCGATCAAGAGGTATACCGGCGGCGATACAAGCAGGCAATTTACCGGCCGCAAAACGAGTGAGTAATTTTTAACCTCGGGACAAACGTGCGATTTTCTGGCCAATATACCACTGAGAGATATGAGGGCCACGGGGAGACATGCTTGATGGTCATAATGCGACAGGGATTTCTGAGGTTTTTTTTACAGCTTTAAAAACCGAGATTTTTCGGCTGCGATGCTACCGAGAGATCTGCTGGCCGCGAAACGAGCGAGCGATCTCCCTGTCACAATACGGCCAAGAGATTTTCCAACCGCGATGTAAACGACTGATTTCCGGCCACGATATTATCGAAAAATTTGTTTTTTGCGATTCGATCGAGAGATTTGCTGGCTGCGATGACGGTACCATTCCTTTTCGTTTCAACTGAAGCATCAAAATTCCCGACCAAATGTTTAAATTCATTATTTTTTCCCGACTTTCAGCGAATTTCTCCTTAGGGCTCATGGTAAGACCTAAGCCCGGGACCATCATAACTTTTTGTCATGGGACCCTTAGACACCAAGACACCATCCATTCGTTCAAATTTATGACGTGGTGGTAGAATTTATTCGTTCGTTTTTGATGACTTGTACATTTTTTATTCAAGCATTTGAAACTCATCGAGTGAGCAGGTCTACTTCAACGGGGGTATTCTCGAATTGCCGATTGGTAGATACCCTGCAAAGGATTTACAGAGATTCGACGGCCACGATACAACCGCCCGACTCATGACTACGAAACGGCCGAGATAAAAAGAAGGCGATAATGAAGCTTTGGTACCCACGAACTGGCCGAGAGATGGTCGCAGCGAAACAATCAAGAGAATAATTTCAGAGCGCGGCAACGCGACCAAGACATCTTTTGGCCACAAACTAAATAAATCATTCATCTCTCTTGTTCATCATCATCATCTCTTGTTAACGCATTTTTAATATTGGATATCAAATTTTAACATTGAAAAACACCAAAATATTTGTATCATTTTATTTTGTGAGGCCTTTCGCAAGCTGGCATCATCAGACATGTACACAAACACAATTATTGGTGTCTTTAATTTTTAAAAAATCTGGTTTAGCTAATAAATTATAATCCCAAATTATTGGGCGGAGGCGGAGCAAGTACCTCCCTCGCCCTACGCCTATGATTAGGTCTGGCAAATTGTCATGTTTGGGAGGAGGGGCGGCGAAATGCTTTGGGCCCATGGGCGGCAAAATCTCAAATCCGGCCCTGGCCCCCCCGAAAATAATTTCTATATACGCCACTGGCAACAGATCACGATATCATAGGTCCGAATAACAACCTAGACTGCTCTAGTGTGAATGTGCGGTTGAGGGGTGGCGACGTTACCTTGAGGTGGTGGCGCAGCTGCTGTTCATGCTGCTCCGCCAGCTGCTGCTGCTGTGCGTGGAAGTGCTGCAGCAGGATCTGCTGCTGCAACTGCTGCTGCTTCTTCAGCTGCAAAACCCCACAGTCAACTGGCGACTACATTCACTGCGCTTAAAAGTGCTTAAGCCAATAACATATCACGCATAAATAGTGACATAAATAATAATTACAGGGACTTATTCTGTTGGTGACCAACAGAATGAGCCGTAAAATCATTATTTTAGTTACTTTACTTCACACTAAATAATTACCTACACCCCAAAGTTGTAATCAATAAATGCTCAATACTGTCATAGGTAAATATCAGCTGTATTTTTTAAATCAAATCCTTCCTTCACCCTTCCTGCACTGGCTTCATTTTTTTCCTATAATCATTTGGATATAAAAACATACTTTCATATGACAAAACGATGCAAAAATATAAAAAAGCATTGGCACATTCCAAAATACAAGAATTACTCAAGTGCAAAGTGTTGGTATCCTTGAGCCCTCAGCATTCTCACATAGGCGTAATAAACAACTTTCTATTTATATCTCAGAAATAACCAAACTCATTCATAACTAAAAATGACAACTACCTGTACTTCCAACCATCGAAAAAAAAAATTATGATGGCAACCACTTCCAACCATCGAAAGAGTATATCATGACCAGTTGCTTAATAACTTAACTTAATCAAAACCAAATTAAAACAACTGTGGAAAGTGTCAAAAACTACCTCAGAGTGAAATAGAAAATAAATTGTCAAGATACAGGGTCTACTGATATCTGATTTTAAAATTCCAATATATTTCTAGTATTTCCAGTACAATTTTTTAAATTCCAGTATCACTCGCTAACTAAAGAGTACCATTGATAAAATTTGTATTCATATGAATAACGTTTATTGTTAAAATAAAAAAACTGATTTACTGCACCGACAAATAAGATAAATAATATAATAAAAAATCGGCAAAGAATTACATATTTGTTAGATTTTTTATGAGGGCCTCCCAATTCCCCTTGTAGCTTTACGTTCCTCCCACTTTATTATCCAAATAATTATTATAAAATTACAAACATATATTAATGGTATCAGTTTGCAGAAAAAAGTAATAATCAATAATACAATTAAATACTAAACTGATTAAAACACACTTTGCATTTCTTCTCCTGACTTTCATATTACTAGGAAGGAGAGTTTAACACAATACATGATTCATTACTGAAATAAAGTATACTAAATTTAGGAAACAAAAGTTCTAATTTACTATGAGTATCTTCTGACACACTGTTTTATCAGGTCATTTGTTTTATGAAAAATAATATAATAATGTAAATATATGAAAGTAAGAAATGTTGAAAAAAATCTTCTATCTTAAAAAACGTTATAGGCCTAATATATAACATTTTAAGTCTTATTAAGGATGGTTTGTAATTGAACTGAATTACAAGTGGTTTAATTTGGGTTTGTGAACAAAAATAGGTTGAACTTGTTATATCTAAATTTATTGAACAAAACAATTTTTAACAAATTTTATCACTTGTATTTCAATAAAATTCCAGTACCAAATTTGAAATTCAAGTATAATTCCAGTATTTCCAGTATCAAAATAAAATTCCAGTATAATTCCAGTATTTCCAGTATCAGTAGACACCCTGGGATAGGTTGTACAGTACCTACTTTTTATGTGTGAAACACAATGTTTTTGTTAACTAATACAACCAGTTACTATCTTAGTATTTGTCCCAAAAAAATGTAAATACCAAAAAGAAAATATCTGTAGAGGAGCATACATGATAACCTGTACTATAAGAAAAAACATGAAAACTAATGAGAAAATAACAGGACTAGAGTGAATAGGATTGTTATGATTGATATCCTGTATTAGTAATGGTAATAATATCATCATAATCTTGGAGAGTAGTGATAAAACAAACTCCAGTTACACAACCTCAATGAGTTTCTATTTACTCTCTTATCTTGAAGGTGTGTAACATTTATTGCTTCTGATAAGCTACTCTTTCCCCTTCTATTTTTAGTTTTTACAATTCACAACAAACTTATCAGTGCTCACTGAAGAGATAACATTTTGACAGCTTGGAGAGTGAATGTACACATTACTTTGACTGGTTTTGATATTCTTAAAGTGAATAGATTTTCAGACAACCGGGACACACAACTGGGGGTGCGGGGTTTGGCACTTCCAACGTTAATTTAAGCTGATATAGTTTCCAGAGTTAGGTAATTTATACGATATACCATTAAAATGTTTGCCATAATCTCCTTTGCTTTTCTGTTTCTGTAAGTCTGGTGGTTGGTATGAGTACCTATAAAAAGTATGATTCAATAGTATTAACTTTATTTCCAGTGAAGAATATTCTAGTGTATTAATAATTTATTCTTTAAATTAATTTTCTACAAATTTTAAGAATCTATAAGTTTAAGACTAATTAATACTGGTCCAGGTAACAAAAAGGTATAGAAGGAAAGTTTTGGAACACGATTTTTGACTTTGCAGCTTTGATCACTAGTTAGGAGGTAAACATATCAAAAGTCCCCGTAGCCCTTGAGCGGGGGGAGGAAGGGGGGTCTGAAGGTACCATTATTTGGATTTTCCTACATATCTTGAAAACGATCATCTTTTAGTATTTACTATTATTTTGGAAAATTGAAGAAAATTAAAGTTCCCGTGAGAAAATTAAATTTCCTGTAAGAAAATTAAATTTCCTGTAAGAAAATTATATAATAATATGTCTATTTTGGTCCAGCCATTTATAAGGTAAGCACTAATTTTATTAATATTTAAACAAATATTCCTTCTATAAGCAACACATGTAAATTTGTGTTTAACATACATGCCCAATGGGTAGGCTTGTCATAAATTTTCAGAGTCAACCCCGGACACCAAAAGAAGGGGGGCAAAGCCGTAGCCAGGAAAAGTTTTTGGGGGGGATTTGGCCTCCGCGATTACAGGAACTTAAAAAAATAACTTTAAAACCTTTGGGGGGAGAAGAGGAGGACTAGGTAAATGAAATGGTGTTTCAAAGTTTGGTCCGGTGTAATTCTAAGGGTCCTGGCGAGACGGCAGACGGGCTACTTTGCTGCTGTTTTTGCGTGGCATAATCGTTTCTTGAATACTGATTGGCTAAAATACAATGATTTAAGCCTCGTGGATAAGCAGAAGACGCAGTTGACCAGTTGTCGCACAAAGAATTAGCCCGTCGCTAGCCCAGACTCTTTTAGTGTGATTGTGATATGCCTGGTGAAACCATAAAATATCCCTTCATTTAGCTTAAAATTTCTCTTGTTTTGTATAAACTTTCTTAAAAACTGCTCAAAACAAATTACCAATTCATTTATTTCATGCGCTTTCCTTTCTTTTTCACACAGGCTGACTGAAACCCCGGACAAAATTCAACCCCGGACGTTTCCCCGGACGCAAGCCTGAAACCCGGACTGTCCGGGGAAATCCCTGACATCTGGTAAGCCTACCAATGGGGCAACGCTTTTTTACATAAAGGAAAATGAACAACATTCATAAATTGAAAAAAAAACATGGAAATATTGACAAAATTTCCAAGCCAGTAATTTGACACCTCAATTGTAAAAATTGGTCTAAAATAAAGGTGTGGGCGAGCTCACAAAAAAGTAGTAGTAACTACATACTTGTAATAATTCCTTGAAAAACAAGTTTTTTTATGAGCTCACCAAGACCTTTTCTTTGGACCAATTTTTATGATTGAGGTATTAAATTACTGGGAATTTCGTCACTATTTCATAAAAACCGGTACTTTATGTGCATTTTAACACGCAAATTTTTTCTGGTAGCCCAAAAAATTTGTTTTAATAGAATCACATTAAATCAATAAATAACCTTCAGTTTACTTTTTGATTTGGTAAAATCAGTTGATGCGTTCCTGTTATATTGGTTTACAAACTGAGGGGCCTATACTTCTTTCCCCAACAGTAGTGTTCTTTCCCCCACCCCATTAAGAGAAATGTCATTTAAAAAAGCTTAAACTTGATATTTACTGGGATATCATGATTCATATTCTTTTAAAACAGGTCAATGAAAATAAAACTAAAAAAATATAGGACCTAAGGAATTTTAATAGTTGATGAAGAAAAGTTTTATGTCAATACTCAAAGGGACCACTAACACAATTAACTGAGCACGCCAATAGAAATGAGGATGTACCACTGTTAAACCACACCCCACCAGATGATACGGGCAAAGTCAACTTTTTTCCCTTCATTTAGGCTTAATATTATTGTCACTAACTGTTCTCATAATGAATTATTATAATTAAAAAAGATTTTGCTCGGTGCAAATTGGGATTGATTAACATGAATATATTCACCATATATCGTACATGTCATAACATTATTAGGGGATCCAATCCCGGGATCCTGGGATCCTACATGATTTTAGGGCATATTCAATCTCGAGTTTTTCAGGTCAATCCAGGTATTTTTGGGATGATCAAATTTACATGTAAAATCAATGTGGATTAGATTTCCATCACTTAAAACATCGTCAAAAAGAGAACCCAGTTAAATGTCATTTATGCCCCAATAATTGTGGTTTGCGTGTTAATGCTGTCTTACATAATTTATAAAAGTAGTTTTCAGTTAATATTTTCAATCCTTTGAAAAAAGTGTACAAAAAGATTTTAATTATTTTCTGATAAAATTATATTGAAATTATATTGCCATTAAGTTTTATTACAATGCTCTTAAGCTACAATTATTTAAATTATTTTTGATATAGTTTTTTTGTTTTTTTTTTGTACATCCTTCAAAGAGAAGTTTTAATTATAGTTCTGATATTATTTGACCAGGTAAATAAATCTATTCATTTTTTGTATATGACTTTCTTTAACTTTTGTTTAAATAAATTTGGTTCTTTCACACATTTTATTGATAGCATCGGGAAACTAAACTTAGCTCAGATAAATAAAACCGAACTGAGTATATGAATCAGCTGTTCTGGATAAAATTGTCCATAATAATAACATTGATCCGTTGAATAATAATCAGAAATCCTTCAACAAAAAAAGGGTTTGTCTGTATAAACAGAACTTGATTTACAAGAAAGGAATATCTATATAATAATATGTCCTATTTTGACCTGACGTCTATTATTCAGTGTTTTATAATGAGGCCGATCATGTTATCAAATCCTTAACTTTGATAAAAAAAAATTGAACGTTTACAACTTAAAACTAAGTGTAAAACTAATTCATATATTGCACTTTAATTAAGTTAACTTGTATCCATTTCATTTCATCTATTTTAATGTCACATTACATTTGATACAGTACAGGCAGATACCTGCTCAAACAGGTGACTAGTCATGTCTTTACATAGAGAACTTAAACTAGAAGATTAACAAAACAAAAAAGTAATTAAATTAATCTATGTAAAAATTTATATTATCTCAAAATTGTCATTTATAAAATCATTGACTGAATAGTACGACTTGTTTATGAGAAAGGATTTTAAGAATTTTGAAAATTTCACAAACTTAAATTCTTTCCAGGTGTTTGGAATTTTGTTAAAAAGCTTAATATCCATATAGAATGTACTTCTCTCCAAAGTGTTGTTTTATGTAAAGGATAGTTCAATATTTTTTGTGTTGTAGTTTTTGTTCCATGTATCATTTTACAAACACATTTTTAATATTGGAAAATATAATAATGTTCAATCTCGAGTTTGGTCTCGGGATCCTGAGATAAACATTTTCAGACCCGTAATGCTGGGATTGAAAATATCAACTTGGATAGGATTCCCTAAACATGATATAGCATGTTTAGGGAACATGTAGGGGGGTAGCATGTCATAACGAATGAATAATAATAAACCATTTGAATACTGTTTGAAATAATTACGATCAAGAAATAGATTTTCCTTGGCATTGATTTCTACTCAAACTGAGGGGCAAGTGATGGATTGATCGGGGTGAATACCCGTGGAAGGTTGGCGGAGGATAGTTGTGCTAGGCCCGAGACTATTATTATCTCTGACTTACCTGTTCCTTCCAACACAAAACATACAGTACAATCACAAGATATTCAACTACATTTACTTTCTTTCCTTGGCGGACAGAATCTATTTTATACAGAAGTAATGTCAATCAATAGTAAAAATGGGTTTGTGACAGTTCAAGAAAGTTATAAAAAGCCATCGGCAATCATTCATCAGCTTTGACTCAGTTAAAAACCAGTAGATCTAATATTACTCCTCAACAGTGTAAAACCTTTACAAATAACATGGAACAGATTTTCCCCTTTACAATTAAACACAAATTCTAATTGCGGATTTACGGTCGGCGGGCCCTAGGCCTAGTTCTCTATGCGGCCCCCTGAGGCCCCAACGGCGTAGCAAAAAGTGGTGAATTTTTAACCCCAATTATACCCTCTGATTCTCTCTGGGTGGCTTATTTTTGTTCTTAAGCGGCCCCCTAATGCCGCGTGGCACTAGGCCCAAGCCTAGTGGACCAAGTGGTAAAACCGGCAATGAACATATTTATTTCGCCTTAATGATTTTTAAGCCAAAAGCAAGAACTATTATTTTGGGTCAAGGCCGTAGCCAATGGGGGGGTTAGGGGGTCAGAACCCCCCCCGAAATAGTAGAAACAACATTGAAAACGTAACAAATGGGGGTGAAAACCCCCCCGGAAATTGTTTAAACCCTCCCCAAAACCCTCCGAGTAAACGTAGAGGGGCCCGGAAAGAGCCGAAAAGGGCTGAAAAGTATGATAATGACGGGGAAAAACACACGCAAGTAAAAAAAAAAGGTCAGCACTTTTGCCGAGCCGGAAATTCACCCGCCGGCCCTGCCCAAATTCCCCCCCGAAAAGAATTCCTGGCTATGGCTTTGTTTTGGGTTAATACTTTTTTGGCAAAGCTAAGCTATCAGTCATCAATCAACAATTGCTTGAACAAACAGATCTTGTAGCCGTTCTTGTAACAGATATATGTCAACACAAAATGTACAATCATAGCAGTCAGTTCTTACAAAAACATTGCTTGAGTGCTGAAATAACTTACAAAGTTATTTTGTGGGTGTCCTTAATATTCAACGTAACCCGCTCTTAGATGAGAATATTTATTATCAAGCGACACAATTATTAGTTTCAGGAAAGGATACTACTTAGACTGAAAGGATAATCCAAATTGCATGTTAAAACAAGAACATATCTACAGAGCTACAGAGCTGTTTAGGAGGCAGTAGAGTATTTTTAATCTCTTTGTGTCAGCTATAAATACTAGATGTGTGTTTGGATTGGTCGTAACCTCTATAAATACATGAGGCAGCACGGAAATAGTGGGGAGTTGTAAAGGTCGTACTGGGACCGTAACGCTTGTCTTCTAGTTACAGCAAAGCAGAGCGGTTCGTTAGATAAAAATTATGAATAGGATACCAAATCTTATAGAGGTCGACTGACAAAGAATCAGACAAATACAAACCCACAAATACATACCATACTTTAATACAAAAGAATGCAAAACTTACAACGCCTAATTAATGAATCCCCTATCCTAACATTTGTTCTGTCTTCCCAAAGAAGGCAAATTTCTATCTCCAATCGTATAAATGGTAGTGTACCTGCAGTATCTGGTGCTGGAACTCATGTCCATTAGCCAGGTTGTTTAATTCATTTCTCCGGCTCAGCGCTGGGCTGCTGGATGGAGACTCCCTCGTCATTTCTGGAAAAAAAACATAACTTGTCTTCTCTGATATTATGAATATATTATACAGTAGAGTGCCGATTATCCGAACTAATTGGGGACAAGGGGTGTTCGGATAACTGAATATTCGGATAATTGAACATGAAAGGACAACATTTTAAAATTATATATATAACGTAATTCTTAATAGTAAAAAGGCTAAAAAATGGTCAAACAAAAATTATTCACTTAATTTTATTATGAAATCTATCAGAATACATTGATATCCCGGCGCACCGGGAGTTTCGGTTGGCGTGCGAATTTGAATTGCTTGAGAATCATGTTCAAAATATGAATTATTACTGCGTTCGGTTAACCGACGGTTCGAATGATCAACGTTCGGATAATCGGCGCTCTACTGTATGATGATATATAATATAAATTTTAACTGTATATTAATTATACATTCTAAAGCTTTTTAAAATTTTCTTAAGCCTTGACTGCAAAACTTATATTAGTTTTACTTATAATGTAATAAAAATATAAAACTTTAAAAAATTAAAGTAGAAGCTTTGGCACTTAAGTACTATTAAAGAATGTCCAATTAAAAACAAAATACAAACAAGAGGGGGAGAGGTGTCACTATGGAATAATAAAACTCTATTTATTTAACGTTCAACAAGAAGGATTTTTTTAAGAAAATTTAATTATCTTTATCCAATAAGGAAAAGAAAAAAATCTTGTTCCTCAAATCAACCAAGTAATACAATGAATTACACAAAATTTAGCTTTACACATATTAATTATATACATCCGTACCTTGCAAATATTAAAAGAATTATTTATTAGGCTAGGGGATTTTGTAATTTTATGTAAATGATTTTCTTTATGTTCATACGTTTATTAGATTCTATTTTTTAAATGAAGTATCAAAAATAAGATTTGGACTTCTTGCAACATCAGAGGGAGGTTTCTAACCATGCTTTTAAAGTTGGTTTATTTTGTTGTCACATACGTATAACATACTGCAAGATTAACTTTTACAACACAATCAGGCTGAGCATCAACATCTTATGGTTGAAGTATTCCTCTGTTTCCATCAATCTTTAAAGACATATCCGGTGAAAGGCTATGTGAATCAATTATTCATGGGTGGCCTGAGCATTGGTCAGTGTTCTCGGAATAGCTAGACTGATTGATAATCAATAGAAGACTTGTAGGTGCTGCCCCATGCGCCCTTTCACGTGTCTTTCACTCATTTACCTTTTAAGACTTTTCTTTACTTTTCAGTAAATCTTAAAAATTCTATTTAAATTTCTTCTTTGAAAATAGAGCAATAACATACTAGTGTCAATTCTAAATATTGTGGCATTTAATTACTTTCGAGACCATAGAAAACTTTTGGTAGAAAACTAGTGTTTGATTTATAGTGTTAGTTCCATTTATTTATCTAGAATAAGTACAAACTTAATCCCTAGCCTAAGTGTAGTTAGACTTCAATTTGAACTGCAATAATACTTTCTACATGTATCCATTGAGTCCCCGTGATGCAATTGTAGCAATACCCGCCTTGCAATATCCGACCTATTAGCAGACATCTGACACGACCATTGGTTGGAATTTAGGTCCTTCGTCCGCCAAGGATCATCCATGGACTTAACAGACATGACTGACAAGTCAGAAAGTGTGTGGGCACCCGCAAACCATCGGACAGACTTGAGCGTGCCTTTGGTCTACATTACAAAGGCTTTAGTAGTCTACGATCCTGAATAAGTCATTTTTATAACATAAATTAAGTGCATTTGAAATGATTTTTTTTATTTTAAAGCTTTCTTTTGGTAAATAAAAATATTTTCTCTTGCTTATTAACTTAAAACATCATTCAACATTACATTTTTAATTGGTGAATTCTGTTAAAGAGGGTTAAGTGAGAAAACCTGCTACCAAAAAAGAATTAGGCCATATTTAAGCTAAAAATTATATTTTACCTTCAAATATTGATTTTTTTCGGGTCCGTGTGGTTTGCAGAACAGGATTCAGGTATTATTTTCCCCCAAAAAGTCACACTTCCTGTTGGTAAAATATTAATGTACCTTTCCTGAGCACCAACTGGATCTCAATTAGTTTTATAGAATGACTTGATGTGAACAATAAATAATAAAATACCCCCATTGCAGCAGACCTGCATACTCAGTGAATTTCAGATGCAACACAACAAACGGTATTTCAATCCAACTTAGCGAGATTTTACATATTTTGTAATCTCCATAAGAATAACATGGGGAATGATTATGCAGGTTTGCTGCAACAGGTATGTTAAAACTGGTTGGTTTTAATTCATTATTTAGTAGATCTTAACTAGAAGAAGCCATATACCAAGTTTTGTCAATAAATGTTAAAAAATAAGTAAGATATAGAATTTTTTTATTTCCCATAAGGATAACATGGGGAATGATTATGCAGGTTTGCTGCCACAAAAATTGAAATTTCGGGGATTTTAGACTAAAATACATTAGATCTCATCTAGATAAAGCCACAAACCAAGTTTTATCCAGATATGTTGAGAAATAAGCGAGATATAGAATTTTACTTATTCACCATAAGGTTAACATTGGGACAACGTACTGTGTTTACCACTTTCAATATCTCGGTAACCAATGGACATAGAGCAATGATTCAAAACACTAAATTGTTTGTTTTTTTGAGCTGAATTCAATGGTGCCAACAAAGATTCGATAAATTTTATTTTGATATGTAAAAAACTCAAAAAACTCATTTTTGGGGGTGTTTATCCCCCTTTACCCCCCCTTCCGGTGGTCCGATCGGGCTGGTTCACGAACTCGTCCATTCGATTACCACTTTACATGTCTGTTCCAAATTTCATTGAGATCGGACCATATTTACAGCCGCTATCGTGCTGACAGACACACACATATATATATATATATATATATATATATATATATATATATATATATATATATAGATAGATAGATAGATAGATATATAAAAATTCGAACGAATGGTGTTTTTTGCTTCTGGTGGCCCTAAAACGAAAAGTTATCATGGTCTCGGGCTTAGGTCTTACCATGAGACCTACGGTAATAGCTTCTTCCCTATAGGGGAAATTCGCTAAAATGTTTAATAATTTTAGATAATTTATTAAGTCTTTTGGCTCATCATTTTCTTTCCGTTCTTCAAGAAAAGGCATAACCAAGAACCTGTTACTTCCATGACTCATGCAATTATGCATTATAAAGGTTTTCAGATATATTGTTTGTTGAAGCAAAGACAACATTGTGTTTGAGGCTGTTGATAACCGTCAGTATGGTCTTCCCACAATGCAAAAATTTATTTTTGAATACATCGCGAGTAACAGTGATATTTTTTGACTATTAATACACAGCATTTAAGATGAGTTGAGCTTATTTGTCCTTCTTTGTTCACTAATTAAAATAAAATAAAATGGAAATAATGTTTATCAAAGTATAACCTCTTCAAACCACCCAAGTTAATAATAAACACATTATTCGACCTCAGGGTTAGTACAAAAATATTATTACGGTATTCAACATGTTAACCTTCTGGTTGATAGGGTAGTTAAAAGGTTTATCAGGGCTTCGTGGAATGGTACACAAAAAATGGGTCTGTTATTACTGCCTGTACTAGGTTTATTCACTAAATTTCAGTAGATATCAGAATAATTTTCATTAAGTCTATCATCGCTGTCACCTATCAGAACTGCAGGCAGGACTCGAGAGTCATTAATGGATGAAGTCGAGTCTATCACCTGCGACAAAGTAGTATTTTCTTTAACATATCCAAATCCTTTTTATTTTATTCTTACTCAGTTGTTCTACTTTTGATGATACATTGCGTTGGCTATGTGAACAAAAAAAATAACTAAAATAACCTTTTTTCTAGCCTTTTTGTTCATCAAAAGTTTTTATGTGATTTTCTCAGTGTTGGGGAAACTACATTTAAAATAAGCTCACTACAGCGCTACAGCTAAAGGTTGTAAAAAAATAGCTTTGCTACAGCTACAGCTAGAGGTTTTAAAAAGTAGCTAGCTACAGCTACAAAAATCCTGCTACAGCTACATCTACTTTTTTTAGCTACTTTCACAAAATAATTCCCACTTTCCCTGTCTTCTGCAGTGGTGTATTGGCAGAACAACACCCATCTTAGCATTTTAGACTATTTCCCCAAGTGCAGTTCAAGTAAATAAATAAATATAAATTGATGAACTTACAAGCTTCTAAAATTATTAGTTATTTTGTGCCTGCTTAAAATAGATTTTCAAAGTGTCGAATGGAATGATAGGCATCTAAGCAATAAACACTAAAATTTGGTATTGCATCATATTTGTATCTTAACATTTGATTAAAGTAATACAAATATGTAATAGATATTTCAAAAATGCAGAGCTAGATTAATAGTAAAAAGATCTATTTTAGAGCACGCACGTGTACCGATAACCTTAGGCTAAATCATTTTCCACATTTCAATATATAGGCTAGAGCTACTTAGGGGAAAGTCGGCTGATATCAGACAGCGGCCGGTATCGGACAGAACTAGTTTCCAGAAAATTACGCTAGGGGCAGCAGCTGTCAGGCCGGCAGTACAACCAACTAAATGAGCAAGTTGGGCTATCACCATATTAGTCAGTTATTGTACATGGTTTTTGTTGTGGTTAGAGTTTTTTGTTTTATTGAGTTGGGACACGTACACGGATATAGTTTTCCCAAGCTGCTGCATCGACTGAAGTAAACGATATTGGCCATAGTTGAGTTTAAAATACTTAGTATACTTTATACTAAGTAAATACGACGTTTAGGTCCAGTCGCATTGTAGATTGCGGCTTGACGGCCATTACAAACTGTGTTGTCTGGCGGCTGATAGCGGACAAGCTACAATCGGGTGGTATCGGACGATGTTATGACCGCTTAAATTCACGGATTTTTTTAGGTTCTTTTTCAGGGAACATGGGGAAAATAAGAGGAAATTAGGACGAAGCGTCCATTAAATTGGCAATAGGCAAGGTTTTGTCTAAGGAAATGACAATACGGACCGGTATGAGAGGTTTAGTGTACCGAGGAGCAATCGTTTAGGAAACAAAGAAATCATCAGAGAAAAATTATTCAGGAAATAAATACATTCTTAATGTATCCAATTGTATGATTTAATACCGACCAAACCTAAATGTAGTACTATTTTTAGGTCTGTCCGATACCACCCTCCATAAATTGAAAGTCGCATTTTGTAAACAGGTAAACTTTTAAAAATAATAATATGTTGTTATTGTTATTATCATAAATAATTTAAACCAATTGCACATGAAATACTGAAGTATTATTTTACGCATAAGATGGTTACTTATCGTAATCCTTAAACTGAGTAGTCAAAAAAAAACTAAGGTGTCCGATACCTGCCGACCTTCCCCTAAGGCTAAATACCTACAACTTCTTTTATTATTTGAGTATCTTTCTATGGAATTATATGTCAGTTTAACCAGTGCCAGCCTTAGGCAACACGAGGCCCTGGGCGAGATATCCTCGCGAGGCCCTCCCTTTTCAGCGACTACCCACCCTCCCAATCACTGTGTCGCCCTCCGATTTCACACCCTTTTTCTCCACTCCTCCTCCTTCCCCAGCAATACTGCCCACATCGCCGGGTCAAAAGATAAGTGATCCATCATGCGACCAGTGTTCCCTCTGAACTGTAAACATTGCAACAAGAAAATAGTGAACTTAAATTAAGACATATTTTTATTATTGCACAAGCAATACATGTGTTGGATTACCTAATAAGACAATGTTTTTGTAAACTAATATCGTTGATGTCATCTAAAATTATGTTTTTACATCCTAAATTCTTATTTAAAAAAAAAAACAAAAAAACTTGCCTCCAAAACTTCTCAATGGCTGAGATTCGAGACACTGAACACGATTTTCTTTTTTTTTCTTTTTTCATAACCGGATTCAAATTTCAAAATTTTTCAAGCTCTCGTGACATGATTAACATTATTTAGAATATAATTATAACATCAACGATTACATGAATAAACAAACCACTCAAACCACAAAGATTAAAAGTTTACTTGATGTTTTACTTATAAATAACAGTTTAATAAAATTTAACTATAAAACTCATCACTTTCACTAATTAAAATCGATCAGTAATCGCGATCACTACTATCAGTACCATCAGTGTCATAGGTACGCCACTTGTACGCTCCGACTGATTGAGATTTCTGATCTTATGAAGGAAAATACTGTGTTGATAATTTATGTAAACACAACACTCATGTGTTATTTACAATGATTACGTTGATGACAGAACTCGCCTTGACAGGGCCGTAGACAATGCTCCCGCCTCTTGCCTATCATTCACTAGCGTATGGACCAGTTTACAAATTCCTTGCCGTAACTTTAAAAAAAATCCTCTAAGCGCGAGGCCCTCGGAAGCACGAGGCCCTGGGCGGCCACCCCTGTTGTCCCCCCTTAAGGCCGGCACTGAGTTTAACACATATTTGTTTACTATTGAATGTCAATTAAACAAGTAGGCTCCTAAACAAACTCTGTTGCTTCACGCTTTAATTTACATATAATGCTTGAATTGCGAATGTGAATGCACATCATCGTCTGTTTTTTTTCAGACGCCGCCGCCGCATCGGTGACTTTGGCTGCAATGGTGGTTAGGGTTGTTTTTAATATTTTGATCTAATGCGGCGAACACTAAGTTCACTATCGTCGAATGATAGCGGGGCAGATCCAGTGAATCCAGGTATCCAGGCCAATTTGAAACTGTACGCACTGATGCGTTCGCAAGACTTGTTTCGTTCTCACAAAGCCTCATATTGTTTGCCGAACAACATAAAGTTGGCCGAATGTTTGGGCAAGTCAGTTTCGCCCTTGGACGACGATATTGAACTCCGACAATCAAATGTTGGTCTTTGGTCAAAGGCAATCGATTACTGAAACATCATAATCATTCACAATCACCAAGCATCACAAAATTACAAAGAACATTATGATTTACTCAGAATCTTTGAATGGTTTGAAATTCTAAAATACCGGTTTATGAAAAATATATGTTTGTATCGCAAAAGTATCGGAAATGTAGCGTTAAATTCCGCTACTCGCTGCTCAATATAGTACAGTAGCTCACTAAAGCTATAAGCCGCGTATTTTAAAAAGTAGTGGCGGTACGGTATTTGCTACTAAAAATGTAGCTCGCTACTGTAGCACCACTACTTGTAGCACGCTACTCCCCAGCACTGGACTTTCTTTTTTTCTTCATAGAAAAGTTACTATACTTCATCAGCTTTCTTTATGACAACATTCACAAAGAGATTCTTCATAACGAACTATCCGGATGATTTTTATTGAATTTAAATCTTGTATCCCGTTGTAACATGAAAAGTTTCCCTCCTTTTACTGTTCATATTGATAGCCTTGGATCGTTGGTCGGACTTCTTTGGTGGTACAGTTATGTATTTTTCATCATTCCTAAGAGAAGTGCGGATATAGGTGAAATACAGTTCAACATGCTGGTAGAAGTAGTTTGCACCGATACATCATGAAAATGTTTCACCTTTTTAAGGCCCGTTTTTGTTGGAGCTACTCTTGCGACTGACGCGCCACGACTGACGCTCCGTGATCCTCGCTGTCGCGGGAGCTGTTTTCGTTGGAGCAACTGGTTTTCAGCCGCTCCGTGATTTTTCTTTCGCAGTTGACCCTACACCACACCAGTGTCCACTGCTTTAGTCCAGTATGAGTCATAGCAGTATTGGTATTTTTGTATTTTGTGTTTGTAATCCTACCAATATTATAAATATAAACATTGTCAACTTATTTATTCGTATACGGTAGTTAGCAACAGCTTCGACAAGCTTCTTGTCTACCTTATTGGAAAAAGAAAATTTGGGAATAGATTTCCCTGCTAATGGGAACAGAACGGCACAATGACACAAAAACGCCCAGTGCATGCGGTATGATGCGCACGCTTCTGTGCATATAGTCGCAGCAGCTGAGAGTCGCTACACTGGTCCCCCGACCAGTGTAGCGATTGCAGCCGCCGGGACTCTTGCGACAGTTGCTCCAACGAAAACAGAACGACACAAACATCATAAAAGCAGTGCCCCGTGGTGATCACAGAGCATCTGACACGGCGCATCAGTCGCAAGAGTCGCACCAACGAAAACGGCCCATAAGGGCTTGTCATCAATTCAAGTTTTAATGTTTACTTGTCATTGGCTTTGTACAATATTTATTGATAGCACTGGTGATTACCTTGGCCATTGTAAGTAAGGTAACCTAGGCCAAAAAGAACATTTAGAGACACAATATCATTCACACTAATTTTCAAGATTTCCAAGTACGGTATCTATTAATTGGTTTAAGTCCATACATCATTACTTTTTAAAGCACACAGTAAGCTCGGGGCCTAGGGACACACTTCCAAGGTAAAATAAAAAAAATATTGAGACATTTAGTTTTTTAGCGAATTTCCCCTATAGGGAAGAAGCTATTACCGTAGGTCTCATGGTAAGACCTAAGCCCGAGACCATGATAACTTTTCGTTTTAGGGCCACCAGAAGCAAAAAACACCATTCGTTCGAATTTTTATATATATATCTATCTATCTATCTATCTATCTATCTATCTATATATATATATATATATATATATATATATATATATATATATATATGTGTGTGTGTGTGTCTGTCAGCACGATAGCGGCTGTAAATATGGTCCGATCTCAATGAAATTTGGAACAGACATGTAAAGTGGTAATCGAATGGACGAGTTCGTGAACCAGCCCGATCGGACCACCGGAAGGGGGGGTAAAGGGGGATAAACACCCCCAAAAATGAGTTTTTTGAGTTTTTTACATATCAAAATAAAATTTATCGAATCTTTGTTGGCACCATTGAATTCAGCTCAAAAAAACAAACAATTTAGTGTTTTGAATCATTGCTCTATGTCCATTGGTTACCGAGATATTGAAAGTGGTAAACACAGTACGTTGTCCCAATGTTAACCTTATGGGGAATAAGTAAAATTCTATATCTCACTTATTTCTCAACATATCTGAATAAAACTTGGTTTTTGGCTTCATCTAGATGAGGTCTAATGTATTTTAGTCTAAAATCCTCGAAATTTCAATTTTTGTGGCAGCACACCTGCATAATCATTCCCGATGTTATCCTTATGGGAACTAAAAAAATTCTATATCTTACCTATTTTTTAACATTTCTTGACAAAACTTGGTATATGGCTTCTTCTAGTTAAGATCTACTAAATAATGAATTAAAACCAACCAGTTTTAACATACCTGTTGCAGCAAACCTGCATAATCATTCCCCATGTTATTCTTATGGAGATTACAAAACTTGTAAAATCTCACTAAGTTGGATTGAAATACCGTTTGTTGTGTTGCATCTGAAATTCGCTGAGTATGCAGGTCTGATGCAACGGGGGAATAATGCTTATAACCTATGAGTGCCAGCGCAAAACCCATGAAGAACATAGGGAGGAATTGAAGCCAACAGTGAAAGGGTGCTGCCAAAGCTGACGGCGTAACGTCTGCAGCAGCGCCCACGGAGCGCTGGTTCAAATGGTTCAGAGGAGCAAACATGTGTTTTGATGGCGCTCGGGGAGCCTTTTAATGCTATTTACTTGCAACGTGTGTTTTGGTGGCATTTGACGGCACTCGAGGAACATTTTCACATTGTTCAAAGTGCAAACCAGGTGTTTTGTCGGTGATTACCGGATCGTTTTCAAAACGTTCAAAGTGCAATAAGTGTGTTTTGGTGGCAAATTGTCAGCACCCGGAGGCCTCTACAATTATAAAAAAATTTAGTGTTCCTATTTGTCTTCCTGGCAAGTGACATATAACAATACTCTTTAATTAAGGAGGATTTGCTGACTACCACCCTCGGAACCTAAGGGCGCAAAAATATATTAGGCCTCGGGGTGCTTAAATATTAAATCCAGCCCTGCCTGCGAGTACAGGTGTACAATAACAACATTACTTTAAAATCAATAAGGAGTTATTATTCCCTTACCTTTCTGAGGGAGATGGGCAAACGGAGGGCTGATCTCCACGGACCGAAACGGTCCCACCTCTTCTGGAACAAAGAGACAGCGTTCAGCAAACTCGCACAGACAGTGAACTTATTCAAACAAACTCATTATTGTAGACTTTCTCTCATACCTGAGAAGATATAGTTATGAAGTACTCAAGGTGCTGGAAGGTTTATTTGATAGCTTAGAAAAAAAATTTTAAATCTCAAATTTAGCTCAGAAGGTCTTTTTATATGCATTTACATTTTTTATTTTGTAGAACCTATTTAATGTCCACAGTCAAAATCTTCATTGCTGGAATAAAACCATGATGGCCTGATGTAGAAGCGAGCGTCTTAACAAGGGTATAAGAAACTAAAAATTTACAAATAAATTGTTTATTAGAGAAGCTTTTCAATGTAGAAGAATTCATAAGAAAAAATATTGCATCATATTCTCTAATATTACATGACATACTGTTTAATTTCTTAAGTCATTTATCCTTCAGTCCTATATCACCCCTTCCCCCTCACGGTAAGGTGCTTCTTATTAACTCCGCGTTCCCTGAGGGGAAGAAAGATTAAACCCTCAAATATTTAATATTTCCACATCTTCATTCTTTCAGCAAACATACAACACCCTTGGCATCTTTTTTAATAAATAAATTTAGATTTCGTCACCCAGAGGAAATTTTATTTCTTAAATCTTGATATAATTAATTATAATTTTCAAAAATATTTTACTGCCAAAATGTATTTTTAGAGTCAATATTAGTTTCAACATTCACCCCATTTTCTGTGAATATATGAGTACACATAATCCTCTTTTAATGGACCTTTTTTGGAAATGAAGCATCCCGACTTAAAAGTTTAAAAACTAAAAATCGTTTACACTAAATACTCAAGTACCACTAGTACACAAGACATACTTTCACGGAATAACAGTGTTTTATTTCGTCTCCCAGGTATGGTTGGTTGGTTTAAATTCACTAAAAAAAACAAGAGGATTGTGGAATTTGAAAGCAAACGATTGTTTTGTTTACAGTAGAACCCCTCATATCCGACCGCCTCGGGACCGAGCCTTGGCCAAAATCCTGGAAACGATTTGGCCGGATAAACCAACCTACTATAATTACGGCCATTTGCACCAAATTAATCTTACATAGGCCCTAACTTATAAATAAAGTCTTAAGTAGTGTAAAATACTCGTGTTTAGGGTTATTAAAAAAACATACTTTGTAAAATCAATACAAAATTATTTACTGTAAAACAAAATTAAATTATGGAATGATAGTTCACAAAAATATTTATTCACTGCAGTATAGTATTGTAGGCTACATTATAATTGTGGTACATTATGAATAAAGAAAACTCATATCGATTTAAAAAAAGATGAATGTAAAAATGTCTTACAATAATTTGGTTTTAAAGTAAAAACGTCAATAATTTTCAGCTTATAGTTTACTACCTCAACTGAGTTATTTTCTTAAAAATACAATGTAAACAGATGTACCGTGAGAGTGTTCAAATCGCGACGAGTTATCGCGCGCATCTTCGCGTACGTAAGCCATGGGAAATATATTTTGGTATTTACTTCCAGGAAGCGGTCGGATAAACCGAGGACCGGTAAATCCGAGGCCGGATATGTGAGGTTCTACTGTAATTTCAAAATATAAGTACACATTTTTGACAGATTTTCTGCTATGGCGCTTCCGGCTCTCATATTAAATGTACAGTTCATACATACAGGAGGAATGGCACAGTAATGACGTTCTAGCTCACCTCAAAATCCTGATTACCAGATTAATCCAAAGAAAATCAGGTGAATGTTAACAAAATTATCACATGCCGCTATTGGCCATTTGACCACTTGTTTGCTCTTTGGCATTTAGCAAAGAGTAGTTCTGTATGTTACTGTCCTGTCTGAGCCAGTTAAAGGACAACGAGAGCCCTATCACTTATCCTACAATCAAACATTCGTATTCTTGTAACAATACCCGAAAACCCGGTGTCCGTCAATAAATCAAATAAACACAATCACGTTCCAAACACGTATTTAGTGCGTTTTTTACGCACAATAATAATAAATCAACGAGGCGAATGAAACCGAATCCCTAAACGCTAGCTGTCAGTCTGTTGTAATATCTGGCGGCAATTTCTCACGAAGGTTGCGCCACGAGGGCAGAGCTATTTATACCGGGGGCCGTGGAAGTGGAGTAGGCCTGGACATAATGGACGATCTGGTGAGAACAGTGACAAGAGGGGCGCCGGGCGCTGCGCTAGCGGCGTGGCCACAGGCACTGGTGACATTGCCTTCCTGTCACACGACGCATGGCGCTGGACGCTTCAAACTGTGCACTTTCTTATGGTCGAAAAGGCGATACAAGCGATAAAACGGCCAGGACTGCATTTAATTAAATGACATATTGGCCCTACTCTACTTCCTCCAATAAATATCCCTGCTTTTATTCATGTATAAATAATGTCTGTTTGTATTCGCAATACGAATGTAAGAGGGGTGGAATGATTATGTGGGCGGCAGGAGTTAAAAGTTAAATATGGGAAAGTGATCATAGTGTGAGCTGAATTTAAATCGAGTGAGTCGAGTTCGTTTTTTTATCAGGCAAAAACATACTTAGCAATAAAGATGTTAGAAAAAATGAAACCTAACTAATCGGCAAGTGATTAATTTTTACGTACAAATTATAAGTATCATGTTTTCAAAATATTTTTATTCGGTTACTACCGATCCGGTTTATATAACAAACGGACTACTTTTTTGCAACGAAGATTGTACAAGCTGAAAAAACCCTCCGTTCAAAGTTCAAAAAGAAAACTGCTTTAGTCGCTACAGCGGATAGCATACAGCTGCTCATGTTGTACAGTTGACACAAAATGAGCTTGATAAACTGTACATGTGAATTCATCGACAAACGAAAGCCTTTAATAAGTCTAGAATACAAAATCAGGCTGCACTCCAGTTACTAAATTAAATGGTCAGTGATCCTCTCATGATTTCAAGGAGTTCAATACATGGTCCTGGCTCTACCACTGGTCAAACTAAACCTTTACACATCCTTGAGTTATGTGTTAGGCTACTGTTTTAGCCCATAGCTGCGGTGGTCAGTCGAGCCAGAGCAAGGCCAAGGGCAATAACCTCTTGACCTTGAATGTGCCACTGGGAAGATTTTGTTGACATACTGAGCCCTTCCTACCTTTGCCACTATAGTTGAACCTCCATTGCCTATGCGACTCCAGTGGACATAGCACCACGAGAGTATCTGAGGCAACGACCTCGTGGCCTTGAACGTGCCGTAGGGAAAACCATGTAGGCAGTTGGCAGTGCTTACATGGACCAATGTTGCCTATTCGACTAACTGTTAGCCTGCTACTGTGTACTGACATTGGCGTTGGCTTCTCAGAGTCCTCGAACTACTTATAGTACAATAAATCCAGGCTACGAGGAAATGGATTACACTTTCCATCACTTTTCATCAGCTGGCTATGACTTCTGGTACACACAGTACAATCCCAGCAATATAGGTATACCCAGTGCAGTCCCAGTAAAGAAAGACTAAAATCTAGATGGGTGAGTTGAGACCCAGGCCCTAATATACAGTGCAGTCCCGGTCTAACAGGACCAAAACCTAGATTGATGAGTTAAGACCCTGAATGTTGTACTTTCTGCTTTGGTTTAATCCCGAGCCTTCCTCAATGTACTGACAAGATTATATATATATATATATATATATATATATATATATATATATATATATATATATATATATATATAAAACGTTACGTTGTCAGCCTACATAGTTTCATTTATTTAATTGGCGCTATCACTATCAGGACTGAAGCTCGAACTTCGTCCGTGACTACGCAGTCCAATCTATTTTGGACTCTTTACTTATCTTGCTTCAACAATGAATCATTCTCCGAAATTGATGAAACAGCTTTTATAAACATTACAAGTTTGCGGAAGAGCTGTGAATTAAAGAGTTACAATGGCAATGACTGCAACTTCTCCTGGACGAATACAGGGGTGCCAGACCCCCAAAACTTTTGGGATCACAACACACAGTATTAGTATCCCAATTTCAATGTGGCAAATTAACGAATGATGAAATAAATCCTCATATTAGGCCTACAGTGGAAACATAAATTTGTCTGTATTTTTGCGGTAACCTCTACTCTCAAAAGAACCAATACGTTAGTCGCATTATTGTACGATTCGCAACACTATCATGCAAGCTTGAATCAATGCTTCATATTACATTCACAAAACTTAACCGTTCATATTCATGCGAGGAAAATAATAGTTCAATGATTCAGATTGTCTTTTACTGCAGCTCGATTATTAATCATTCTGGATTTTTAATTTTCTTCCAGTTAATAATAGACAACCTCATCTTCTAAAAAAAAAAAAAAAAAAAAAAAAAAAAAACACTCAATGAGGAGCAACAAAATTATTATCAGCAGGGCAATTAAAAATAACCTCGAATCCAATAACCTAACAGTTTTGTAGGAATCGGCTGCACAGGACGAGGCGGCGCGGCGACCGGTGGCAGCATCGCGACGCGGCGTTCCGAGAAAGCACGGCGGAAAAACACCGAGGCCGGCGGGCGGGCACTGGGGCACGAGACGGCCTGATCTGCCCCAAGCCGAGGTAGCGAGCCCGGGTCAAACTGATCGATCTGCACTACTCTGGTTCGTGTTGGTCCTCCTCATTGGAAAAATGTATTTTCTAGAAGTTAATACGCATAACTTACTCTTACTCCCATGGCCATCGATGCCCAAGAAGGGATTTGGCCTCACCAACACGCTCTCTCCACCTTTCCCTGTCCTACGAATAGTTAATACGAATAGTTTTTAATATTTGTCTTTCAAGGTTAATTTTATATCACTTAACGTTATTGGTTGATTGTAAAGGCCACCAATTCGTTATTACGTTGGACACTTCATTAAGTGCCCAGTTTCATTATGCACATTTGTAATTTTGATTCAATGTGGCAAATTATTAAATAATGGAATAAATCCTCATATTAGGCCTACAGTGGAAACATAACATTGAAATGGATACCAGTTGCTCCCCATTGAGTGCAACTGGGATTCGTTGAGTCCAGTTCCCGTCGTATGTTTAAACCGGGAACGGTACACAATTCAGTAATAAGTTCATCGCATCAAAACAATATTAGTAAAGGCTATTAAGTTTTGAAATGACGATACATTCGATAATAAATGTTTATAGCTAACACCGAAAACTGTCTAATCCCAAATATGTCGGTCAATCAAAAGTCTACCTTGTGTTGTGGCCGGCGCCCGCGGCCAGTAGCGGTGGTTGTGTTAGTGTTAGTGGCCGTCATCTGATAGGAATGCCCCCCTCCCCACCTGGTCTTGCCCTACCTTACTGCTACGCCGCGTACAACCTGCCTCTACCTACCTATCAACCTACCTTCCTCGGGTGCACCTCCTGCCTTGTTAACTTGAACTTAGATTTACCTATACCTCTGATGGTGGAATCCCCGGCGGAAAACGAGTATCGAAACCGATTTATTTCCATCGACTGCGAGTGAATGAAAGTTGCAATCAACACGAATACTATCACGATCCACAACGAGGACTCGGGAATTCGTCAAACTAATCTACGTTATCAAAACACCCATTCAATGGACATTATGAATGGGAGCGCAACAAGCTACCTGTAGGCTAGGTGAACAAAGGGGTTGGTGGACCGTGTTCGCACAGAAGGTTGAGCTTGACAGGGGATGGATTACGGCATAGGAACGGAAACCACCACTGTCTCAATCTCCCAGTTTGTTAAATCCTCATGAAATAATAAAATCGCCTAAATGTGATAGAATTGGATTTGACTATATACAAGGCAAAGTCACGAGCCTCCTAGAACTTTCACCCTTCCACGGGTCATAAGCAATTCTAACACAATTTTGCACGATTATCGTTCTTAATTAGATTTCATCAATACAGGAACGAAAATTTCACGTATTAACCAACACGAAAATGCTCCAGATTAAATGGTTAAATCGATTAATTCATCAAGTTCATTTGTCACTGATGTTTCCTGACAGCCAGTCCTTAAAAAACTATACTTCTGCTAGCGCTTGCGATGAAATTTTATATTGTCACATGCAATCAAGATCTTATTTATTTAGACCAAAAAAACACATCTTCAATGTTTGGGGTTCACTGTCAAAATTAAAAATAACTTATATTTTGAAGATTAAACGAAGGCATATTTTTTAGTAAAAACGAATTACGTGATCGCAAGTAGGCCCCTACTTGAATTTAACTTTCATCATCTGCAATCTATACCTGGTATGAATAGCTAGACACTTTTCCTCCAGGTGTTCTATATTAGCACCATCTGTCGCATGCACAGTATTACACAGTACACTGGTATACTCGTGCGAATAGCAAGATCATCAACAACAACTTTACAAATAGAGATAATTTATATGAAACAATTTAATATCTTTCTCATTCAATTGAACAATCTGATATACACAAAAGATACAATAACAAACTTAACTAACTAAACAGTTTCCCAAAAAATCTATCAAACAATTTTAAAACAACTTTTTATCGCGGTCCAATTAGAAAAATACAAATTACTTCTGAAATATATTCTGATTTTTGAGTTACTATATATATATTTTTTGAGTTTTTCTTTTTGTGGTTTTTTTGTTTAAATCAATTCTTTTCCGAATACATTAATATAAATTTGTAATGGTCCCTTTGGATCCAATAAACAGACCTATTATAGGCTTTTCCATTTGGCATGGCGTGTAAGGTATTAGGAGACCCTTACACACACAGACACACAAACGCAGCTACCCCCCGTCCGTCCCGCCCCGCCTCGCCCGGCAGGTAGATGACTCATGCACTGGGGCCTCTAGTACTGAATGGCACCTTTTTATTTACTACAGTTTTGACCAACTATGATATTATATCTGGAATCTCTGTGCAATGACGAAAAAAATGATACCAAATTCGTGCTGTTACGGTGATATATTAAGGCAATACGCCCACAAATCTGTTTGGTTTGGATAATTTTTGAAAAAAACTATAATTATTATAATTAAAATTATTACTATTGTTATTATTTATTATTAATACGATTTTTAACTTGGACAATAATACGGAGCGTTTTTAATCATTTTTAAGATTGAATAATGTACAGTACATATAAAGATGAAATGAGTACGGTATTGTTTTGTCAATCTTTAAATTTAAACAACCTATTATTTTAAGTTTGATCACATTAAGCTTACATTATGTGTTTAAAAAACCCGTTAATGTTCTGCATTTGATCAATATTATGTGTATTTGTCTTATAATACTACTTGTGATGACATATTATTTAGTGCTATCAAATAATAATAAAATCAACGGCCTTAAAATAGTTTGAACATTAAAAGTCTTTAACAATGTGTACATCATCATTTTGTATTTTCTTTAGAAAGAATGCAAAATTGTTTCATGCTAATAAATACCCCTAAGTTACCAATATTTATATTAAGCTTAAAGTAATTTCAAAACATTCTTAAATTAGTTTTCGTAATACTGCTTCAAAAACAGATGTTTTTAATGCATGTTTTCCGGACCTAAATACACTCTTTTTATTCCTAGGAATTACAAGCTGATGTACTCGATACCAGCTGACTCTTTATAGTCCTAGGACTATAAAAGTCAAAAAGTGCCGAGTAGGTCGTAATAATCGAACAATATTCATTCGATTACAAATAATCGAAACATTCATCGTTATTATCGAAACATTCATTGTTGCCAGTTTAATCAATTTGTGAAACTCGCTCATTTCACCAATCGATTATTACATGCGTTCGATATGTCGATAGTTGTTCATTGTTGTCAGTCTACCCTAACACAAATGAAACAGACAATCAGCTGATTGCTTCAAATAGCAAGAACAAGACGGTGGCATCTTTTGAAGGCATCTTTAAAGGTAAACAAGCTGTAACATTTTGGTTTTCTTAAGTAATTTACGTATTGAATTGAGCAATATAACGAAAAATATAGTTCATCACTCGGACCTACAACTACTTTTCGTTACTCGGTCATTTTTCAACCTCGGCTTACAGCCTCGGTTGTAAAACTTGACCTTGTACGAAAAACGTCACTTTAGGTCCTTGTAATGAAATATACTATTATTATGTGAAGTTTTATTCGTCTAATAGTCTAATAGGTAGTTTTTGTCATCTGTAATAGGGAGTTTTTGCAGTTTAAGGTAAAACAACACGTTAAACGGTTAAATCAGCTGATTTTATACATTTAGCACAATGTCAAAAAATACTGTTTAACGTTCAGTGGCTGGCAAAAACTCCCTAAAGCAACACGGTAAACATTAAACGGTATTTTTAACATTACGCTAACTGCAGGAAATCTGCTGATTTTATTTATATTAGTTTACCATATGTGGCAAAAACTCTCCAATAATTTAAGATTGAAAGCTCGGTAGCTAGAAACAGCCTCGAAAAATCTTTTTTCAAAATGGCAGCCGTGCAGAGCTTCAAAACAAAAAACGCTGGCTTTATTCCGATATAACAGGTTAAATGATCACCTGGTTAAGTTATTAACTAAGTACTAACTATTAACTAGAGTATAACTCAGAGTTTTGATCTTAAATTTTCTGTAGGACTTTGAAATATTTATTACATATACGTTGTTTCCGTGCTGTATCTATGTGTTTCATTGCTTACTTCCAAAATAAATTACTCCTCTGACTCGCCTCAGGCGACTGCAAGAATTAAATAAATAGTTATTTTTTATCAATATGGGAAGTTCACGAAATTTTTCTTTTACTTGAAAAATGGATAAATCTACTTTTACTCATAGATTAATCCATAGTTATATGTTTCATGAATCGTAACAACACGCAACTTTAATGAATTATTATCTTAACAATATACGTATTTGGTATCGTTTTTCTCGTAATTTCACGAAGATTACAAATATGTTATGATCATTAGATAAAATTGATGTTAAAAAAATGCAATTACTCACTTAAGACCCTAGTGCATGAGTCATGTATCTGCCGGTCAGAGGGGAGTGGGGCCGGCCGCTCCGCGTCGGTGAGTGTGCGTGCAAGAGCAAGGGTCTCCTTAATCCCTTACACGCCATGCCAAATGGAAAACCGTATAATTCTATTTCTTTTTAAATGAACCCTGTTCTTCCCTCCTACGAGTTTTACATTAACAATCGCTGAGAGGACTCTAAACTTTCATGACTGAAAACAGAACAGTCGATAAAAGCTGTAAACACGAAGTATTTCTGCTAAGCCACGAAATAAATTCTTTTCGCAAGCGCTTTGAAACGGGAGCCGAGACCAGGATTAAGGGCGGCCAGTTATAATAATGTCAAGAAACATATTAGCGAACTCCCCCTATAAAGGGAAGAATAGGCTGTTGGTCTGTTGAAATTAAATAATCTCTTATTTTTTAACATAATCTTCATGAAACTTAGTAAATGGCTTCTTCTAGTTCATATCTATTAGATATTGAATAATAACCACCCTATTATACACCCCCGTTGCAAAAAACTGCGTATTCATCCCCCATGTTATTCTTAGGGAGATTACAAAAACATATATCTCACTATGTTGGATTGAAACACGTTTTTGCGCCTTTAAAATTCGCTGGGTAAGCAGGTCTTCTGCAACGGGGGTATTTAAAAACTATGTTCTGTCATCCGAATGTGATCAGTCGTAAACAACTAAACGGAGGTGCTAACGAGACAATAATTTGATATTTTAATCGTACAATTATAAGTTGAGATTACAATATTGTAAAAAAGGTTTGACTGAAACATGTTTCACACAGTATTTGTTCCGTTGATGTATTCAATATGATGAAACTGCCAAGTTTGGAGAGAATGTATTAACAAAATAAAATAAAATAGATTATGATCAACAATCCGCAGCAGCATAGTTATTTTACCTAGAGGGCACCGTCTGTTGCGGCGTGACGACGGCGGTGGTGGCACATCACATGGTCGGGTCCACAGAGGGGCGGCGGCGCGGCGGCATGACTCACGGTATCGCAAGTTACGGTAGGGCGGTTTATTTTCGAGGGGGGTTGCCCAATATCGATTGGGGTCGGGCGGCCGTTGCTTTCCTTGTTTGTGCCCCGCGCTCGCTACTGTATCTCAAATTTCTATTACCGAGGAGAGAAATTTGTGAATTGGGAAAAATGTGTAAGTCAACAATGCATAGTAATTAATGATCACTTTCGAGGTTGCTTTCAACAGTTTCAACCCCAAAACTTGTCGTTGAGATTTTGTTCCTCGCCGGAGCGCAGGACAAATTCCCAGCTAAATAATACGGCAGCATCAGGAAATACCTTTTCCACAATACCGCATGACACAAATTTCACAACGTATTTATTTATGACTTAATACCATGATTACGATTACGTCTTCCGTTTAATTGTTGATTTGTTTACATACGGCATTGTTTGTCTGTTAAAACCCATTCAGAAATTGAAAACTTCTATAACAAAAAAATAAAACACAATATTCGTGGTAAGTATTGTTGAAATGGTTCAAACTAAATATTATAAAACATTATTGAGCACAAAACAAAAGTATGGCGCATTGCGAACTGAAACAAAGTTACTTTAAAGGCTGTAAACATAATTACACACTAACCGCATCAGTACAATGCGCCCTGTTTTCGGTGGGTAAAAATACTACAATCATTCACTTGACTTTAATGGTAATATTTATAAAAATAAGCCCATTTGTACAACTGATATTACTTTATTTTACTTTCTTTAATATTTCAATACTTTACAACGTAGTCCTAACTAGCAAACTTGCGGCACGTTTTGTATGATTACCACTTATATACATTGCTTCTTCGTTAGTGCATTTGCCATCGAACATAGGCGCTAACAAAGGAAATCTACAGGCTGTGCCAGTCGGTAACGTCTCCGCAGAAAACACGTGACGTTATCAGCGAAAAGTGGTAAGGGCGACACAGCCCAATTTCAGTTAATAGCTAAAACGTAAAAATACTGCCGTATCAATTTTCCCGAAATGGATAAAACCCGGCGCATTTTCTTGTTTGTAGATTTGTTTGGGCAACGAGTGCAAACACCATCAAGGTGGTAGAGGACTGAAAACAGATGTCGGCGAGACCAGAATAGCGACCTTATAAATAGGATGATATAAACACCACGTAGAGAGGCAGCTCGTGGCTGTAGGCACTGGCTGCTAAAACAAAAGTATGTAGAATAACAGCCAGTGGATATCAGACACTCTCGACGGACTGTTAAAACGAGCTTTGGGGGCAAAGCAGAGACCAAACTGCCACACTTAAGCTGACACTTAACATGACAAAACTGAATCTGATGAAGTTTTAAGCGAAGTACAGGCAGGGCCGCCGACAGACTTTTGGAGGCCCGGGGCAAAGTTTGAGCATGAGGCCCCTCAATAGATAGAAATCGTAGATAAAAATACTGTTATCTCTTGAACAGCTAAAATCGTAGATCCATTGATTAAAAAAGTTTTGTTCTTTTGTTCTAAAAATGTTGAATATTATCTTAATTTATTCAAAACTAAACAATTTCATCATAGGCCTGAAGTAAACCTTTGATTTGTAAATTTATTCAAATTTAGAACACAAACTGTATAATTAGGTAAAATTATTTTTATAACGCCTAATGAATCTTTTGATTGGAAACACCAGACTAAGCAATGTTTGTAAGAAGCCTGTACTTGGGGTTAAAAAGGATTAAAGAAACAGTTCTAAGTTATATTGAGGACTACCTAATTAAACCTCTTTATTGGGTTTTCTTCTATTAATTAACTCTTATATTTCCATAAGGCCTGTGTGACGTCATCAGGAGAAAGTTTATCCGGTTGTATTCCAAGATCTGAAGAGAAGAAGAGAAGAGAAGAATAATGGTACACCTAGGTTACCTCAGTCAAAAATGTAAACAAATCCTGACATCTTCTGTAGACCGGAAACATAATAATCTCCAGCTGGAAAAAGTGATTACTCTTGACCAATCAGAGGAGGCGTATTACTATTATACTTCATTCAGTGAGTGTGTAAAGTAAAGCCCCACCTCCTGCACCAGCTGTAATGTTGGCAGGCTGTGTCACATAAGTACCTGTTGTCATTGCTACACAACTCCAAAGAGGTTAAGTATAAACTGGAGCTTGAACTTGATGTCTATTAACAAAGCTAATTTGGTTATTTTTGTTTGTAGCAAACTTAAAATGCATTTTAACTTTACAAAAATTCAATAAATAGGTCGTAAGGCAAGTAATGCATTAATACACTCTTTGTTTATTATTCATATCATGTGGTTTATATTTTTCATTTCAAATCACTAAGTGGAATGGCTGTGAACCATCCCTGGGAACATATGGACTGCCTCTTTCCTGATTGGTTATTTTCTATACAAATGTTATATAATGGCAGGGGCTTTACTTTACACACTCACTAAACAAACTATACCTCCTTTGAGGCTATATTTTACCCTAAGGCCCACATTACACTATCAAATAATATTTTGTAAAAGACTCTTTTATAAAAGATTTATTTGTCCAATCAAAGTTAAAGATTTTGTTTTGAAAATCAGCTGACCTGAATTTTGATTGGTCAAATCAATTCTTTTATAAAAGATCTTTCATAAAATATTTGATAGTGTAATGCGGGACTAATGCTAAATAGAGTTGCTTAGATCCGGATATTGGGTCTATCATTGACATCACAGGCTTGGATCCACAGGTCATATGGGAGATGGAAAAAGTAAGACAATCTGACAGCAGTGGCGTGCCCAGGATTTTGCCCTGGGGGGGTCAAACCAGAAGCTAATTGGGGGCCGTCCATAAATTACGTCATCTGAAAATTGGGGGAGGGGTCCAAAATGGAAATGACGGTAGGATGATGTGCATGGGGAGAGGGTAAACGCTGGGATGACGTCATTTTCCAAATTATATTTTAATACCAATTTAGATAGGAATATTGTAAACATTCTATGCATGTTTGTTCATTAAGCTAAAGAAAAACGGATTGGAAAGTATGTCCTCGATTTTTAAAATATCCGTTAAAATGGTCGTTTTAGCTTCAGGTCAGAACTAAGCTACAGTAAGTGCAATGATAAATATGTTTTTGGATTTGCAGGCAGCGTCAGAGTCTATCTCTACAGCAAATGTAGTTCTACAAAGTTCAAAAAGATCTGGTTTGAATCGTTGATTGACATCAAATTAGCCGAAATGAGTTTAAAACTTAATTTAGTGGTTTTAACAAATCAATAGAAGAACTCTTTAATTGGGCTTTCCCAAAGACTAGTATTGTTTTAGGAGTTTGTACCCTATGACGTCATTTTTGAATGGCAGGGGTCAGGCGGATTATGACAGCAAGATGATTGTAGGGAGGGGGGGGTCAAAAAATGACCAAAAATCGATGATGTAATTTTTGGACGGCCCCGTGGACACGATGTATTTTCTTGTCCTTGACATGCAACTCGAAAACCAATCAATATTATTAAATGGAGCTTTACACACCGGTGTCACGGACACGATGTCACGGCCAAGATTTGCCGTTACAGAAACAACACGATATTTCTTGCCGCAAAGTCAAAGAACAGTTTCCTGCATCGCTGCATCCCTTTTAAATTTCAATTCGCATATACGATGAACACCAGTATCATACCATAAGTTTTGTTCGTAAAGACAACAGAAGGTTGCCTGAATAGAATAAAAGCCAGAGACATCGTGTCCGCATCATCGGTGTGTAAGGTGCCTTAAGTGTTCAATATTCCTGGCCATATCGAAAGGAATGACGCGGGAATTGAACAGAAATGCTATAAAATATCTATAAATGAGGCATTAAATAATAAATATTGTACGAAATATTCATAGTTTTTTATTTTTTTATAAAAAAAATAGCTCTGGGAGGGGTCCGGTCCCGCTCGTTCCCCCCGTCGGCACGCCCCTGCCTGACAGTATAATATCAGACTGTGGATTCTCTTCTAATCTACAGACCTTAGTTGTATCCTGGCTATAGCATGTTACCATTGGGTAAAAGTAAAGCCTAAATCAGAGGTGCCAGTAATAAGAACTTTCTGATTAGCCAAGATATTTTATCGTACCAGCTGGAGGCTTCAATCAAGCTGCATTCTTCTAGTCGCTGATGACGTCACGATTTACTTAAATTTTTTAATGAGGAAAACTGCATTTCATTGGATCATGGTTCGTACGTAGCTAAACTGAAACTAAGAAGAGAAACGAAGCTGAAGAAGTTACTCATCTCTGCAAAACAAGTCATGTCACGTAAATGTTGTAACTACTGTTCTTTGTAAAATATAGTATATACTCCGTTTAGTTGTAGCTAGGAATCCTTTTCCTTGGTCCATCGTAGGCCTGTACAACGTTTTGTGAGGAATTTTTGGGGACAGCCAATTGGACCAGGGACAGGGGCCCAGTTTAGTACGGATTAGTAATGTGTGATCTGGCGCAGGCCTAGTGCTGGGCCTAACCTCGGCGGGCCCCTGACGAGACGCCAAAAAAACCAAATGAGACTGAATCAAAATAAGACAAATAAAGGGCATTTTAGTTAGTTAATACACGTTTTAAGACTATAATTTTTATGTATTTTCTAATATTTCATTTCATATTGGCCGTCTTCAATTAAATATCCTAATTTTTAATAATCCACGAAAAATATACTGTGCTCAAAATGTGGCCCCCTTCCTTTTGTGGCCCGGGGCAATCTGCCCCCTTTGCCCCCCCCTCTCGGTGGCCCTGAGTACAGGCCATGCAGAAAGTGGCCATCGACACAGACACTGCTTATGAAACGGCCTGAAACTGTTGGAGATGTAGACGAAGTAGAGGTCAAAAGCCAAAAGGCGAGTTGCTCTCAACACGGCAGTTGCTGATGAAAGTATTAAAGTAAATTAAATTATGAAGTTGTTGGCAGTAGCCGCCAAAGTGAACAATGCTAAAGCTGCATTAACGGAATCGTAATGAAACGTTCCTGGTTGAAAAAACTGCGTTTCAGTTATAGACTAATGAAATAGGCCTAGTGTATCTTGAATTTCGCTGAGCATACAAGTTGATTCTTTGCAATGCCGAGGTTCATGTGGAATATTTTGGTTGTCTCTATCGGGCATAAAAATGACAAAGGAAAATTAGTCATAGTCCAATCAAAACGAGATTCCAACTCAATTCCGTCAATTTGGAAACTTTGCAAACTTTTTGGATCATTTTTCAAAGTTTTTTTTTAACTAGACTGCCAGTAGATCTTTGCTAGCAAGAAGCCTCCCTGTATCTTTTAATGTGATATAATTTTCAAGTTTTTTTCGGTAGCTCAATTCTTATAGAACGAGGTGTTTGTGAAGAATGAAGGGTCTCACAATTATTTATTATTTTATTTGAAACGCTACTCTATTCTGAAACTTTTAGCGAATTACGATATTTCAAACGTAGTTATATAGTTACAGTACTAACCTCTGCAAACACTTGGTGTAGTGTAGGCCGTAGGCTGAAGAACTGATGAAACGGGAGCCTACCGTTGCCATCAACGTTAACGTTGCCAATGAAAAGAAGCGAAATTATGTTTAATCATGATGTCGAATTGAAAAATATAGTAGGAGGTCAAGTGATTAAAAACCACAGAGCCAACGTACAGGATTCTTAATTCAGAATTTTTATTGAGTAACTGGGAACTAATCACTTACTGTTTAACACTAATGCATCTTTTTGGTTCTGTTGGTTTAGGTTGTTCTGGCCTGACGGTAACTATCGCAAATTCTGAAATAAGATACAAAAAAATTGATTTTACCGTGAAAAGTAGTTCAACCTAATCAGGATTATTTTAGGCTAGGTTCAGCAAGGTTTACAAAATTAGCAGATATGTAGGAAAATTTTCTTTAGTACAGTAGGCAAAAAATAATGTACATTTCAATAAATGTTGAATTTCACATGCGACAAAGTAAATGCTGGAGGAGTCGGTTTCATCAAAACCGCCAAAATTCTTTCAAAGAAGTGAATTCTTTAATTATCGCGACCCAGAGATTAGATTACGAAGAACGCTCGAGTTTGTTGAAGAGCAGTGGTCATCGTTATTGTGTATAAAATTAGGCGTCCGCAGACGAAGCAAGTGCGAAAGGTCGGAAGCCGTTCATGTAGGCCTAATCGTAAAATAACGGACTATATGCATGAAACTTCCTGGGTAATTCCTGGATAATAGTAGTACAAGGTGTCCTCACTACATTTTCGTAAAAGAAACTAACAACATGGTAAGCGAACAGCGAGTATTTAATATCTGAAATAATATTCTCGTAGCTCTTTTTATACGATGACGTCTTTCTTGCCTCATCAGTTCGTTACTTTATTACTCATTACATTCAATTACTTCATATTATTCAGGAAGCTTTACTAATGACTGTGATGTGGTAGACCCAATAAAGTACAGAGAAATAACAAGATATTGAATTTCACGTAAACATAGCATGATGATTAAATAAAATATACAGTAAATCGTAAATTGAAAAGAAACTAAGTAAACTGTGAGACTGTAGCCCTAAGAGCAAAAGCTCCTAATTATGGAATATTCACTTTTAAATGGATACAGAAAGAAGTATGTTTCGTTGTATGTATTCAATTATTTTAAAGGCAATAATAACATAGCTTAACTGAAAGACTGTGTACTCCACTCTGCTGTTTCACTTAAAATATTGGATACAAATAAAAGACGTCTTACAACATTAAACATATATTTACACTTATACTGTATTCATATTCAAAAGGGTAAATATACATAAGATGAATAAAGGCGATCAATTTCGATTGGTCACACCAATTATCATCACCATCAGGCCTAATGAGAGACTAGCACGATCATAATGGCAGTCTTCCTTATATCCTATTGGTCGCCGGAAGTTATGCCTAAAACAGGTTTCTGTATGTTCCACTTGAGTCGAAGTTCGTTCATTAATTTGTCTATTTCCTTACACTTTTCTTTAAACGTAAATAATTCTATCCATGCATTCATAATATTCCCTTTTTTGCCATTCTTGAGGATATCTAGTGATTCTTCATTTTTCCTAAGGTGATTTGCAGCATTCGATCTTTCTGGTTTGTTGTTTTTCCAAACCGATTCATGGTTCTTGGACAATTAACAGACTGTCCAATGTAAAAATTATCACAGTCGCTGCTATTGAAGGAAGACCGCCATCTTGATCCTACCAGTCTTTCATTGGGCCTGATAATGATTGGTGTGACCAATCGAAATCGATCGCCATTTTTCATCTTTTATGTATATTTACAGTTTTGTATATGAATAGGCCTACAGCATAGGTGTAAATATATTTTAAGTATTGTAAGATGTAATTTATTTATATCCAGCATATAACAAAACACGTACCATGCTAATTAAGAAGTCGTTATCTTGAAATATGTTTTCCCACATACAATCTAAGGGCAAATTTCAAACTTTTAGGGAATTGATTTTGGCTTTCGCTTTAAGTCTGGCCTTCATAATTCCAGAACCAGACTTTCCTGCATTGTTTTGTCTTTTAAGCTTCCTGTAAAACTTCACATCGAGCTCTTTTTAAGTGACAAATAAATCATTAAAATCTGTTTGGATCTAACGGAGGAGTTTCTGCCACAAAAACCCTGACATATTACATAAGTATATAATACCAAATTTCAAAGACGTCATGGCTATAAAACATAAACATAACTGATAAAAAGGTTTTCCACCACACTATAATGTAATCACCTATTTTAAAAACGTCATTTGTTGGCCGAAACGAGCTCTTTTCCGTCAGAGAAGAGCTGGCCCTAAGGCCCTAGGGCCGAACATCAGCTGATCATTTATTTGCTTATAACAACGTGAGAACATCACATAATTATACGGCATTCAATATGTTCTAAAGACAAGATAGTTGCGATCATATGATTTTCATAGTTTGACAATGAAGTTGTACCGTCACTCATAGCCTCAAAGTTTTGTTTTTAAGCGCGTAAAATAAATCATCATATATTTTTAATGTTATATAGGGTATATTTCATTGTGTAGAGCGGTGAAAAATAGCGTTCGCACCTCGGCCGAAAGGGTTTTGCAGCTCTCGATCGTTTGAAATTCTCGACTTCGTCGAATTTGAAACACGATCTCAAGCCTGTAAAATCTCATTTTCGGCTCTGTTACGGAATATACTATTTTGTCATCATTATAGGCTAATATTAGTCACCAGATGACTGCTGCGCTGCTTCGTTTAGAATGACATTCTCCATTACTCCAGTAATAACACAAGACTTTGCTGTGAATTGTGTTTACTACAATTCAGCTGGTTTACTTGAAAGTTAAATCCCCTAATTTTATCGACAGATACATAACCTTGACATCTGCGGTTATTCCCTTGACTATAATCAATTTGTGTCCAGCAAAACTTCACGCCGAGCTCTTTCCAACGACACCTAAATTATTCAAATAATTTGGGAACTGCAGGAGAAGTATTTAACACGAAAAATACCTAGCGTATTTCATATGTAAGAGTTAGTGTTGAGTGTTTTGTAATTAATAGTGCCGACTTGAAGAATAATATAGGTAATTTAAAGATGCATGTTCTTTTGAATACTTGGAAAGACAAATGTTCACGAACTGTGCAAACCGTAAAAGGACTATGGAACGAATCAGTTTACTATCTGAATCACCTTTTCTGTTTGGCCACACCGGTACCTAATAGTTCAATCTAAATAGTTCAACCCAACAAAAACGTAATGCAAACTATTGCGTTCCCCGGCATTGCGCAACACGGGCTGCGGACAACAATGAGTGAGTCGGCACGGAATCGCCCCACAGTCTGGACGGCTTATCTCCGCGGTCAATCGGCTAGCTGCTTCCTGTGCACCATCGCTAATACCTAATCGACTGTTGATTGGTTACAGTATATTTCTTCTATCAACAGGTATCTAACAGTCAATAACAAAGGCCTCCACCATTGAAACCTCCAAAGTATTTCTTTTTTACTTTTCCGTTTTGTAGTAGATTTATGTACCTAGATTATTTTACACGTTGACCAATTCTTCGAAGAAGAAAACTTACAAGGATCTATATAGCCGACAGTATGTAGATTTAAACGTGATATCAAAATGTACAATTGAAAAAACCAGGTTTACGGGAGATGACTTATACGGGAGGTCTTGATCCCGAGAATAATCGGAAAAATCAAAATTTCTAAAAAAAACAACAGAAAATGAGAAGCAGAGTAAAATCACTAGCAAGCGGATTAAAAAAGGGATCCTTAGTTTAAAATGTATAGTTTTCCTATTACCTTTAATCTGCAACTGTTGAAAAGGTTTTCAACAAACAAATCGTGGTAAATATGTTGTAGTTAACTTATTTTCACTAAAACTGTTGCAGTTTCAGTTTCGCTTGCAATGACATTCACGATCCCAGTAATAGCACATGCTATGCTGAGAACTGTGTTTGCTCTAGTTTGCTGTTTTACTTGAAATACCTATCCCCATGGTGATGGGCAAATATGGGCATAAAGAGCTCTTCTCAAAATTGACTTACACAAATTCTGTTTAGAAACTTAACGCCGACCCCTTTCCAACGGCACCTACATGACTAAAATTGAAGTTTTGATCGCAAAAAAACCCTGGCGTATTTAATAAGTACAGTAGCTATCTGGTAAACAAAACCCTGCTATGTCATATTTAATGATTACTAAGTATTTCATGCAATTAATATTATCGTTTCAGTATGATAATATGTAAATATTCCTTATTTTCCAATGCAATCGTAATTCCACAGGCTGAAATGAAATTTCTCTCGACCGGCTGTAGTTTGCAAACAGCTGTTGATCTTTTCATTGATAAAATATCAACCCAAAATCCCTCTGTTAAATTTTTCGGGTTTAAAACTAATTTCATCCTTTATTACATTTTTTAGGGCAGCTTAAGATTTACTCGGAGCTGTTTTTGAGGTACTTGCACAAGCAAATATACAAACATTGTTCATGTAAGAGTAAGGAAAGATTAACAAAAAAACATCAGTTGTTAATGAATTTAATAATGAGGGCGAATCTGTAAAACTTCAATTGTTATGTACCAAGATCATTTTATAAAAAGATTATTTTAATAAAACAAGTAAAATATAGCAACAAACATTTGTTTGCTATTTATATTGCCTAGGGTTTTGTACAGTAGGCTAATATGTACAGAATTTCAAAAATAAAAAACTATGTAAAGTAAAATACCCCCGTTGCAGCAGACCTGCATACTCAGCGAATTTCAATCGTAAAACATAGTTCAAGCCAACATAGCGAGAATTGACATGTTTTTGTAAGCTCCATAAGAATAACATGGGGAATGAGTATGTAGGTTTGTTGCCACGAAAAAAAGGAAATATTGGTGATTTTAGACTATTACACATTAGATCTCATCTAGATGAAGCCACATACCAAGTTTTATCCAGATATTTTGAAAAATAAGCGAGATATAGAATTTTACTTATTCCCCATAAGGTTAACACTGGGACAACGTACTGTGTTTACCACTTTCAATATCTCGGTAACCAATGGAAATAGAGGGGTGATTCAAGATACTAAATTGTTTGTTTTTTTTGAGCTGAATTCAATGGTGCAAACGATAATTCGATAAATTTTATTTTTCTATATAAAAAACTCAAAAAACCCATTTTTGGGGGGGTTTATCCCCATTAACCCCCCCTTCCGGTGGTCCGATTGGGCTGGTTCAGGAAACTCGTCCGAGTGATTGCCACTTTACAGGTCTGTACCAAATTTCATTAAGATCGGACCATATTTACGGCCGCTATCGTGTTAACGGACACACATATATATAAATTCGAACGAGCGGTGTTTTTTGCTTCTGGGGGCCCAAAAACGAAAAAGTTATCATGGTCTGGGTCTTAAGTCTTACCATGTGAATGTCTTACTACGGTAACAGCTTCTTCCCTATAGGGGAAATTCGCTAAAAGGGTCCATTTTATAATTAATTACAACAGATTATATTATTAGTACACATATGATTAAATGGATCAATTGTTCATTAATTGTGAATTTGGTCCCTTATGTCATAATACAAACATAACGACAGAGTATTAGTTCGCAATCAATCACTTAAAATTGTCTGACCTGTCTTGAATCCGTTCACCTTGAAGCTTAATAAAAAATTGTCCACAAAACAGTTAATCAACACTTGTCCATTGACTTATCACTATTGCCGACAACAAACGGGCAGCAAAATCACGACTGTCCGCGTTGCGTCGCTATCGCGCACTATCCCGATTCCAGTTATTCCCGCGACCGCGCCAGCATCGCCGGATTCTCGGAACTGCCAGTGTTGCCGTTGCCAACACGACAGCGTGAAATGTCCCACGCCACGCCGACTGTCGTTCATGCCCCTAAAATAAGACTTCCTCCGTTCCTCGGTACACGGGCGAACGAACTGTGTAAATAAATCGACGGCCAACTCCTCAACGTCAATCCGACGTGCGGGACGGTTTTAAATGGACTGGTCCGCGTCCGCTACTCCTACCAGAAAATAACACTTCTTAAGGCGCTGAAGTAGTGACTTGCTCACATCCCCTCTGAAAACTAAGTATTGAAGGGCTAGTATTGGGACCTGTGACTAGGTATCTCAGACTTTTCTTCTAAACACTTTCAGACAATGCTAATAATTGATAAAACTATGACTGTACAAAAAATCCATGAGTGCAATCAATGACTATGAACCTCTGCAGCGAATGGCCGCACGTTCCAACATAGGCTACAACAAGAACTTTAAGGCTACATCAAGAACAACAGAACCAACTTTTAAAATAAGTGCTTGAGTTAATAAAGACTGCTTGAGTTAACTATTTAAATATGGCTCCTTTTGAAAATAATGATCCTAGGAAAGAAAAGTTTACATGTTGCCTAGAACGTTTTGAAAATAATTACACCATAAAGGGACTAACGGACACAACAAAGGTTGAATATCTTTTGTGCATTTCTATCGGCAGTTATCACTACAACAATCTTGATTCATTCTTTGGACCTGAGAAAAAATTGAAAAGTCTCAACTATGAAGAGCTTATCACAGCATTTAACCATTTACTGCTTCCGAAGAAGAACGTTGTAGTATCTCAGCATTATTTTCTGAATGTATTTAAAAAAAAGAACATCAATCAAAATCAGAATTGGTACCTTCCCAGCAGCGTGATATAGCTGAGTGTGAATTTTCTGTGAAGTGTTGATGAGAGCAGTCTGTTTCAATTGGCGAAGTTTTCCTGAGAGCCCAGTTTATTCGAGGTTTGCGAAACGACCGGCTAAGAGAGCTAATTCTACAGTCGAATGAAACCACTTTTGATGGAATCCTTACAAGAGCGAAAGCTCTTGACGCATCAACAACTGAGTCTTGGGAACTGTCTAAACGTTCACATTCATGTAATACAAACTTCAACATAAGTGATAATGTGTATAAGGTCTCGCATGATATTAAGCGATTTAACTTTGGTAGTAGACCTTCAAGACAACAACATCGACGCTCCTCACGCTCTCGAACACATCATCCAGATCTTATATCTCAATAAATCGATAATCTTTGCTTCAGATGTGGAAAATCATCCGAGTGTCGCACCAACAAACCTAAACTCAATTGCAGCAAATGCAACAAGCAAGGCCACATATCTAAAGTGTGCATTTCAACACTGATAGGGGAACAGAAGGAAATACGTTCTCCCACTTCAGCCAACCGCATCCAGTGCTACTCTCCTGAAGATTCAACCCTGACATCTCCTGATTATGGACTCAACAATGTAACAAGTGTCAATTTCCAGCCCTGCTTTACAAGATCTGTTTGAAATAAATAACGATTGAGATAAATACATGGTCACAGTGAACCTAAATGGTAAACCACAACGCTTTGAAGTAGACACAGGTACAAAATTCTCCCTTCTGGCAAAAAAAATTTGATAACCTCAAATTAGACATCCCGATGGTAACAATTCATATCGCCTTCAGAACATATTCAGGTAATATTATTAAACCTGAAGGAAAAGTGAAAGTGAATGTTTCTTACTGTGGAAGACATATTGAAGACGAACTCCACATTGTTTCAGCAGGACACTGAGCACTCTTGGGACGTCAATGGATAAGATCATTAGGAATCGAATTGAATAAATTGAGTACTGACACAAAGCTAAGTGCCCAAACTTCTCAAATCAAACAAATACGGTCTACAAATAAATTTTCAACTCTTTTCCGAACATTTCGAAGAGAAAATTGGATGTGTTCCGGACTTTACAGTGCCATTACAGCTTCGAGTTGGCGCCAAACCTATTTTTACTAAGGAACGCAATGTCCCCCATGTCTTACTTGATCGAGTGAACAAGGAATTTGACACTTTCGACAGTAAAGGGATAGTTTCACTTGTAGAGGCCAGTGATTGGGGATCATCGCTTGTCGTCATTTTCAAACTAGATGGTGGTGTACGCCTCTGCGTCTATTATAAGTGCGGTGTCAACGAGAGGCTAATGCAAGCCTATCCCAGATGCATCAACAATCACATATCCTCTACAACGTATTTTACAGAAAAAAAAACACAAAATGAGAGTGGGATTTAAACTGTGAAGCAGCATTTTTATGGATCAAATCAGAGCTTTTCAGAGATCGAGTTCTCATACCCTTCGATGCAGCCCTCCCTCTGGTATTAACTACAGATGCCAGCCCTACAGGACTTGCGGCCGTGCTTAGCCGTATTACAGAAGAAGAGAAGCCCATTGCATATGCTTCACGCTCACTTACAGTTTCTGACAGAAGCTATAGTCAATTACACCGCGAAAGCCTAGCTATTCCTTTTAGCATATCACACTTATACTATTATCTTTTTGGAATTCACTTCACACTAATGACTGACAATGCACCTATTTCACGGATTTTCCGGCACAACAAAGTCCTCCCTCAAATGAAGCCAGGACGTTTGCTCCGATATGTAACATGTATATTTACATATACATTGAGATTCAAACCTGGCAAGGAAAATGAAAATGTTGATTGACCCTCAAGAGGTCCACTTAAACAAATGAATTAAACTTTGGACGAAATCACTGGCAATGAATGAGGTTTATGAGCAACATATTTTTGAGATGTCCGATGGTCATAGCCTCACAAAAGTGTGAAAGAGATAAGGATCCAGACTTCTCACGAATTATTCAAGATCTCAAAAACAAGTCTAATGAAATAGAATATTCATTTGTAGACGGAATTCTGAATTCGACAAGATCGTGTCATTATTCCAAGCAGTTTACGATCATCAATCTTACATGAACTGCATGATGCTTATCTAGGTATTACCAAGATGAAACAACTGGCCGCCGCTACGTCTACTTGGCCAATATCGACAGACATACAACGCCTAGTTAAGAGTCTTCATCAGCAAACGCCGAAGTCGAAATTGACTCTAGCGCTTTAAAACCGGTGGCAACGAGGCCAACTAAACGTTGGGACGAAAAAGGCGACACTAGTGACGCCTTGGGCGATATCCGGTGTTCCGCGCGGGCCGTTTCACAAATAGTTCTCCCGCTTCTTTTCAAAAAGAGAGAGTAAGGGTGCGATTAGGCAATATTATTGCTCTCTCTCTCTCTCTCTTAATATAACTTATTACGTAGTGGGTATATAGAAAAAACTTTCACAAGGTCCTCTAGAGGACAATTATACCTTTTTTTAACACCTTAACCATTTCTGTAGCTTAATCGGTTTTTGAGAAATCTTGTGATGAAGTTAACATTACTTTTATGGGACTAAAATCCAATATGGATACCACTGATGAAGACTCTTAAAGGGTGTGAAAAAGTGCCCTCACACGTCAATACTCTCCCAGAGTACCAATGCATTCTTGGAACCCCCCACAAGAAAATTGGGAAAGGGTCCATATCGACTACGCCGGGCCACTTGTTATGTACTTCCTCATGTGTGTGTGTTGATGCAAAATATAAGTGGGCGGAGGTGAATCATCAAAGACTCTCCAACCAGTGCAAACACCATTATTAAACTTGGGGAAAGTATTGAGGTGGCAAAAGATGACAATCAGAGCCATGCTGAACCTCCCACCTCTTGCCCAGTGCAGGGAACATTTTAGGCTGTTGGGAATTCTAACAGTACCAAGTATTTTCATCTTGGAGATATCAGTTAATATCAAACAATACATTCCACCATTCAAAAACAAAACTCACAATTATAACACTAGACACAAAATTTGTTCTCCGAATTCCACAGACTATCTTTTTACATTAGAAAACCACTTTTCATTGGCCAAAAAATTTCAATATTTACCAGAACACACAAAAACAATAGAAATTTTACATAAATTCAAAACAGAACGAAAACTTTTTCCTATTAATTAGGCCTATTATTCCCTGCAGGAATTCATTTCACCATCTTACCCTGACTTCATTTTTTATCCCGTGTGGAGATAGAGACTAGGCCTACATACTACATACTAACTTACAAATGACCCGTCCAAAGCAAATATTTTTCCAGCTGGACTGAAGAATAAAGTAAGTAAACTTTTAGAAAAAGTTTTCTCATGTCATGGATATCCCAAGTGCCTGTTACGGATAACGCTACCAATTTCAAAAGTGACATTTTTCAAACTTCCTACAAGAATAATGGAGTTTTTCAGAAATTCTTCGCCCCGCGACATCCGGCCACTAACGGCTTAGCCGAGGGATCAATTCAAACGCCAAAGAGTCGCCTATAAACAGTTTTAACTGTTTTAAGCTCTAATCCAAACGAAAATCCAAAATATTTTACAGAGGTACCGAGCAACAACACTTGTTTGTGGTCAGTCACCTGCAGAACTCTACCTGCATAGAAAACTGAGGATGAGACTATGCAATTTTTCCTTACAGACCACAACCTTCAATCACCTAGTCTTCTCCTGCACGTTCTCTTCGCGTGGGGGAGAGGCATGGCGTAAAGAAAAAAGAAAGGTGTGTCCAGTCAGCTGGTATGACGTAGTTGGATTAAAGCAACTAGCGGACCTTGCGGTATTAAAGCTCAACTAAGACCGTGCACATAAATATTTTAATTGAGATGTATAAACTAGTTTGCATTGAAGTAGTCGTAAGCGCTAGTTGTGAGAGCCCAACTACGTCACACTAGCTGACTGTGCACACCTTTCTTTTTTCTTTACGCCATGCCTCTCCCCCACGTACTTACACCATGGGGGAGAGGGTTCAGGTTCGACTATTTATCAACAATAAATACATATGGCAGTTTGGACAAGTAAAGAATAAGATTGGGAAAAGTCACTATCTCGTAACTCTCGACTCATCTGATAGAATTCTAGAGGCATAAATCAACTCCGCTCAACTCTGGTACCAAGGTTGAAAACTGTTTCATTCGGACCAACGCAATTATTTGATGATCCCAGAGTTTCAAGACGGCCAGAAATGCATGAAGACATTCGTAACGAAAATACAGAGGCAGCACCAGAACAAATTCAATCAGCCGAGGTAATTCTGCAAAGGCATTCTGTCAGTGCAAATATTAGGCTACCACCTTGTGAGCGACGCACGCCCTCAAGATTCAGAGACTGTGTTATAAAGACTGACTAATTTTCCGTGTTATTGTTATTGTATTTTCAAATGCTAAATATTATTTATGAAGTTGTTAATTAGTGGAGGAGACTCCCGAGACTGTCATATCCCAGAACCTCCCTACAAAATATGTGTTACAGTATTAATTAAATGAAGGTGTCACTTATTATATCCAGTGTGTGCATTTAAAAGTATTTTTTTAGTTCAATGGAAATACTGTATTAGTTCAATACAATTTAAGCCACCATTAAGCGTCACAATAAAAACCTAAACCAGAACGCAATATAAACTTCCAACAAAAACCATGAAAAATTATAGAATGCGACCAAAATATAAATAAGATTGTTGTAACCATTTGATTTTGATAAAAATAGTATATTATGTAAAAAAAAGGAATCGGACGAGTTATAAAATTAGCACGATAGGTCCTGTCCATAGGGACAGGAAAGGAAAATTAATTATTCCCCCTTTTATAAATGCACTAATTTTTCTATGTACCACTGAATTTAGTGGTAAAAAATAATTTGGATTTTTTCCACTATGTACATTGATTACGGGTATTTCAAAAATAGTAAACACCGATAAAAATAAAAACCGATAAAAAATAGGTAGATGTCCGATAATAATCTTTTGGAAAATAAAAACGATTCAATATTCTATTATTCTCTTTAGTGCTTTATTATTATTCTATTCAGTACTTGGTATGCGGCTTATTCGGGGCCTAAAGATGAATATTTTGTTTACCTAAGCCTTAGAAAGTATATAGCTGATCCAAGTTTGAATCACAACATTCATTGTTATAAATTTGCCCAAGTTAGAACGAATTATCTGAATTTGCTATAGTCAAAAATGTCGAACACAGCAAAGTTGGCTTTATTTGTGGAGGGCAACTTTATTGTGTCAAGAGTTAGCCTCGTTGACGTCATTTGTGATAGCGATGTAAATAAATAGACGACTTAAACATTGCTCGCCGGGCACCTTATCGCTCATCTTCCAGACCAAGCTGTTTGTATGGCGGCAAAAACACGAGAGGCCTGTGATGAGAAAACCCGTCGACAAAGTGTTGAGGCACTGGAATAAAATTACGTAAAATTTACCATTACAATGTTTTCACACATACCATTCGCATTATAAACTCTATATGAATAATCTATGATGTTTCATTTACAGAATTGAAATTACATCAATAACTTAATTCTTAACGAAACTATGAAATTAAAATTAATAATTAGTGTACTAAGCTTTCTCATTGATTAAAAACGCTATGATGAGCAGGGCAGGTTATTACTGCGGATCAAAAAATACAGTAATTTTTAAGACATATTGCCTAAATTTATGGCGACTTATTTTCCAGCTATTGCTTATTTGTTTCATGTTTTCTGATAAAAAAAATTGTTATTCCTACACGAAGCCGGTCTCGTGAAAACATTACCTTTGGCCATTTTTGTGACAGGAAAAAGTGGAAGAATAATAAGAATAATAAAATTCAACATTCTGGTATTAACTATTTATACGTTTCATTCCGTGCGTTATCATTTCTCGTTAAATGGAATCAGTGCAACGTTGGGCTGGGCGGCTGGTCCACAGCACGCACAGCCTCCCCATTCGGTGCAATGAGATTCTGTGCTATAGTACAAATGGACATTTGGGTGTTATGACAAATATTGTCTATTCTATATAGTACAACATGTTACAATTAATTGTTCCATAGCACAGAATCTCATAGCACCAAATGTCAAGTTGTAGCGTAGCGCCGAAAGAAATGACAGTCTGGTATATTACACAGAATCAATTCGGCGCTACGCAATATGTGTATTTTCGGAGCTCTAATCACAGCACAGAATCCACTTTTCGGTGATGTGAGATTCAGTGCTATGAGACCTCACTATTCTGTTATATAATTATAGATTAAAAAGGTTTAACATTCAATAACATTATACAAAATATTTAAAAATATTTAAATATTTAAAAATAGTTAAAACGTCCATTACTTTTGAAAAAGAATTATAATTTTTTTGTAGACACATGGAAGCTACCTATAGTCCAGTCACTAAATAAGATATTAGGTCCCACCTTGAAGTAGGACCCCAATCATTCGGCGATCAGATGCGGCTCTCTGACAGGTATCTTGTGTACAGATTGATTCAAGGTGCTGGGCGCCTCGTCTGCGCATGCGCAGTGATGACTTTCCCCCACCACGGGACCTAATACAGTCAGCTCAAGAAACTGTCATTTGTCTGTCATCTGTCAAAACATGATCCGTCAAAACATAATGTTTTTATTATTGTGACTGTTTAGGTTATGTAATTTTGTTGATGTGTAAATATAGCAACGAGATTTTTTAACGAAAATGTTTCCAACATTTTAATAATTTATTTTGGTGCAAAATGCTTGTCAATTTAATTACTTTGCATCCTTCATTAGTTTATTTTTTTTGTTTTAGTTCCCTAACCTAAACGAAAAAGCGAACACCCGAAGAGACGCCCACCCGAAGTGATACCTATCATGTTTAAGTTCAAGGAAAGGAATATTAATTGGAAAACACTAACGAAAATATTATGAAGTATAGACAGTAAAAAAGAATAAACGTTTTGTTCCTGTATTTTAGGAGGTAGTGTGCAAATATGGTTTGATTACGCAATATTGGTGCCGTGCGATGTTGTTAAAAAACAGAAAATACGTAGAAACATAAAAATTTGCTTGAGAAGCCTTGCAATCGTACACAATTTAGGCCTATATTTGCGCGAATAAAGAGGGTGAGGCTAGCCTATATCAAGATTTCTTCTTTAGCATAGTGAAATTAGGAAGATAGAATGGAGATAACGGTAACGATTGAAGTATTGCTTTGCAGTCTGAACTGTTTCATCGTATGTGTTATTACAATTACCTGAACATATATTTTTAATAATCTTGAGACAAATGAGGAGTTTTAATGTGATGCAGCAACCATAAACAATGTTCCAAACAATGTCTGTTTTTATACTGTGTTAATTAATAGCGTTTTTTACAAAAACTCTTGTTTTTCTTAGTATAAATCTGTTAGGTTGACATTGTAATACATAGTATATCTGCTTGTATTAGATTTTTTTAAATTGAATACTATGCAGCACGGTGGCGGCGCGCGGCGCCCGCGTTGGGCTCGGCGGCGCTTTCAGCCTAACATAGACTGTAGGTACCTAAAGTCGTTGTAGGTGCCACCCAGACTAATCGCCACCTCGTAAAAATACTTTGAGCTATTGAATTTTCAATCTCACCAGCGAGTAAAGGCATGATTTTATCGATGGTAAATGTGAGTAAAGATCACACGACACGGACGACGCCACAGAGCGGCATCGCCATAAAGCGACACCAGCACGATGAAGCCTACACACGTAACGGCAGGCTCATAAGGCCAATGCTGTAGACGACCAGTGACGGATCTAGGGGGGGGGGGGGCAGCGGGGGCACCTGCCCCGGACGCCGGCCAGTAGAGGGCGCCAGGGGCCAGGTTCGAATTAATTTTTAATTAATTTCGAAATTAAAAGTCGAAAACATTTATTTAAAGTCAAATTTTTCGTCTCGCGGCCGGCAAACCTATCAGTAGCATCTTTCATTCTTTCTATCAGTACAGCTTTCGGGGGAGGCGGCGCCAAACTCCGATTTTGCCCCAGGCGACAGTAAGTGTAGATCCGTCACTGTAAACGACACGACGTGCAATGCACGGCGTGCAAGGCACGTACGCGAATGGTCACCTAAAGGTCATGCCAAACTACCGTTGTGTCGCGTCCGTCCTTCCATCCACGTCCACCGCGACTGTCTCAGTCTCAGACCCCATCACACTGCCAGATGCGCGTCAGTAGGCCTCGACGCATATCTCTAGGAAACGGAGGGAGTTCAGTACCTGGGGAGGTGGTATATGCGCATGCGCGATCCACCGTCCAACCGGCGACGTTTCTCAAGAGTCGCTCCAGCCGCGACTCTCGGTCGACGTCCACGGACGAGATGGACGCAGTGTGACATGGCCTTTTTGGCTTCTGGATAGGTTTATGATTTTTAAAACGTTGCTGGTGGTTTATTTACTATTCTAATATTTATAGATTGCATTTTTTGTAACAGTAAATAACATATGTATTTTTAATTATAATTCTATATTTAAAAAAACTTACATCGAATAAAAACAATCCTTAAACATATAACACATTCTTTATAAATTTTGTTGTTTATGGATATGTTTTCGTTGGTCTGTGAAATTTGAAATCATTCAAATTTTCTTCAAAAGACAGCTGATTATTTTAGTGTTGACTGTACGCATTCGTTGTAGGGGAAAAGTGGTGGGGGATTCTCCATCTCTCTCGCACACTTCCCTCCCTACACGCTAGGCACTGAGAATCAATCTGTACGATTTATTTAGTAAAAGACATTGAGAGAACGTTTCCTTTGGATTTTTCGCGTGCGAATTTTGGGGTATAATAATAATTAAACATTTTTCCATTTAATAAAAGAATCTTTAACCAAGCAGCATATGATACACCTTTTTTGGAAAATATATCTGCCACACATATAATCGCTAGTTACTTTTGTATTTGAAATTATTTGCCTCCCATTGTTTAATAAACACAATTTTCCACCAATGTATATTCAATATAATATATTATATATTTTTTAATTTTAAAAATGAAATTAATGGAAAACTGTTCAGGGGGGTTCATTACGAAATTTAAAAATTATCAGTGGACCCTATATTCATTTATTGTGTTACATACACACAGAGTGACGGTCAACGAATCTTTGACTCCGCAAATACATAATCACTTCACTTCATTCGTTCATCAAATAACCTATAAATGGCATTAATTAAACAATAAGTTGCCGCATAAATAATGTGCCCTCCCACACTTAGACCGGTCAAGAAATTGACATTTCAATTGTTTGTTCGTTTGTTAACCCAGTTAAATAATTAGCTCTTCTGATGGTCACTGTATACAGAGCTGCGAATGTTATAGCGGCTATAGTTGGTTTGTACTCGAAAATTTGTTTATAATTTGTTCAGTTGTGTCGTCCGTCCCAACAATGGTAGTTTTCCACAAAATGCTGTGGCTATTTCCACCGTGAACCGCTGCGAGTCAAACAACAAACAACTCACATTGTTGGAATATTGATTATTTTTCCCATCATTATACGGTGATTTTAAGTTTTACTACATCCCTTGCCAAATAAAACAACCACTTGCAAGTGGATAATTGTACTCACTATACGGTTTTGTGTTACAAAAATCTAATGATGCTGTTGTTGGCTGTTGAATAAATTTGGATGATGATAGCAGAAGGAGAACTGAGTAATGGTTTATGTGGATTAAAACTTGTTAGATGGAACCCTCACGCATAGAGTGCAATTTCATGGACGTTTTTCTCGTTCTTCTGTTAATTGGCGTTATAGTAACTGGCCTTCCACAGTGTTTTTAAAACGATTTTATGCTAGGGTGGAATTTGGACTCTTAACTCCTCCCCCAGGTCGATTAAAACTTTTGAGGTAGAACTCTCACACATAGAGTGCAGTTGCACGGATGTTTCTCTCGTTCTTTAGTTCCTTGGCGTGACAGTAAGTGGCCTTCCAAAATGTTTTTAAACCTATTTTACGCTTGGACAAACTTTGGACACTTACCTCCTCCCCCGGCAACACATAAAGGAATTTCGGCCGCATTACTAATTCGATTCGAAATAAAATGAGAGCCGCTGGTGACTGCTAACGGATGTTCAGCTTCGCGGCGGCGACCTTGACCGCTCACGCTCAGGTGACCGGCTATTTATAGCTGCAGAATGAAACGGTGACATCAGCCGCGAGAAAGGCCCGCGCCCACCTCCTAGTAGACGGTAGAAGTCAACACCGGCGAGAGACACCCAATGTAAGCCACTCGGATACTCCTTGAGGCTGCTTAAAGATGCGGGCAATGTTACAACACGGTGGCAGGGAAAGTACAAGTTTCTGACTAAATTCTATAAAGATATATTGACTTACTGAGGAGCAGCAGCAGTTGACTCTTTCATCCAATACACATCTAAAAATTGAGCCTTAACAATTGGATATGTCTTCCGGCTGCATCGCTTTTGCTCCACGGTTAAGGGTCATTTTGGAAACATCGCTTTTGCTCCACGGGTCGGCAGGTAGATTTGAGAACCGCCCGAAACATCGCTTTTGCTCCACGAGAAAGGGGCCTGCGCTGCTTCCTCTCCCCCAAATTCTCTCTTTCACTCACCTCCAGGTTCTTACTTAAAAAAAAGTCATTTAAACGTAATAGTACAACTTTACTTTTTTTGCATAATGTAAAATATTGATTTTCGAAAGAATAATGTTTAACAACTTCATTTGTAAGAGTAAGCGCAAGTAAACGATATTGTGTAAAAGAAATAACTTACATAATACAATGTGTTACTACTTAATACTTATCCACATTTCATCTATGTTTTACAATAATTCACTATTAGAAACAGAGAAGCCAATAATTCACTATTAGACACAAGATAAAGATTTTAAGCATGAGCATGGAGCAGAAAACCACGTTTCAGCCGTAAGAGTAGATTTTCGACGGGCATCAAACACTATTTAAATAACCTAATTAAACTAAGTTAAAGCTTAGTATAGTTTTCTTCCTTCTCGATCTGCTGTTTCTCTGTTTTATATTTATAAAGCTGTTTTGGGACAAATATTGGTGCCTATAAAAAGTAAAGTTGAAATCAATTGAAGGTTCAAGGTCCAATTATTTTAAAGCTACATGGTTTATTTAAAAAAAGAAGCAATCTGCAAAAACGATACAGACTGAATAAATCTAGTGACCTTGATTTTCATGCTCATGCCTAAAAGCTTGATCTTGTGTTATAAGGCGACCCTGTTTCTAATTGTGATTTATTGTATAAAATAAATGAAAGATGAATAAAATTATTTAGTAGTACTATTTTATTTTGTAAGCTATTACTTTTAAACAATATTGTTTACTTGTCGTTTTTGTTACAATTGAAGCAGTATAACATTTTTTCCATTATAAATATTTTCGTTTAGGCAAAAAAAGCAAAGTTGCATATTAGGTTTGGATGGCAGTATTCAAGAAAGAACTTGGAGCTTGGAGATGAGCGAAAGAGAGAATTTAGGACAGAGGGGGCACAGGCCCCTCTCTCATGGAACAAAAGCGATGTTTTGGGCGGCTCTGAAATCTACCTGCTGACCCGTGGAGCAAAAGCGATGTTTCCAAAATGACCCTTAACCGTGGAGCAAAAGAGACACACGCGGTCTTCCTCCTAGGCCACAAGATAGATGTGACCGCTAAAAAGGCTTTATTTTTTATTTTGATACCATCAAACACGGGCAAAGCCTGGAACGAAGCAAATTGCTATAGCGCCTGTTTTTATATCCTCATCCGTGACAATACTGATTATAACTTAATTTTACACAGCCTAGTTACGTTGGTCTGAAGATGGCAACTTAAAAAGCCGAAAAATTCCTTTGTAATAATAAGTTAAATGAAAATTATAATATTGGCTGGACGTAATATTTGTATTTTATTTGAAACTGCAATTTTTAGCAGCGATCGCGACTATTTTTCTCTTGCGCTGGAGGTACAGATTTAGATAACTTTGCCTCCCAACGCTAAATATTTATCTAAAGGAATTTTATTATCTAGAGAAAATTTTAAAACGTATTAGATACAGTTGCAAACAACAACCAACACTGAATTTAAAGTATTTTATAATTCATAGAAGAAAATATGCAGGAAAGTCTTGAAGACTGCAAAAAGTTATGAAATAAATCAAAAATTAAAAAATTCAGAACATTTTTCAAAAGAAGCATGGTTCATCTTTATATACTTATAAAAGGCAAAGCCCTCACTGACTCACTCATCACTAATTCTCCAACTTCTCAATAACCCAGAAGGCTGAAATTTGGTACACTGTTTCTTTAGGCATTAAATAGAAAAACTAAATGGTTTTCATCCTGATCTGACCCTTGGACTCCGCTATGGACCCTCTCAAAGATCCCATGTTATCCTTATGACAGAATACAAACTGATGAAATGTTTATATTTAAACAGATGTAAATACCCCCGTTGCAGCAGACCTGCATACTCAGCGAATTTCAAATGCAAAATAACATATTTCCATCCAACATAGCAAGATTTGACATGTTTTTATAATCTCCATAAGAATAACATGGGGAATGAGTATGCAGGTTTGCTGCCACGAAAATGGAAATATCGGGGATTTTAGACTATTAAACGTTAGATTTCATGTAGGTGAAGCCACAAACCAAGTTTTATTAAGATATGTTGAGAAATAAGCGAGGTATAGAATTTTACTTATTCCCCATAAGGTTAACATTGGGACAACGTACTGTGTTTACCACTTTCAATATCTCGGTAACCAATAGACATAGAGCAATGATCCAAAATACTAAATTGTTTGTTTTTTCGAGCTGAATTCAATGGTGCAAACCAAAATCCAATTAGTTTTATTTTTCTATGTGAAAACCCAAAAAAACCCATTTTTGGGGGGTTTATCCCCCTTTACCCTCCTTTCCAGTGGTCCGATCGGGCTGGTTTTCGAACTCATCCGAATAATTACTACTTCACACACCTGTGCCAAATTTCATTCCGATCGGACCATTTTTGCGAGCGCTATCGTGCTTACAGACACATATATATAGATCTATATATATATATATATATATATATATAGAAATTTGAACGAATGGTGTTTTTTGCCTCTGAGGGCCCCAAAACGAAAAGTTATCATGGTCTTGGGCTTAGGTCTTACCATGAGACCTACCGTAATAGCTTCTTCCCTATAGGGGAAATTCGCTAAAAGCAAGAAATTTAGTGGAATGTTAAACCTGCTGTCAGGAAAAGAACATAATATAAATCACTAACTAGAGATACTTATAAGACCCTTCTTCCCTGTAACAGCTGTTATTGAAAGAGCTAATTTAAACCACTTATTTTATCTACATCATTAGAAAATACTTTGCCTTTGTCTTTTGGCGAATTTCATTGATGGAATTATTACCATAGGTCTCACGGCCTAAGCCCGATACCATGATAACTTTTCATTTTGGAGCTCCCAGAAGCAAAAAAAAACACCATTCAAACTATATTTTAAAGCTGAAAACACAGTGCATTATCCCTATAGAAAAATTCTATATGTCGGTTATTAGTAAACATATATTGATAAAACTTGGTATGTGGCTTTTTTGGTTCAGATTCACCTGATATTGTTTTAAAACCACCAAAGTTTTGCATGACTGTTGCAGTAGACCTGAATACTCATTCCCCATGTTATTCTTATGGAAGAAATAAAATAAGTCATGCACATAGTCTGGAGGTCTGCTGCAACGGGAGTATTTTTATGTTCAAGATAGACCCTAAAACCTTAGAATTTTTCAACATTAAATCAAGGCAATTTCTACGTTTTACGTACATATACTTTCATGAAACAGAAAAACCGTTTTAGGATTCTCTAAGTACGCATGGTCTGCTGCGACGGAGAAATTTATATTCCTGCTTAAGGGCCACTATATACCATGCATGCGAGCAGATTCAACGATATTGGGCATAAGCCTTCCCAGGGCAGTGGCACCCTTGAGGCCTTTATCGGCGGGGCGCTGAATCTGCTCACATGTATAGTAAAGGGAGGCCAAATAGAAATAAAATACCTCCTGCGGGGGGCAGCAATAGAATAACTACAATCGCAGCAGACCTGCGGACTTTGAGGATTCCTGAAAACATCTTTCTGGATAATGAAAGTCCATCTTCTTTATATTTGTCCAATACAACTGACCTATCACTGCACAGCCCAAACTACTTGACTTAGAACCTTGGACCTTTGCATGGACGATCTTAAGGGCGGGCGTAAGCATCCGCTAAGAAAGGTTTTTTAATTCGAAGTTTTAAGGGGTTTTGACGGGGTCGAAGTTTATAAATTTTCCTACGCAAGTGGAATGGATGATTTTTGTTTAATTTTCAATGTTCATTCAACAATCAGGTGGTTTAGCTTCACATATGGATACGATTTTACAGCTGATTTATAATTTGGTTACTTTCACCATAGTTTGGTGGTTGTTTTGTTGACTTTTTAGGTGATATGTACTATATAAAAGTTAAATTTCGTTTAATTAGTTAAATTAATGTCGTCACACGTTTTTGTACCTTATCTGTTTAATCATAAACTCAGTGATGTGGCCAATCTTCATTTAGGCAGCGGGAGTTACAGTTTTTATCGTGAGCAAAGCAACGGGCAACTGCTAGTTATTAATAAAACTGAGGAGGTATTTCAAAAACACAAGAAATCTGACTGCAGGTGGAAGGAGTGACTGTCCGAGAGCCGTTGGAGGTAGCGAATGTTTTAAATATTTTTTTACGAATACCGGAGACACTGGCCTCACACTCGCACCTACGGCTGTCCCTCGTCAGTTGAGTCCGGCCGAATCAATGTTCCTCGGCGAAGTCACCGACGTAGTGTCAAAGGCGATTTGCGAACTGAAGGCAAAGAAATCGGCAGAAATTAACGGCATATGTGCACGGCTTTAAAAAAAACTGAAATGGCATCGTGCCCCTTGACAGAATCAATAAATCTTCCTTTAAAATCAGGATTTTTACAAATTATCTCAAGGTTGTTAAAGTGATTCCTATTTTAAAAAAAGGAGATTCAGAAACACCAAAAAATTACAGGCCAATCTCAATCCTGCCAATGCTAAGTACAGATTTCGAAAAACAATTCATGCGCAGAATACTAAATTTTTTGATGAGCACAAAATTATGATAAATGTAGGCCTTAGTCAGTAACAAGACTACATGATCGCGCCACCATCATCCTACACTCATAATCCGGTTAAAATACGCAGCCAGTGCTGCGTCCCGGCCTTAAGAGGTATTAAGGTGTTTGATTTCCAAAAAGGTATATCAAATGTTGACGCAATCATCCACTTAGTGTCTTTCTCGATTTAAACAAAGCATTTGATTGTGTTGAGCATGCTATCCTACTTGATACGTTGTGGAACTACGGGGTTCGTGGCTTACCACACAAGTGGTTGAAGTCATACCTCTCCGGAAGGTCACAGCGAGTTTAAGTCAACGTAGTGATTTCACACTCAGCCAAATTGAGATATGGTGTCCTTCCGGGATCGATTCTCAACCCCGTCTTATTCCTGGTGTATGTGAACAATTTGAACTTGTCATTCAAAGTGGGTAAATTGACCAGTACGCGGACGACACAACTTTATGTTTCAGATCAAACAAAATTGAGCAAGTTGATATTTCTTTCTTTGAAGGAATAAATTCATGCATCCAATACTTTGAGAACAAAAACCTCAAAGTAAATCCTTAAAAATCAAACTGAATGGTATTTACAGGCAGCACCATTCTCAATACATGCCGCCCGACTGCAATGATAGACAACACTATCAAGTGAGTCCCACAAAATTCCTCGGAATGCTTATGTATGATGAGCTCTCATGGACTGATCATGTCGACAGTGTTTGTAGGAAGGTCTCTACAGGAATATTCCTGCTCAGAGGGCTTTCTGAAAAATGTCCCAAGCAGTTATCTCATGGCTTATTACGGTTTGATTCAATGTCATTTGCAATATGGTATTGCTCTGTAGGGAGGATGCTCACAAATCAACTTCAACCTTGTCTTTTTTCTTAAGAAAAAAAAGCCATAGGAATTACAGCAAAAATCAAATTTAGAGAGTCGTTCCGAAATACCTTTCGAGAACTGGGATTGTTAACACTGGCTGAACTGTACATTCCGGAAACTTATTCATTTGCAAGTTCAAAAGCCAACCGATCCAAGGCAGGGATGTGCATGGGTACAACACCAGATCCAGAAATGTGTTCAGACCACAGCACAGCACAGGTTGGCAGCAATGGTCCGCCTACCCTCTTAGAGGAGGGTGAACATTCTAAACTAAGTCCTAGAAGGCATTCGATTTGAAATCGTGAATCAAAATTTAAAATAAAATTAAGACGCTTTTTAGTGTCGAATGTGTTCTATTCAGTGAACGAGTTCATGGACCACTCACCTTGGAACACTGGCTTGAGTTTACTAATCTCTCTTGTCTAATCAAGCTATTGCTGTAACTTGTATTTTTGTAACGGTTTCATTTAAATATTGTTTTATTTTAACTTTGTGTTTTGATTATGTTTTTTAATCTATAGTGTAACATTATTTCAAGATTTATGAACTCATGCTAAGCAATATTTGTATTGTCTGACAGCAATAAAGGATTATTATTATCATTTATATTATCATTATTATTATTATCTAAATCGACAAAATAATTAAGTAAACATTACCATACTAATAATACAAATGAGGAGAGGAGATATTCTTCACATCTTTTAAGTTAAACTTCAATTGGATAAGGACTTTGTATGATAACAATACAAATATTTAATAATGATTTAAATCATCAAATATGGAGCTGTTCCTTGTTAGGTCACACGGTCATAAAACAAAGCTTAATAAAACAAGAATTTATTACTTTAGAGTGCGCTGTTTATTTATTTACCTAGGCCCCATCGTGAAAAGCTCAAAGTTAATCTTTATAGATAAACGATATTATATTTAACAATTCTATATGACTTCAAGGTATTGATGGCTTTGGCTCGGCAAGTTTTCATCTATCACAAAACAATAAAATTTTTCAAGTCACAACTGAAGCACAGGGCAAAACATAAATAGATATATTAAATCTTAGAGCTTGGATGCGATATTCCCTAATGGTGGTTATCATCCGCGCTAGTGAATACTACATTCGTAAATAAGACAATCCTCTTAATTAGACCAGTTCGTTGTTTATTGGCGAAATTGTGGTTTGGATCCCACGTTTAACTGTAGGTCCTTTAGTTGCAATTGGCTGTTGGGCTAATAATTAACAGTCCTGTTTAAGGAATATGTCGGCCTAAGTAAAAAATACTACAAGATTGCGCTACAATCATCATACTTGGCTTAAAATACGTATCCAGGTAGGTCGCCATTTCAAGTAAAAGTATAAAACATTTGCACCAATCCTAGCCACCTTCTCAATGTTCATGCACACAATACCAACGTTCATCCGTATCAAACAACGTAAAATGTATATGGGAAAAATGTGAGGCACAGTGCCAAGAACGCGGGCGATGGATCGACCCACGGCGCGAGCGATGCAACACCACGTCTCGACCGAGGACGTTCTCTGCAGTTGATGAAAAACTGGCTAAAAATATCATGGACAACTGTCAAAGGCACCGCTGGACTCACATGCTGCGAGATTATTGAGTAGTTTGAAACTATATCATTAAAATCAAGATCATTGTTTTCCAAGATCGGGATTTACAAGTCGGACTCCGACTAATCCAAAAATACATTGTGAGTCCAGTTCCGTAGAGTGGTTAGGAGCTAGGGACAACAGACATAAAATTTTGAAATCATCCTGTTGGCCTACCTATTTACAGGTCAGTCTCATTCCCCTTTTTGCTTTATACGACAGATGTACAGTAGTGCAATAGTGGGGCTTCTGGGCCAAAACGCATTAATCAAAAGTGACAGCTACATCCGGTCACGTGACCGGAAGTGACGTCACAGGCTGTGACGTAGCTGTGACGTGTTGGGGATGGTATTTAAAGTTTAAATGTCCAGCTGTGCTGGTATTTAAATTTTAAATGTCCGGAAAAGGGTCAAGGTCGGCCGGGGATGTTTTTAAAAAATATCTTGCATTTTCGGAAAATCCGAAAATGCAAGATAAGTTTTGTTTCTTTTTACAAACTGTTTTTTAATTGTTGTTTTGTTGATTTTTGTTTCTATTAAAATATTATATTAAAAATGGAATTGACAAGTTAACAAGAAAATATCCTGCTACAAAGTATCCAAATAAAGATGCAATTACATAAATATAAACTTTAAAAAATAGTGAATGTTCTTTCTTTTTATCTGTTAGTATTTCCTGAACAAGGTAACCAAAATTGTAACCACATAAAAATGAAAGTAGGAAAATAACAAATTTCGACGGGTTCACAAAAACCAAGTTGCAAAGTAGCGAATTTCTTTCTTCTTCCATTGTTGAATTTTTAGTCGAAACCAATTAATGATAGCATTATTGCTTGCGCATCAGAACTAACAGTTGATGAAATTTCGTTTACTTGTACACTTGTTGTAGTTTTATTTTCAGTAGGTAATTGTTCGGAAGTTTGTGTAGATGTAGAAGAAGAAACAGTATTATCTTGAAGCTCAGAGTCCATGTGTGCTCGGGTGAAGAGCTGGAGCGTTAATGACGTGTGGTAGCCGCTGTCCTACTCCGTGTCGGCAGTTGGTGGTGGGGGGTCGTTTGGTTCATGCACCGAAATGTAGATAGAATCATAATTTTCTGGAGGATGTACTAAAATTTGTTGTACAGGATCTGCATCAATAGTGAAACTTTGCGTTTCAATACAAAGTCCATCTTTGATAAAAGAAACATATAAAACAGAACTCATGTTTATTTAGATGTTTACTCTGCGAGTCCTACCAGCAAACTGATGTGATAGTGGTAGCGCTGTTACCTCCCTCGAAAGACATGTGCAGGACGGAACATCTGCCGCGCACCTGCCTTCCCCCACCACCATGAGAGACTCCTCGCAATATTTGGATATGTAGTGTTAGTCGTACTGTTGCTCTTGTTGAGTGAACATGTCAGTATTAAACAATCGTTCTGAACTTGTGGTTTTAAAATATTTGCAATAAAATATCGTTTTAACACTTATTTAACTTTGTACAAGTTACAATATTTTAAAGATGCCACTTTATTATATAACCTTGATACTTCTAAAAAATTTAGTCGCAGAAATGCAAAATAAACTACAGTTTCGATTAAATATAAACTTGGTTAAAGATCTAAATTTTGTTTCTTTGTTATAACTTTTACATTGTTGGTTAAATAACAAATGTTACCGAAGTTTTTTGTTTGTCTCATTATTTTGCGTTATTGAAGTACCACATGATAGGGTTTGGAAACATATAAAGTAAAATATAAAATGTAGAAAATTTTTTTTTAATGTTTTTGCGTTATAACTTTTATACCGTTTGTTTTATAAAAAAAGTTTACTGAACCTTTTTGTTTGTCTTTTTAATTCTACGTATTTTGAGTACCTACATGATAGGGTTTGAAAAGATATAAAGTAAAATATAATGTAAAGAAAGATAATTTTTAGTTTTTGCGTTATAACTTCTATACCGTTGGTTTAATAAAAAAATGTTACTGGACCTTTTTTGTTCGTCTTTTAATTCTGCGTATTTTGAGTACCTACATGATAGGGTTTGAAAGGATATAAAGTAAAATATAATGTAAAGAAAGATAATTTTGGGTTTTTGCGTTATAACTTCTATACCGTTGGTTTAATAAATAAATGTTACTGGACCTTTTTTGATCGTCTTTTAATTCTGCGTATTTTGAGTACCTACATGATAGGGTTTGGAAACATATAAAATGAAATATGATGTAAAGAAAGATAATTTTTAGTTTTTGCGTTATAACTTCTATACCGTTGGTTTTATCAAAAAAAGTTACTGGACCTTTTTTGTTTGTCTTCTGATTCCGCGTAATTTGAGTACCCACACGATAGGGTTTTAAGCAATTTTCCAACCCCCCCCCCGCCAATGTTGCCGGGACGAAACCTCCCCCCTCCCCCCCCTCCCCCCCTCCCCCCCTCCACCCCCCCCGGACAACATCGATGGGGGGGGGGTCGCCGACTTGATCTCGTTTCCGTTCAACTTTAGAACTGCGTCGCCGTACATGGTGGCAGTGGATATAACAAAAATGCTCCAAATCGATCGTGCGGGTAGTCAAATTAAGCGGAATTAAAAGACAAACAAGAAAGGTCCAGTAACATTTTTTGATAAAACCAACGGTGTAAAAGTTATAGCGCAAAAACTTAAAAAAACTTTGGTGGCAGTGGATATAATAAAAATGATCTAAATGTATCATGCGGGTAGTCAAATTACGCAGAATTTAAAGACTAACAAAAAAGGTCCAGTAACATTTTTCGATAAAACCAACGGTGTAAAAGTTATATCGCAAAAACTGCAAAAAATCTATGGTGGCAGTGGATATAACATAAATGCTCAAATTATTCGGAATAAAAAGACGAACAAAACAGGTTCAGTAACATTTTTTTTATAAAACCAGCGGTATAGAAGTTATAACGCAAAAACTAAAAAAAATATTTTCCAACATTTTATATTTTTACTTTATAAGTTTCCAACCCCTATTTTTAGTTCAGTAACATTAATAAACTAGATTTATATTTATGATACAATGAAAATATGTATAATGTTTATTTTATTATGTATTACAATTGACTTAAAACATAATATTCCTTAAGTAAAACATGGTTACTCATTAATAATATATGAATTTAGTTTCAAACTAATATTAAAATTGTTTTAAAACAAGTTTCAACCTACATTAATACTGAAAAATAAAATAAAAAGAAGTGTTGTTGTCTGTTGGAACAGTAACAAAAAAATTATGAGTTTGAAAAAATTTTCTAAGTCCTAAAAAAATGAATTATTGGGAAGTTTTAACACTTAAAATTTTTACAAGTCAAATGTAAAGTAAAATAAAGAAAGAAGTATTGTTGCCTGTTGGAACAGTGGTGAAGGAATGATGGAAATTAAACTCGCAGCAAAAAAACTTGATATTGTAAAATAAATGTTAAAGCAAATGTTTGAAAAATTTTCTAAGTCCTAAAGCATTAATTATTGTGAAGTTTTAACACTTAAAATTTTTACAAGTCCAACGTAAAGTAAAATAAAGAAAGAAATGTTGCCTGTTGGAACAGTGGGAAAAGAATGATGGGTTTGAAAGATTTTCTAAGTCCTAAAATATTAATTATTAGGAAGTTTTTAACACTTAAAATCTTTACAAGTTCAATGTAAAGTAAAAAAAAGAAGTGTTGTTGTTTGTTGGAACAGTGGCGATAGAATGATGGAAACCAAACCCGCAGCAAGGCTCCTGTGGTGACCTCGAGCCGAATTGGGGTCCAGAGTCTGCGCTTGAGGCCAGGTGGTCAACCAGCTGCCTGCCACACCTGCCCGGCCCGGCTGCCAGCTGCCGTGACCTCGAGCCGAGTTGGGGTCCGGGATCTGCGCGTGTGGTTCGGCATCAGTTGCTCGCTAGACAGTGAGGTGGTGACATGTTCAGAAGGCGCCCTGAACATTTTATCATTTTTTGCTGTTTGGTGAAAATATCTTGGTGTTATTTGTACAGTAACATCTTGATGTAGGACTGATTAATTTAAAGGCATGGTAGTTTAAGCATGGTAGTTGTTTGTGCTTGTAGATACCCTAGGGTTTGTAGTTTGTTTTTAATTTGCTGGTTTGGTAGTTAGTATTAATTTAAAATCTTTCTTTTACTTACAATATATTTCTGCCTGGAATGTTTAAATTTAAAGTAATATTTTGTTTTTAAGAATGTTATATGATATGTTTTTTATACCTTTCTATTCCAATTTCCTTTTTCCAACAAGCTTGTTGAGGGCATTCCCTCTCTTGTCTTGTACTCCTTTTTAGTTAGGGACACCTTTCAATTCCAATTTCCTTTCCTTTTTTCCTTCCATCTTTTGCACGGTAAAACCAATAATGGTAAAACCAGCTACCGCTTTTGTAGTGATTACGCTTACCAAAGCGGGTCACTTACAACCTCTATACGTGCTGGATGGGTAGTTCGCCTACCTCCGGAGTTTCGCTAGACCTCAGCTGTACTGCGTCGCTAATGGCGAGTCACTGGCTCCTTTAGTGTTAGGAAATAAAAACATATTTGTATAACATTTTTCCAAAATTTAATTAAGCAACGTGCTATTTCAGAATAACATTTTTTGTTTTAGCTTAGCGTTGTGCGCTTATGATGAGGTGTGTGAGTTCGCTTACGTGATGATCACACTGTAATCATGATGTGCAGCGCTGGGCTGTCTAGTTGTTTTAGCTTAGCGTTGTGCGCTTATGGTGAGGTGTGTGAGTTCGCTTACGTGATGATCACACTGTAATCATGATGTGCAGCGCTGGGCTGTTTAGCTTTTTTTTTTAACTTATCTTTTACTTTTTATTTATTATTTTTCTTTTAACTTAATTTTTTTTATTAATTTATCAACTCTAGGCAGGTTGTATCGTAAATTAGCTTTTCTTCTTTTAGGTTTCCGGGGGTGTACGGTTCTGTCAAACCGTACACCCCCATTTTCTTTTTAATTATCGAATGACCTTGACCTAGTTATTTTCAAGGTCAACAAAAGACTTAGCGAAAATTTCTAAGTCTCAAGGTCATTTTTGTAAAAGTTTAAATTACTTTGAAACTTTAGTTTTTGCGTTATAACTTTTATGCCATTATATTTATCGAAAAATGTTACTGGACCTTTTTTGTTTGTCTTTTCATTCCTTGTAATTTGAGTACCTGCACAATAGGTTTTGAGTCATTTTGCAACCCCCCCCCCCTTTTACAAAATTGCTCCAAACCTATCATGCATATACTCAAATTATTCGGAATAAAAAGACGAACAAAACATGTCCAGTAACATGTTTTGATAAAACCAACTGTATACAAGTTATATCGCAAAAACTAAAAAAAAGTATTTTCCAACATTTTATATTTTACTTTATAAGTTTCCAACCCTTATTTTGTGAGTACTTAAATTATGAGACCAACAACAAGCTTCGGTAACATTTGTTATAAAATCAACATTATTTTGTAAGAAATTAACAATATTTTGTAGCCTGGACGTTTTTACTAAAACGTCCAGGTTACCTGGACGTTTTGTAACCTGGACGGTTTTAAATCTTAAGTTTTCGCGTTATAACTTCTACACCGTTGGTTTTATAGAAAAATGTTACTGAACATTTTTGTTTGTTTTTTTTATTCCACGTAACTTGAGTAACCACATGATAGGTAATGTAAAAGTTTTAAATGACCTTGAAACTTTAGTTTTTTCGTTATAACTTTTATACCGTTGGATTTATCGAAAAATGTTACTGGACCTTTTGTGTTTGTCTTTTCATTCCGCGTAATTTGAGTACCCGCACAATAGGTTTAGAGTAATTTTGCAATTTTGCCCCCCCCCTCCCCCCATCCCTCGCCCCTCCCCTCCCCCTTCCCCCCCTTCCCTTCCCCCCTCCCCCCCTCCCTCCCCCCTCCCCCCCCTCTCCCCCCTCCCCTACCCCTCCTCCCCCCTCCCCCCCTCCCCCCACCATCCCCCCCCTTTTACAAAATTGCTCCAAACCTATCATGCATATACTCAAATTATTCGGAATAAAAAGACGAACAAAACATGTCCAGTATCATTTTTTGATAAAACCAACGGTATACAAGTTATAACGCAAAAACTAAAAAAAAGTATTTTCCAACATTTTATATTTTACTTTATAAGTTTCCAACCCTTATTTTGTGAGTACTTAAATTATGAGACCAACAACAAGCTTCGGTAACATTTGTTATAAAATCAACATTATTTTGTAAGAAACTAACAATATTTTGTAGCCTGGACGTTTTTACTAAAACGTCCAGGTTACCTGGACGTTTTGTAACCTGGACGGTTTTAAATCTTAAGTTTTCGCGTTATAACTTCTACACCGTTGGTTTTATAGAAAAATGTTACTGAACATTTTTGTTTGTTTTTTTTATTCCACGTAACTTGAGTAACCACATGATAGGTTTTGTAAAAGTTTTAAATGACCTTGAAACTTTAGTTTTTTCGTTATAACTTTTATACCGTTGGATTTATCGAAAAATGTTACTGGACCTTTTGTGTTTGTCTTTTCATTCCTTGTAATTTGAGTACCTGCACAATAGGTTTTGAGTCATTTTGCAACACCCCCCCCCCCTTTTACAAAATTGCTCCAAACCTATCATGCATATACTCAAATTATTCGGAATAAAAAGACGAACAAAACATGTCCAGTAACATTTTTTGATAAAACCAACGGTATACAAGTTATAACGCAAAAACTAAAAAAAGTATTTTCCAACATTTTATATTTTACTTAATAAGTTTCCAACCCTTATTTTGTGAGTACTTAAATTATGAGACCAACAACAAGCTTCGGTAACATTTGTTATAAAATCAACATTATTTTGTAAGAAATTAACAATATTTTGTAGCCTGGACGTTTTGTAGCCTGGACGGTTTTAAATCTTAAGTTTTCGCGTTATAACTTCTACACCGTTGGTTTTATAGAAAAATGTTACTGAACATTTTTGTTTGTTTTTTTTTTATTCCACATAACTTGAGTAACCACATGATAGGTTTTGTAAAAGTTTTAAATGACCTTGAAACTTTAGTTTTTTCGTTATAACTTTTATACCGTTGGATTTATCGAAAAATGTTACTGGACCTTTTGTGTTTGTCTTTTCACTCCCCGCAATTTGAGTACCCGCACAATAGGTTTAGAGTAATTTTGCAATTTCCCCCCCCTTTTACAAAATTGCTCCAAACCTATCATGCATATACTCAAATTATTCGGAATAAAAAGACGAACAAAACATGTCCAGTAACATTTTTTGATAAAACCAACGGTATACAAGTTATAACGCAAAAACTAAAAAAAAAGTATTTTCCAACATTTTATATTTTACTTTATAAGTTTCCAACCCTTATTTTGTGAGTACTTAAATTATGAGACCAACAACAAGCTTCGGTAACATTTGTTATAAAATCAACATTATTTTGTAAGAAATTAACAATATTTTGTAGCCTGGACGTTTTTACTAAAACGTCCAGGTTACCTGGACGTTTTGTAACCTGGACGGTTTTAAATCTTAAGTTTTCGCGTAATAACTTCTACACCGTTGGTTTTATAGAAAAATGTTACTGAACATTTTTGTTTGTTTTTTTATTCCACGTAACTTGAGTAACCACATGATAGGTTTTGTAAAAGTTTTAAATGACCTTGAAACTTTAGTTTTTCGTTATAACTTTTATACCGTTGGATTTATCGAAAAATGTTACGGACCTTTTGTGTTTGTCTTTTCATTTCGCGTAATTTGAGTACCCGCACAATAGGTTTAGAGTAAGTTTGCGAAATGGGGGGCCCCCACTTGATATCGTCGCCGTTCAACTTTTGAGCTACGTCGCCGTACACGGTGGCAGTGGATATAACAAAAATGCTCTAAATCTATCGTGCGGGTACTCAAATTACGCAGAATAAAAAGGCAAACAAAAAAGGTCCAGTAACATTTTTCGATAAAACCAAAGGTATAAAAGTTATAGCTCAAAAACTGAAAAAAAATCTTTTAAATCATATTTTTCTTTATATGTTTCCAAATCCTATCATGTAGGTATTTAAAATACGCAGAATGAAAAGACAAACAAAAAGGTTTGGTAACATCATTTAATAAAATGTTTATATTTAAAACAAGTGTAGTTTATTTTGCATTTATTCAACTAGATATTTTTAAAATAATTTGAATACCCACATGATAGGGTTCGGAACAATTTACATAAAAATAACCTTGGGACTTAGAAATTTTCGCTAACTCTTTTGGTTGACCTTGAAAATAAGTAGGTCAAGGTCATTCATTAATTAAAAAGAAAATGGGGGTGTATGGTTTTACAGAACCGTACACCCCCGGAAACCTAAAAGAAGAAAAGCTAATTTACAATACAACCTGCCTAGAGTTGATCAATTAATAAAAAAAATTAAGTTAAAAGAAATAATAAATAAAAAGTAAAAGATAAGTAAAAAAGCTAAACAGCCCAGCGCTGCACATCATGATTACGGTGTAATCATCACGTAAGCGAACTCACACACCTCATCATAAGCGCACAACGCTAAGCTAAAACAAAAAATGTTATTCTGAAATAGCACGTTACTTAATTAAATTTTGGAAAAATGTTATACAAATATGTTTTTATTTCCTAACACTAAAGGAGCCAGTGACTCGCCATTAGCGACGCAGTACAGCTGAGGTCTAGCGAAACTCCGGAGGTAGGCGAACTACCCATCCAGCACGTATAGAGGTTGTAAGTGACCCGCTTTGGTGTGCGTAATCACTACAAAAGCGGTAGCCGGTTTTACCATAAATTAATTGGTTTTACCGTGCAAAAGATGGAAGGGAAAAAAGGAAAGGAAATTGGAATTGAAAGGTGTCCCTAACTAAAAAGGAATACAAGACAAGAGAGGGAATGCCCTCAACAAGCTTGTTGGAAAAAGGAAGTTGGAATAGAAAGGTATTAAAAACATATCATATAACATTCTTAAAAACAAAATATTACTTTAAACTTAAACACTCCAGGCAAAATATATTGTAAGTAAAAGAAAGATTTTAAATTAATACTAAGTACCAAACCAGCAAACTAAAAACAAACTACAAACCCTAGGGTATCTACAAGCATAAACAACTACCATGCCTTAAAATTAATCAGTTCTACATCAAGATGTTATTGTACAAATAACACCAAGATATTTTCACCAAACAGCAAAAATGATAAAATGTTCAGGGCGCCTTCTGAACATGTTACCACCTCACTGTCTAGCGAGCAACTGATGCAGAACCACACGCGCAGATCCCAGACCCCAACTCGGCTCGAGGTCATCACCCCCCCCCCGCTTACCCCCTCCTAAACCACAGGACCCTTGCTGCGGGTTTGGTTTCTATCATTCTTTCGCCACTGTTCCAACAGGCAACAACATTTCTTTCTTTATTTTACTTAACGTTGGACTTGTAAAAATTTCAAGTGTTAAAACTTTACAATAATTAATACTTTAGGACTTAGCAAATTTTTGAAACATTTGCTTTAACATTTATTTTACAATATCAAGTTTCTTTTTGCTGCGAGTTTACTTTCCATCATTCATTCACCACTGTTCCAACAGGCAACAATACTTCTTTCTTTATTTTACTTTACATTTGACTTGTAAAAATTTTAAGTGTTAAAACTTCTCTATAATCCATTTTTTTAGGACTTAGAAAATTGTTTAAATTCATCATTCTTTTGTTACTGTTCCAACAGGCAACAACACTTCTTTTTATTTTACTTTACATTGGACTTGTAAAAGTTTTAAGAGTTAAAACCTCCCAATAATTAATACTTTAGGACTTAGAAAATTTTTCAAACATTTGCTTCAACATTTATTTTACAATATCAAGTTTCTTTTTTGCTGCGAGTTTGAATTCCATTATTCTTTCGCCACTGTTCCAACAGACAACAACCCTTCTTTCTTTATTTTATCTTACATTGGACTTGTAAAAATTTTAAGTCTTAAAACTTCCCAATAATTAATATTTTAGGACTTAGAAAATTTTTCAAACCCATCATTCTTTTGTTACTGTTCCAACAAGCAACAACATTTCTTTATTTTACTTTACATTGGACTTGTAAAAATTTTAAGTGTTAAAACTTCCCCTTAATTAATATTTTAGGACTTAGAACGTTTTTCAAACATTTGCTTCAAATTTACTTTAAACAAGATTTTTTAAACTTGCATTATTTGACCTTGACACTTAGATTTCTTTTCAAACTTACATTGGATGATCTTAATACTTAGGGGTTTTGAAATATAAAAAATTTAGCAGCTATTTACACTTTTCGTGTTTAATACAGAAAAAAAGATTTTTTTAAAACTTGCATTATTTGACCTTGACACTTAGATTTCTTTTCAAATTTACATTGGATGATCTTAATACTTAGGGGTTTTGAAATATAAAACGTTCAACAGTTATTTACACTTTTTGTGTTTAATACAGAAAAAAAGATTCTTTTAAACTTGTATAATTTGACCTTGACACTTGGATTTCTTTTTAAACTTACATCGGATAATCTTAATACTTTGGGGTTTTGAAATATAAGAAATTTAACTGTTATTTACACTTTTTATGTTTAATACAGAAAAAAGTGGTGGGGGTAATGCTATAAATAGGGGGAGTTTTAGAGTGGTTTTCATTACTACGGCAACTTTTGTGGAGAGCACACCTACGTCATGTATTACTGCATTAGTTGCGAAGAATCTTTTGAAGATGAAATTTTACTACAAATACACAAAGAAGTTTACCATAACAATGAAACAAACCAAGAAAGAAACCAAGAAACAAACCAAGAAACAAACCAAGAAACAAACCAAGAAACAAATAACAATGCAGAAGAAGAATATTTGGAAGATTTAGATCAAATACTGGCTACCGTACAACAACAACTAAATTCAAGATCAAGTGTTATTCAATACGCACCCGGACCATCTTTGGATGTGGAATTATACGCCCGAGCCTTACCAGGTAGTGTAGTAACTCATTTTAAGATTGACAATGCTCAATTGCAACTTGCACAGTTTATTTCAAAAGCAAAAACATTAGTAACAGAAACATTAAACAATGAACTAAGAAGATTAAATTTTATAAAGTTTGGAATATTATTAGATACAGTATTTACAAATGTTCAGAATGAAACATCACCAAGAGGATTTTTAACTAAAAACAAAACCATCATGTTTGCATCAGATATAAGCTCAATTGTGGATGATTGTTTTGAAGAACTTTTAACAAAATTACAAGAACATGAAGGAAGAGGTTCTGGATGGAGTTTGTTAAGTATAACAAGCTTAGATGTAAGAGTTCATAAACATGGATATGGAATGAGAGGTAGTAGTCATATTGAATTGCCAAAGAAAATTCAAGACACCAATTCCTGTATTAATGTTCAAAATAAAGATGCTGAATGTTTCAAGTATGCAATGCTTGCAAAATATATAAGAAATCATGCGGAACGACCGAGTAGAGCATACAATGAGGTTTACCATAACTATAATTTTCAAGGCATGAGTTACCCTGTTTCAATTCAAGACATATCAAAATTTGAAAAGAAAAATCCTTTTGCATCTGTAAACATCTTTGGCTTGGATTCATCCAACAATGTTTACCCCTTACGTATAACACCTACCGAACGCAGAGATCATACTGATTTATTATTAATAACAAAAGATGATATTTCACATTATGTATATATTAAAGATTTTGAAGCTCTAGTTTGCAAACAGTTATCAAAACGTAAAGAAGGAAAAACCACTTGTAAAAGATGTTTCTGTTTTGTAAACAAACCTTTGAGAAGAGGAGGTTCAGAATGGCTGACGGAACATCAAGGACTATGCAGTGGAAACTATGAAGTAAGAATTAAATTACCACACCCTAGAAGATCTCAAGTAAAATTTGACAAAGTTATCCAACAATACAGAATTCCCGTTGTAGTGTATGCAGATTTTGAATCTTCATTGCTTCCACTTGAACAAGAAGAAGGAGAGGAAAATACCAGCAGAACAAAGTATCAACTTCACAAACCAAACAGCTACTGTTTAATAGTAAAATCCACTCTGTCTGAAGAACATCTTCAAGAATATGGTTTGACATCTACACCGAAGATCTATCGTGGAGAAGAAGCAGCTCGATACTTTGTTGATGATTTATACAACATCGCCGGGAAAGTGGAAGCAATGTATAGCAATGTGGTTCCTATGTCACCTATGACGCCGGAAGAACTTCATCTTTATGATTCAGCAACAACATGCTATTTGTGTAACAATCAATTTACAGAAACTAAAGTTAAAGTTCGCGACCATGACCATCTGACAGGAGCCTACAGAGGTGCAGCTTGCAACGGATGTAACATCAACTACAAACTACCATCTTTTATTCCTGTGGTTTTTCACAATCTTAGTGGATACGATGGACATTTTATCATTCCCGAATTAGCAAGAGACAACGGTGAAATAGATGTTTTGGCACAAACTATGGAAAACTTTATAAGCTTTTCAAAAAAGGTGGGCAAAATTAAACTTAGATTTGTTGATTCATTTAGATTTATGCCTTCCAGTCTAATGAAACTTTCTGAAAATTTAAGAAGAGAAAATTTAATAGAAACAAGCAAAATTGTACCTGCAGAAAAAATGGATTTGGTTCTTCGGAAAGGAGTTTTCCCGTATGATTACATCGATGGACTACATAAATTTCAAGAAACATACTTCCTCCACCAGAAGCATTTAAAAGTAAACTTACCGATTCGGACATTTCACCTGAAGACTATCAACACGCATGCAGAGTTTGGGACGAATTGGAAATGAACACTCTGGGAGATTATTCTGACTTTTATGTAAAACTTGATGTGACCCTTCTCTGCGATGTGATGGAAGAATTTAGAAACACTTGCTTTGAAGCCTACGGATTAGACCCTCTTCATTCTTATACTTCTCCAGGACTAGCTTGGCAAGCTATGCTAAAAGAAACAAAGTGCAACCTTCAATTATTAACCGATATTGACATGGTGTTGATGATCGAATCGGGCGTTAGAGGTGGATTGACCCAAAGTGTTACTAGACATGTTAAAGCTAACAACAAATATCTTCCAAACTACGATAAAGAAAAACCATCAGTGTTCTTAGGATATTTCGATGCCAACAATTTATACGGATGGGCCATGTCTAATCCACTTCCTTTTGGAAACTTTGAATGGGTTAATCCAGACTCTATTGGTGATATTACACAAATTTCAAAAGACGGAGACACCGGATACATATTGGACTGTGACTTTGAATATCCAGAACACTTGCACGATCTTCATTACGATCTTCCGCTCCTTGCAAAAACACAAGTTTCACCAATTGGCAAACATCCAAAATTAATGATGACTCTTGAAAATAAACAAAGATACGTAGCTCACTTTTGGGTTGTTCAACAAGCACTCCAATTGGGTTTACGTATAACCAAAATTCATAGAGTTTTAAAATTTTCCCAATCATGCTGGTTAAAACCGTACATTGATTCAAACACCAGAAGAAGAGCAGCTGCAACATCAACATTTCAAAAGGATTTTTTTAAATTAATGAATAATGCGATATTTGGAAAAACATTGGAAAACAAAAGAAAACACAAAAATGTTAAATTAATTACAGATCCTATAAAACTAGAAAAACTTGTACAAAAACCAAACTTTGGAACATCCGTTATCATCAATGAAAACCTTGTAGCAGTATCTATGAAGAAGACAAGCGTGAAAATGGATCGTCCGTTGTACGTTGGAATGTCAATCTTGGATATTTCCAAAACCCATATGTATGATTTCCACTACAACAAAATGGTTGCCTTCTACGGTAGAGATAACATCGGAATCGCCTACATGGACACGGACGCTTTCATCTACTGGATTCTTACTGAAGATATGTATTTGGATCTTCGAACATTTGTTCACAAAAATGAATTTGATTTTAGTGACTATCCAAAAGATCATTTAAATTATGACAATGATCGGAACAAAAAGAAACTTGGAAAATTTAAAGACGAAGCAAATGGAATTTTACTAAAAGAACTTATTGCACTAATGTCAAAATTGTATTCACTACAATTGCATAAAGAAGAAAACAATGTAATTAAAAAAGCTAAGGGTGTAAAAAGTTTGTATCTTAAGAAGAATGTAAATTTCGAACACTACAAGCAATGCTTATTTGAAGAAACGACTATAACTGCAAAATTCAACACCATCAGAAGTTTCAACCATCACCTGTACAGCGTAACAGAAGTAAAAAAAGCACTCTGCTCCAATGATGACAAACGACACATTCTTCCAGACAAAATTCACACTCTACCATTCGGCCACTATTCTCTCAATCCTATCAATGAGTAAAAAGAAAAAAAGAAAAAAAGAAAAAAAGAAAAAAGAAAAAAAGGGGAAATCACAGCATGCTCGCTGTGATTTTCCCTTTTTTAAAAATATGTTGAAATGACCTTGACCTATAAAAGCGGATGCAGAAAAAGAAACACTCAATACTAACTTGACTTTGTTAGTAAAAACATCATGACAGAGTTAAAGGAAAAGATTGTTAATGAACTTCATAAACCTGCAAGAATAAAGTTTCCACGAAGAAATACTGTTGTAAAAGGAATAAATGATTTATATCAAGCAGATTTAATTGAAATGCAACCGCATAGTAAAATAAATAAAGGATTTAGATACATACTTACGATTATTAATTGTTTTACTAAAGTTGCAGATGCTTTGCCATTAAAAGACAAAACCGGTAACAGCATAACAAAAGCTATGGAAGTAGCTATAAAAAGAGATAAAAATAAAATTAAACATTTACAAACTGATGATGGGAAAGAATTTTTTAATAAACCTTTTGCATTGTTAATGAAAAAATATAAGATAAATCATTATTCTACAAATTCTGAGAAAAAGGCAGCTATAATTGAAAGATTTAATAGAACCTTAAAAGGTGCAATGTATAAAATGTTTTCGAAAAGAGGTTCTTACGTATGGGTTGATATCTTACCAAAATTAATAAGCGATTACAACAACAAGTTTCATAGAACTATCGGTATGGCACCTAACAAAGTGAATAAGAAAAACGCTAAACTAGTTTTACAACGAATTAAAAAGAATACACAGCCAAAAGCGGAACAAAAAAAACCAAGAAAATTTAATGTAAATGATAAAGTTCGAATTAGTAAATACAAAGGAGTGTTTACTAAGAAATACCTGCCCAATTGGACAAACGAAGTTTTTACAGTGTATAAAGTACAACCTACTGTACCGGAAACTTATATTTTAAAAGATAACAAAGGAAATTTGTTACAAGGCGGTTTTTACGGACATGAATTGTTAAAGTCAACAGTAGGTGATGTCTATCTTGTTGAAAAGGTGTTGCAAAGGAAAAAAGACCAAGTTAAAGTACGTTGGTTGGGGTTTGACAAAACTGAAGATTCGTGGATACCTATAAAAGATTTGATTTAGTTATAAATCAACTTATTTATTCTTCAGCCTTTGAATAAGATGGAGATTGTTCACCATAAAGATAAATTTAATATTAATAACATTGATGATTTAACTGTAGATAACGTTAAAATCAACAATGGTAAACACGGCAGTTTATTTCCAAACACTGTACGATATATAGTAAGCGGTCCTTCAAACTGTGGCAAAACTAACGTTGTGTTTAACTTAATTACAAACACAAAAGGATTGCGATTTAATAACCTATATATTTTTTCAAAGTCCTTACATCAACCAAAGTATCAATTGTTGGAAAAGATCCTGACTGATGTGCCTGATGTTAACTATTACAAATTTAATGCTAGTGACAGTGTTATGCAACCAGACCAGGCTAAGCCGTATTCTGTATTTGTATTTGATGATGTATCTAGTGAAAATCATGATACTATTAGAAACTATTTTGCCATGGGAAGACATAATAATATTGATAGCATATATATCGGACAAACATATAGCAAAATTCCAAAACAACTAATTAGAGACAATGCAAATATTTTAGTTTTATTCAAACAAGACGATACAAACCTAAAACATATATACAACGATCATGTAAATGCTGATATGTCATTTGATAAATTCAAAGAGCTTTGTGGAAAAGCTTGGGCGGAAAAATATGGATTTTTGGTAATTATGAAAGATAAAGCTATAACAGATGGTCGTTACCGCATAGGTTTTGATAAATTTGTTTTAATACATTAATTAACAACATTATCGTACAAGTCTCCATGGTGTAAACATGGTTAATCAGGAAAAGCTATTAAAAGAAATAAAATCACTTAGTGATTCTATTAGACATAAAAACAGAGCGTTAAGATTAGGAATAAGTGAAAGAGAGAAATTTCTGGAATCAACATTTAAACCTATTACTGAGCCATTAAAACAATTGGGGCAAAATGTTACACCTTCAACATTTAATTTTTCCGGAGATGCTATTTTACCCATTTCAAAATTTGAACAAAAAGAAGAATATGAAGGTGATACAAGTTTTACGCAACAAGGAGAAACAACTGAAGAAGAAAGCGAACTAGGTGAAGAAACGGATGTTTTAACAGAAAAAGAAGGTCTTTCTACAAGCGAAGAACAACAAGAAGAAGAAGAGCCTATTAATCCATCCAACTTGAGCAAATTGGGCTCGGATATTGCGTATAAAGGGCCGCTTGCAAGACAATTTGTATTAAAAATGTTACATTCTGCACAACCAACTCGAAAGTATCATACTTTTGGTGCTAGAATAGAAGAAAATGGCCTAATGATTGGAGATAGCAAGCTTGATGTAGACGAACATGACAATATTATTATAAATAATAAACAATACAAAGGTACAAAAGGATTGTTTGAACTTATTTTTAAACCGAAACCTAATAAATATACTAAAAAGGATTTAAACATTTTTAAACAAATATTGGAGGATACAAATGCGCATAAGAAAAATTATTCTAAAAATTTCAATGTTTATAGAAATAAATCAGAAAAATATAAAACTATTATTGCTAAACTTTTCCCACCAAAAAGAAGGGCACCCATAAAAAGAAAATCATTATCTTCTGCTGAAATAAATATTTTACATAAAAGGAGAAAAACAAATCAATCAAGTTTATCAGGAAAAGGATTATTGAAAAACTTGTATGATACTAATATAATATACTACAACGATATAAACAAATTGGTTGATAGAATGAAGTTGATATATGAAGCAAAACAAGCCGGACATAGCGGTTTAGAAAACGAATGGGTAGCTTTGGTCGGCGAATTGCGAAATCGAGGAGTAATTGCATAAAAATATGAGTATATAGAATACAAGCATAACCGATTAAACATTCAGTATAACCATGAGTGTGGATAAGTTTGGACGGTATTCCGAAACTGGAAGCAAATCAGGATCTTATGGAAAAAGAGGTGGTTTACCACTAACATCCGATGGAGATTATGATATAAGTAACAAACGTTTAAAGTTTGTAAATGATCCAAAAGATGATAATGATGCAGTAAATTTCAAAACTTTAAAAAGTGAAACATTACCTAGCTTAAAGCTTCAAAATGAAGTGTATAACGCTAATTTTTATAGAATTGCAAATCTTCCAAAACCAATAGATAAGAATGATTCGGTAAATAAAGAATATTTAATGTGGTACATAAACCAAACCTTAAGATATGATCCTAAAAGTAATAATAAAGCATATGATGCAAAAGATCTTAGAATAGCCAATATAGCAGATCCTGTTAATGATCAAGATTCAGTTACCAAAAAGTATTTACATTCAGTCATACCTGAAAAAACAGATAAATTTTCCTTTTACAACTTTGTAATACACGATATTGGAGACCCTAAAGATATGAAAGATGCGGTAAACCTTCAATATGTTACAGATCATTGTATTACACATGATATTAAGTCAATTGATTGCAAAAATAAAGTGTTAACTAACGTTAAGGAGGGAACTGCAAAATCAGATGCAGCTACAATAAGTCAAATAATGAAATTAAACAATAACAAATGGGATGCGGATGCAAAAATAATTACTAATGTTAAAGAAGGGTTGAATGATGTTGATGTAGCAACAATTGGACAAGTTCCTGCATTAAAAGAAATTTCATCAAGACTTGGTCAACAAGGCTTTGATTGTAAAGAAAGACCACTATTTAATGTTGGAATGGGAGTAAATGACAGTGATGCAGTTAGAGTAAAAGAATGGCGTGAAAGATGCTTAAGAACAGAAAAACACAAAAAGTTTTTTCATTGTCAAAACTTGCGATTGACTAGCTTAGATGACCCTATTGATATTGTTGATGCTGTTAATGTAAATTACATTATAAGACTCTTAAGTGTAATGTTATATGATGTTTATAATACGATAAAGCCCATAAAAGCTGATCAAAAACTACATTGGGTTAAGAAAAATGTTATAGAAAAATATTTTTTAAATATGAAAACTGGAAATTTAAGATTTGCTCAAGTTGATGTTGATAAAAAGGATACAATCCTACCAAAAGACTGGGTAAAAGTTTATTACCCATAAACAAAATACATGTTTATTATAAATAAACAATGTCAAAGGATAAGTGCATCATTCATTATAAAGAATTTATAAAATAAACAAGTATTGGCATTTCCTTTCACTATAAAAAACCATGTTGAAAGTTCAACGCATCAGTCATAATCGACACGTTATAAAGAGAGGAAGAGGAATAGCATCAACAGCACTTTCTCTTATTGCTAAGCCGGTTGGAGCTATAGTTAACAAAGCTATCGATTTATTACCTGTAGAACTACATTTACCAGGAGGTTATCAATATTGTGGTCCAGGAACAAAATTGAAAAAAAGACTTGCTAGAGGAGATCTTGGAATAAATAAACTTGATCAAGCCTGCAAACAACACGATATAGCATATTCAAAGTTTGCAGATACTAAAAATAGATCAATAGCGGATAGAGCACTTGCTGAAAAAGCTTGGCAAAGAGTAACATCCAGTGACGCTAGTATCGGTGAAAAAGCAGCAGCTTTAGCGGTATCAGCAGCAATGAAGGGTAAAACGATGTTTGGAGGTGGAAAGAAGAAAGGAGGTGGAAAAAGGAGGAGAAAACCTGCAAAGAAACGTGGAGGAAATATAAGAAGAAAACGACGATCCACCGCAGGTAAAAATAAAAAGAAACAAACAATATGGTCAATGATAAAAAAAGGAGGAGGATTATACCTAAGACCGTATCGTGTGTATTAAACAGAAAAAAACAATTATTAATTCCAAATAAAGAATTAACAGATAAAGAATTAATTACATATGTTTCTTGTTTAAAAATTCCATTTTTTAGAGGAGTATTTATGAAAGATGCATTACCTGTTAAAATTTGGAAAAATGAAACCGGAATAGTAAATTTAGATAATAGTAAAGGATCAGGCACTCATTGGGTATGTTATAAGAAACTAGGATCAACTATTTACTACTTTGATAGTTTTGGTAATCTCCCACCACCAAAAGAACTACAATATTACTTTAAAACAGCTAAAAATGTACTATACAATTATAAAAGAGAGCAACCTGATGATACGGTAATCTGTGGACATTTATGTTTAGATTTTTTAACAAAAAGCGTTAGTCAACTTTAAGATGTCTTCCTATACAGTATCATTAACTGGAACTTCATCTACTTTGCGAAGTGTTCTTTTCCCTGCGTTACGTTTGGAAAAAGATAAATTATGGGAAGCCGCATTATTAGATATAACAACTTATAATTCTATTCCCAACGTTACTGAAAATGTTAATGACAAAATACATTATTACAAAACAAAAGATAAAAATACAAACAAATATTCAGATATACAAGTATTTAGTTTACCCACTGGAGCATATGAAATTGATGATATAAATGAAGCGATACAAAATCATATGGGAAAAGATAATATAACAATAAAAGGAAATAACAATACTATGAAAGCTGAAATTAAATCTAAATATTATATAGATTTTAGCAAAGAACATTCAATTGGTAGTTTATTAGGATTTCCTAAAACAACAAAAATTTTAGAACCTAATATTAACCATTCAGGTACTAGAACTGTGACAATAATGAAAGTTAACAGTATAGATGTTACATGTAATATTATACATGGTTCTTATAGAGATGGTGAAAATACTCATATATTGCACACATTCTATCCAACAGTCGCTCCGGGTTTTAAAATTGTGGAAAAGCCACAAAACTTGGTGTACCTACCATTAAACACCAGTTTTATTTCAGACATTGTGGTGAACATACTAGATCAAGACGGAAATCATATTGATTTTAGAGACGAACCTATAACTATACGAATACATATAAAATCAACCGTATAACAATGGGGTTATCATTTAAAAAGAAAGAGCTGACTGGTAAACAAGTCAGTAGCACGTCAGCTATAGAAGGATTAACAAGTGATAACATTCGTTTTCTAGAAGAAATTGGATTAAAACTTATTAATAATGGAAATATTGGATATAGCGCAGGGTCCGACATTCGACGAAACCTTATGGGAAAAGGAATATCATACGCACAACCCTTACGCTTCGTCAAAATTAAACAATAATGATGAAATTAGAATTCCCGTACAACAACAAGATATTTATACACTTCCATGTGAAAGTTATTTATATATCGAAGGAAGAGTAACAAAAAGGGATGGAACCACTGCAAGTACTGTTCCGTTCATAAATAACCCCATGGCATATTTGTTTGATGAAATAAGATATGAAATTTCCGGAGTTACAGTAGATTCAACAAAAAAGGTGGGAATTACAAGTACATTAAAAGGATTAGCATCTTTAACACCGAGTGAAAAAAATATGCTGGCCGCCGCAGGATGGGTAGCACCCGATTCCAGTACAATCACTCCAAACACTTCAGGCAATTTTGACTTTTACATTCCTTTAAGATTACTTTTAGGCTTTGCCGAAGATTACCGAAAAATAATAATAAACGTAAAACAAGAATTAGTTTTGTTAAGATCATCAAACGACAAAGATATTATTCAAGCAACTGATGGAACAACGGAAGCTACTTTAGAATGGAAAATGCAATTAGACAAGATTGTTTGGAGAGTACCGCATGTACGGTTAAACGATCAGAATAGAATTTCATTATTGAGAACTTTAAAATCAGATCGTGATATCGTAATACCATTTAGAAGTTGGGAGTTTCATGAATATCCGGTTTTACCGGAAACACAACGTCATACATGGACTGTAAAAACTTCTACTCATTTGGAAAAGGCAAGATATGTAATATTTGGATTACAAACAAAAAGAAGAAATGAAATAACTAAACATGCTGGTGAATTTGATCATTGCAAACTTACAAATTTTAAGGTGTTTCTAAACTCGCAATTCTTTCCATACGACAACTTCAACATAAACTTTACAAAAGACAGGTTTAGTGTTTTGTACGATATGTATGCAAGATTCCAAAATTCATATTATGGAAAAACAAACACACCTTTATTAACGCCAAACCAATTTAAATCTAACTATCCGATTATTGTAGTTGATTGTTCCAAACAAAATGAATCTGTAAAATCTTCCAGTGTAGATATAAAAATAGAAATGGAATTTGAACAAAATGTACCCAAAGATACATCTGCTTATTGTTTAATTTTACATGATAAAATTGTTACATATACACCTTTAACCGGTATTGTAAAAGCAGTGTTGTAAAATGAAAAGAAAAAAAATACCCCCCACCACTCGGCTATAAAAGCAGGAGCGGGAACGCAAATTGTTTAGTTGACTGTCTACAGTTGTATGGGTAACATCGTCTACAGCATTATAAACAAAATGAGTTCTTTATCAGTTGTACAAGGCGTTTCCGAAACAACACCTTTATTGGAAAATGATGATGATAAACATTTTGAAAAAAATGTTGTAAAAGAAATTGATGAGTTTTTAAAGTTTGGAAAACAAAATAAAAAGTTGGAAAATAATAAAACAAACGTAAGAAAGAAAAGAAAACTTGAAGAAAATATTCCACCGAACATTTTAACTGAAGTTTTCCTTCGCATCTTTTATCCTATTTCATCTTGCATGAGTAAAAGTGTGTCGATAGGATTGGTAAAATCATTAGACTACTCTCCCGCAGTAATACTAAGCCATGGTACAAAGATGGTTTTATTTTCAGAAAATGCTTGGGATTCCTTTTTAAAACATCTACATCTTATTGAATGTTATTTAGCCAACAGTTTCTTTGGAAGAAAAACTAACATTCGACTTTTGGATTGTGACAATGAAATTGACATTATTAAACATCGTGGCCAACAACAAGTAAGAATTAGAGACTCGACACAATTTGAAAATAAAATTCTACTAACACGTGAAGAATTCTACATTTTAAACTATGCAACATCACCTATCACTAGGTATATGAAACAATTGGTATTTTCAAGCTCTGTTATTAAGGAATATCTGGTAGATGCATGCGAAAAACAACCTGACAGCACTTTACAATACGGACCAATAGATACATCCATTTTTAATAGAATACCTCACGAAGTGGAAATGTGGAGGCAGTTGAGAAACTTTGAACCTTTTACTGAAATCGCAACGGAAGCTACAGAAGAAGAAACCAACAACAACAATACAGAAGAAGAAACCAACAACAACAATACAGAAGAAGAAACTTTGGTAGTTTAAAAAAAACTACAATGTAGTTTAACAAAAGAATAAACCGTGGGGTAGGCCTACTGGGGACGGTGCCCACGTTAAACATACACCAACGCGCCTACAACTGTACGGCCTGGTTTATATATCTAACCTACCGTGGTGTGGAAAACAGTTAATCACCAGACATCGTGATGAGCGGACTGGATGAAGAAATGGCAGCAAAACCTTGTGTAATTGAATTTCAAGCATTTCGCGGAAACGATGATAGATTTATTATAAAAGAATTGGTGATTTTAGATTTGCTCACACAAGTAGCATACCCGTTTTTATTTGAAGCACCGTGTTCTATCCATGCACTAAAGTCAAAAGCTAAAATAACAAACAGATGGTTAACAAACAATTTTCATCATATACATTGGTTTGAAGGTTTTCTACCGTACAACAATGTACACAAAATTATGTTTCATTTCTGTAAACAATTTACGCACATATACACCAGAGGATTGGAAAAAAGAAGTTAGATACAACAGTACACAAACAAAGAAGTTTTAAGCATAAAAATGGACAAAACCTTTCATTGTGATGTTAGAAATATTTGTGTTTCTACAATAGATCCGAAACACAACCAATCTCAATGCGCATTACAAAACGCATATCACTTGGCTGCTTACTTACAAGAAAAAGAAGAATGTGGTGGGGGTTACGAAGGTTATAAATACGAGGAAGCAACACACCCCGAGTATCACTCCAACTCCATACTCCGAACAGACAACATCTCCAGTGAAGAACATGGCATCACAACAGTTTCTCCAATGTTTAGTTGAACAATTCAACTTACATTCAAAATCAAATACTCTAATTATCAAGAAATGTTCAGAATTTAAAGAACAGAAACATTATATTGTTCATGAAATGAAAAAAGTTGATACAACGCATGGAGACGCAGTCGTCGCATCTTTATCCGATGCACCATATACACCAGGTGATGAACCAAAGTTTCAAGTATATCTTCCAAAACGATTCGTCCAGTTGCTGCAAAATGAAGATCTGCGGGAAATTCAGCCAGGATCATTATATTTGGTGTCACACGGAATGAGCGGAAACAACTCTACGGAACTTACTCTGCACATCGCACAAAAATAACATTGTAAATATTGTAAAAAAAAAATGTTTTAAATAAAAAGATAAAAAACAACATATCAGTATATGTTTTTATATACTGATATGTTGTATTTTTTTTTAAACTCAAACGGATGACCTTGAACTTTTAATCGATGGTATTATTCGATTATTTTGATCGATAGTTTTATTCGATAGTTTTATTCGAATACCTTATATAAATACGAAACCTTAACGTTGAGAGGCTCAGTTCTGTTTAAGACAAGCTACAACCAACATGTCATCCAAAAGAAATAATGTACCACTTTTATCTTATTGTTGCAAAGAGAAATGTTTTAAAATACCTGAAGATCAAGTTGACGGAAAAGCTTGTACAAAATGTAATTCTTTCTGCTACTGTAAATGTGGTTGCAAAACATATCAAAAGAACCGGTTGGATAAACTAGAAGAATTGCAACATCGACTCGGTCTATTGTGGCAACGATTAAATGCAAAGTGATTAAACAAGCGTCTACAATTTTTATCCCCACCACTACCCCCACCACTAGCCCCACTACTATCGGAGGTACCCGCAGCACCGGCTTTGCAATAGTCATTCCTGCTACACCTCTCGTCGAGTAAACAACTCTAGTCATGTCTCTCAACATTCGCGGGATTCACTACAACACTATCAATCTTACAACCTACAAGGATTTGGAAATTTTTAGTGAAGAACTAAAACAACTTATAACCACTGGGTTCGGTTTATCTTTGGAACTTTATGCAACAAACAATCAAAACGAAAAGAATGTATTTTTGCCAACTTACAACAACAACAAAAAGAATGAAAATAAGCAAGAAATTTCACCACCGACAACAACTTACTTTTCAAATTTGGGAGCAAACTTTTCAACCTTAATGTAAAATAAAAAAAATATCTTGCATTTTCGGATCTTCCGAAAATGCAAGATCTTTTTAAAAACATCCTCACCTGACCTTGACCCATTTCCGGACATTTAAAGTTTAAATACCCAGCACAGCCGGGCATTTAAACTTTAAATGCCCACCATACACGTCACAGCTACGTCACAGCCTCTGACGTCACCAGACCGGATGTAGCTGTCACTTTTGATTAATGCGTTTTGGCCCAGAAGCCCCACTATTGCACTACTATGTACCTCTCAGGCTCGTGATAAGGTAGCGACTCACCGCGTAAGGGAACTGTCAGAAGTCCTCCTTGACATCTTGAAACCACTGGTAGAAAAAACTGACTCGAACATAAAATAATCTAAGGATTTCATTGAAAATTTAAAGTGTATCGTACTGGCTGAAACGCTGGTCGGTTTTGACGTTGAAAGTCTGTTCACGAACGTCCCGGTTCCGGGAACCTAAAAAAATCTAGTCTCGGCTCAATAAGATAAATGTCTGACTGAACGTACTCCTTCCTGTTAACGTCATTATGAATTGCTCAATTGTGCTCCAAATGTTTGAAACAGAGAGTTAAGTTATATCGTCAAGATGGGGGTGTGGATTTGGGTCGCCATAGTGGTCTGTCTTTGCTAATACCTTTCTGAAGGAGTTTGAGCAAAAGGCTCTCTCTTTAGCTGATCTCAAACAGAAGATATGGTGGAGGAACGTCGATGATACATTCGTGCTATTTCCGCATAGAAACGTCAAACATAGCTTTAGGACATCTCGACAGTACTTCTCCTTCCATCCGCCTAAACAATATAAGAACAATAGAACAAGTCTAAAACAAATTAGCATTTTTCGATATGTACGTAGAAAAAGATAGGCACGTTCTTGGGAAATGTTGGCAGAAAAGACAAACATAGAACAGTACTTGAATTTTCAGCCCAGATATCTGTCGAAGAAGGGATAGCTTACTCTTATTTGACAGAGGAAAGGGCATTTGCTCAAATCATAGGTTAAAAGAGGAGATTAAAAAAGTAGAGCAAGATTTAGCTCATGATGGAAACCCTCAATCCATGATAAGAAATTACAAAAATGGAATGGCTAAGCAATATGAGTAAAGAATCACCGAGAAAACTTGTTCCTATATCAGTTCCTAATGTGCCGGGATTATCGGAAAACAACAAGAGTTACTAGGAAGTTCAAAGCTAGACAAGCGTTTACGGCAAAGATAGTCCAGTCACAAAACATGAATACACAATCTGGAAAAAATCGGTTCGTTTTGAAACTTTGCACACTTATATTAAAAGTGCCTAGGAATGGGATGAATATATTTATATTTTAACATACCTGTATGAGGCGAGCTAAAGTGACAAATAGCGATAACAGGGTCAACAAAGTTTAAGGGTCAACATTCAAAAACAAAGAATACATTTGCCTGGAATATGTGCAGGACACCTCCCTTGCTCTGGAAACAAAGTCCCAAAAAATCCCGTGACGGATTTTCCGACATCTTGAAAAAACCTCTGCCATATTGGATTTTGTAAGCTTCTAGTAAAACTACAATAACGATAAAATCAAATGACCCAGAGTATTGAATTTTATTTTATTTTGTTCAAAAATATATTTTCTGCAAGGAAAGTACAGTTTTTATGATGATTTATTAGTACAAAGCATAGTTTAGACGCGAGGAAGTGAAAAAAGTTATTGTTTTTTTCGAAAAATCATATAAACTTATAAATATTTTTTATAAACTTACACTCTTATAAACTTGCTCCATTTTTAAATGTGTAACACTTATAAATGCTCAACTTTCACCGATTAAAAATATCGCAATAAAATTATGAAAAAAATATTCTAATGTTCAGTATTAAATTGGTTCTCTAAAGTTACTCCGAGGACAAATAATAAAGTTTAAACGCGAGCGGCCGGTGTTGCGTCGGTTATTGGATTTGTGTAAGCTTCTAGTAAAACTACAATAAAGTCATAATTAAATGACCCAGAGTATTGAATTTGATTTCATCTTGTTCGAAAATAAATTTTCTACAAGAAAAGTATAGTTTTGTGGTAATTTAATGGTACACAGCATAGGTTAGACGCGATAAAGTGGAAAAAGGTATAGTTTTTCCGAAAAATCACGTACACTCTTATAAACTTGCCCCATTTTGAAATGTATAACATTTATTATTGATTAACCTTCAACGATTAAAAATAACGCTATAAAATTTTGAACAAAATTACTACTGTTCAGTATTAAATTGGTTCTCTAAAGCTACTACGGGGAAAAAAGAAAAATGAAATTTAAATGCAAGTGGCCGGTGTTGCGTCGGTTATTGGATTTGCGTAAGCTTCTATTAAAACTACAATAAAGTCAAAACTAAATGACCCAGAGTATTGAATTTGATTTAATCTTGGTTACAAATAAATTTTCTACAGTAAACATATAGTATATATATAAAAATATATTTATAGTATGGTAATTTAATGGTGTAAGGCTACTCTGGGGACAAAAGACATGATAAAATGAAAAAGTACACTCTTATGAATTTGGCATATTTTTAAACGTACTTTTTTTAGTACTGAAGTTTCACCGATTAAAAAATTGCAATCAAATCACAGTATTACATGTGTTAATTTTTTGAACACAATTTTTGACTTTGCAGCTTTGTTTGGACTAGTTAGGAGGTGAACATATCAAAAGTCCCCGTCCGTAGCCCCTGAGCGGTGGGAGGGAGGAGGGTCTGAAGGTACCATTTTTTGGTTTTGCTAAATTTTTGAAAACTATCAACTTTTAGTACTCCCTTTTAAATGCGAAAATTAAAGAAATTAAATTTTCTGAAAGAAGTTTATGTTTATTTTGGTCCAACCATTTACAAGGTAAGTACGAATTTTATTAATATTCATAAGAATATCCCTTCCATAACAAATACATGTAATTTGTGTGTAACATACATGGCCAATGGGGCAACGCTTTTTCACCTTAAGGAAAATGAACAACACTTAGCAGGGCCGGATCTAGGGGGGGGCAGGGGGGCACCTGCCCCGGGCGGCAGATTTTGGGGGGCGCAAAAAATTAAATAACCAAAAATTTATAATTATAAAATATTTTTAAAAATTATACAAAGAAATTCCAGATGAATATAGTGATGTGATTTCAAAATGTATATGATCTTAAATGAATTTTTACCGTAAAAAATGTTTATTATTATTTGTGGGCCAGATGGGGGTGGATGGAGTGTAAAAGTACATAAAAAATAGAAGTCTTTTAGTTCAAGAACTAGATGCGTGTGCGTGCTCATCTCTTGTAATCTCTCACTTTCTTTGTTCCCTTATTATAAGATATTTGAAGACTTTCCAGCGTCATTCAAACAATATTAATGTTTACAACAGTGTTGAATAACAACTAAATTGCTCATTGCAATTTATAATCTCTAATCACTACATTGCAAGTTGAAGAAGGCAAAATTTGACAATTTTTAGCGAATTCCCCTACAGGGAAGAAGCTATTACCGAAGGTCTCATGGTAAGACTAAAGCCCGAGACCATGATAACTTTTTGTTTTGGGGCCACCAGAAGCAAAAACAACATTCGTTCGAATTTATATATATATCGATTATACATATGTATCTGTGAGCACGATAGTGGCCGTAAAAATGGTCGGATATTAATGAAATTTGGTACAGACATGTAAAGTGGTAATCCCTCGGATGAGTTCGTAATCTAGCCAGATCGGCCCACTGAAAGGCGGGGGGGGGGGGGGGGGGTAATGGCAAGTAAACCTCCAAAAAGATGGGTTTTTTGAGTTTTTTTACATAGAAAAACAAAAATAAACCAATTTTTGTTATCACCATTGAATTCAGCTGAAAAAACAAACAATTTAGTATTTTAATCAATAGTTTATGTCCTTTGGTTACCAAGATATTGAAAGTGGTAAACACAGTACGTTGTCCCAATGTTAACCTTATGGGAAATAAGTAACATTATATATCTTGCTAATTTCTCAACATATCTTGATCAAACTTGGTAAATGGCTTCTTCTATTTCAGATCTACTAAATAAATATTGAATTAAATCCACCCAGTTTTAATATACCTGTAGCAGGAAACCTGCATAGTCATTCCCCATGTTATTCTTATAAAGCTTGCCAAAACACGTCAAATCTCGCCAAGTTGGATTGAAATATATTGTTTTGCATTCGAAATTAGCTGAGTATGCAGGTCTGCTGCAAAGGGAGTATTGTTGATGTTCTAACCTCAAAATTGATATAGTATTGGCCGTATAAATTCTACTGTCGTTGGTTGAGTCAGTCACGGATTTCAAGTTTATATTTATTTTTTATGATAACGATTTTTATATTATTCATTTATTTTATATACTGTAATGTCAGCAGGAGTTGAATGGCGTGATGTTTAAACTCTGGGAAAATCACAGTAAATACCTTATGAACGGGAACGGCACCCATCTTCAGGGTTGCCACAGAATTTTTGAGGCCTTTTTTCCTGACTTTTCCTGACTTTTACTGACCAATCTGAGGGATTTTTCCTGACTTTTTGGAACCGCGGGGTTTTACAAATAAAGACACATTATTTTTGATGTTTTTAATGCAACCCCCTCATTGATAGTAAGGCTCAAGCAAAAAATGGTTAGTGTTGTTTTTGGGCTATTTAGAAAATGAATTCATTATTTTGATGACTTAAACTACACACAATTCATATACACTCTAAAATATAACAACTTAAGCTATATGTGGTTTGGTAAATTTTTTACAGAAAATATGCCGATTTGCCAAATTTAAAAAACCATACCATTTAAAGAGCACCTAAGGTATACAAACTTTTTAGATGTATACTGTACATACGTTAAAATATTGTACATACATAAACAGTTAAGAGGAATGATTACAAAATTTCTTTTTTTATATGGAACAAATTTAAGAGCGTTTGTATGAAAAACGTAAATAGGACATACTATACATTTAGGCTATACAGACTATACAGACTATACAGTAGACATACGTTGAAAAATTATAAATACAAAAACAGTTTGAGAAATGAATACACAATAGCTTTCGATCGATGACGAAGGAACACAAGGGGACATCACTCCTTTACGACTATGGTCACTGGGGTTCAGGCCATGATATTAAGTATGACTTTCAATCGCTGTTGAGGGAAAAGAAGGAGGCATCACTGCTTTACGAATATGGTCACTGTGGTTCGGGTCATGATATTAAGTATGACTTTCAATCGCTGACGAGGGATTGATCAAAATAAGTTTGGATGATTATTAAAAGATATATTAGAAAATTTACTAGCCTTGTAGATTCACCTTAAAAATCATCGGTTTCTGATTCTGCATCTGACCAACTCATTTCCAACAATAAAAAAGCACACAAAATCTTACACAGTACAAAAATTTATTTTAACTTCCGATTTGTGGGGGGGAAATCGAAATTCGAGACGGTCAGATTATGCCACTGCAAATTTTCCTGACTTTCGGCATTTTTTTCCTATTTTTCCTGACTTTCGGAATTTTTTCAAACATTTTCCTGACTTTTCCTGACCAAAACCGAAAAATCCTGACAATTCCTGACTTTTAATGTCTGTGGCAACCCTGCATCTTGCTGTTTTTGATTTAATGTTAAAAATATTTTAAAAGCAATAAATTGTATTATCTTTATTACTTTCCACGAAAAATAAGAAGGATTTAAGTCTTCAAATTGATGTAAGCTCAAGCCTAATTTTTCCCAAATTTACATTGTAACGTGAAATGAATTTTGGAATCTGATTACACTTAAAAGCTGCCATATAATGTTACTAATTTTCTTTAAAACGTATAAGTTTCTATTTGTGTAAACCTTAAAAGAGAATGATCACAAATTCCAATAACTTTCCAATCATTTTAGCGAATTTCCCCTATAGGGAAGAAGCTATTACCGTAGGTCTCATGGTAAGACCTAAGCTCGGGACCACTATAACTTTTCGTTTTGGGGCCCCCAGAAGCAAAAATCACTATTCGTTTGAATTTTTATATATATATATATATATATCTATATATATATATATCTATATATATATATATATCTATATATATATATATCTATGTGTCTTTTAGCACGATAGCGGCCGCAAAAATGGTCCGATCTTTATGAAATTTGGTACGGACATGTAAAGTGGTAATCAATTGGACGAGTTCGTGAACCAGCCCGATCGGACCACCGGAAGGGGGGGTAAAGGGGGATAAACCCCCCCAAAAATGGGTTTTTTGAGTTTTTTACATAGAAAAATAAAATTTATCGAATTTTTGTGGGCACCATTGAATTCCGCTCAAAAAAACAAACAATTTAGTATTTTGAATCACTGCTCTATGTCCATTGGTTACCGAGATATTGAAAGTGGTAAACTCAGTACGTTGTCCCAATGCTAACCTTATGGGAAATAAGTAAAATTCTATATCTCGGTTATTTCTCAACATATCTTGTTAAAACTTGGTAAATAGCTTCTTCTAGTTCAGATCTACTAAATATTGAATTAAAACCACCCAGTTTTAATATACCTGTAGCAGCAAACCTGCATACTCATTCCCCATGTTATTCTTATGGAGCTTACCAAAACATGTCAAATCTTGCTATGTTTGATTGATATATGTTGTTTTGCATTTGAAATTCGCTGAGTATGCAGGTCTGCTGCAACGGGGGTATTTAATAATATGTTGTATCCCATGACACTTAACAATAAAATAACCGTTGGTCTCTTTTTTTAATATTGGGAACCAGGGGGCGGCAAATTCGGCTTTGCCCCCCCTGACAAATTTCCTAGTTTCGGCCCTGACACTTAGGAAATATTGACAACATTTCCAGTAATTTAACACCACAAAAAAATTGGTCTATAATAAAGGTGTTGGCGAACTCACAAAAAAAGTTGTAGAACCCCGTATATTTGTAATAATTCCTTGAAAAATAACTTTTTTATGAGCTTACCGAGACCTATCATACCTATATTTTTTATATAATTTAAGTATAGAGAGATGTGTTCTTTCCAAAACTGAAATTTGATCATGTTTAATAAATGGTTTTTACCTAAAAAATCCAGTCAGTTTTTAATATGCTTTCCGAGTAGATTTGAATACGGAGGCTTAATGACATGGGAAAAGTTGGTAATTTTAAAGAAAATATAAGCCAAGTACGAACTTAAATTATAAAATTTTAAGATATAAGCTGGACTCATTTTTATTGCCGATTACACATCAAGCTTATACTGGACAACGTACTATTTTCTACTTGTAATGTCCCGGTATTTAATGATCATGGAAAAATTATTATAAATAATTAGCAAATTTATTTAATTTAACTAATGAAAGGGTATCACCAACCATAACAACCTGCAAATTAATTTTAGATTCAAAAAATTAAAGGAAAACTTTAAATAATAATTGAAATCATTGTCCTACCAATTTGTAAATACATAATACCACTTACTTATGATTTTTGAGATGAAAAAAGTCCTAAGTCGATCCTGCTTAAGCAAACTGAAGTTATAACACCTTTAATACCTCATAGGACTGGGATGCAGCACTGGCTGCTTATTCTAACCGGAATATAAGTGAAGGATGAGTGTAGGACGATTGTGGCGCGATCTTGTAGCCTTGTTACTGACTTAAGGCCGACACGTTCCTTAGACAGGACTGTTAATTAATAGCCCCACAGCAAAAGGAAACTAAGGGATATACATTTTAACGTGAGATCCGAACCACAATTTCATTATGTTATGTTCTCCTTATCAAATAATTTACATTAGAAAATTATTATTACATTATCAGACTAGTCCTTGAAATTTAGTAGCATACGATGAGCTCAAAATAAAATGGTTATCGAGCAGTAGTACATTTTGTTGAGAATATAATTGCGAATTGCGATTTCTAAACAGTAAACATTATTTAGCATTAATTGTTAGTGGTTTAAATTAGAGGAAAGTTTACGACAGGGATACTTGATTTGTTCTAACATGTAATATGTTTTTCACTAAAAAAACATGTAAACCAAGCCTTGTACCATTAGATGACCATAAGAAACTTAATTTTACTTATGTGAAATTTATTTAGTTATAAATTTAAATCATAGTGAATACTCTGGGTCTATCCCTTCTCCTTAATTGCAGTTTTAATAGAAGTTTACAAGAGTCCAATATGGCAGAGGTGTTTTTTGAATGGCGGAAAACCCGTCACGGGATTTATTTTAAGGCATGGAAAATGTCTGAGCAAGTCCCAAACATACTTGGACTGTTATTTTGAAGGATAAGATTAGTTTAGCCTGAGATCTATCATTACTGTACAATGAATGAAGAATGAGCTTTTGATCACCAACGATAAATGTTAAATTTCTTCATATCAGTTACACCTAACAATAACTGTTGTATTACATGAATTCTATAGAGAATTTCTTTCTCTGGCACTTTAATTGAAATTAAATTTTCCTATACCAAATGTAAAAATTTTTTATCGTAATTAATTTTAAGTGACAAAAAATTTAAAAAATGTTAATGAATATACAGTATTATTATTGTGGAATAACATGTATATTATTATATTAAAAAATGCAGAATTTCATTTCGAATAACGTGACATCATTCCAAGGTCTGTAAGTTAAAAAGTACGTTTAGAATTGTAAAAAATATTAATTTACTCCATGAATTCAAAATGGCTGCCTCTTTCTGAAAATGGCGGAAAACCGTCACAAGATTATTTGGCACTTTTGGTTTTGAAGCTTGAGGAGTGTCCCCTACATGTTCCTAACATTTTTTCAATGCTATTTTTAAGGGTAAGGTTAGGTTAGCCTTGGAGATAATATTGTTGTACAATGAATGAGAAATGCGCTTTCGTTCTCCTACAATGAATGTTAAATTTCTTCATGACTGTTACACCTAACAACAATTGTTATACATGAATTTTATAGAGAATTTTTCGCGCTCCAATATTAATTCAAGTTACATTTTTCTACAGTAAATGTAGAAAAAATGTATCGTGATTTATTTTAAAATGTGACAAAAAACCTAAAAAAAATATTTTGATGTGAAATTTTGTGTTAATATCGTGCAATAACTTGTACATAATTGTATTCAAAATGTACAGTATTTAATTTCGAATAAAATAAAATCATTCTCACGTCTGTAAGTTAAAAAATACGCTTAGCATTGTCCAAAATATAAATGTACTACACAAATTCAAAATGGCGGAAAACCCGTCACAAGATTTTGTGGGACTTTTGGTTTTGAAGCTTGAGGAGTGTCCGCTACATGTTCCAAGTGGTTTCCCCTGTGTTTTTGAAAGTTGACCAAAAAGTCTAATTGCACTGTACTATTACAGATGTACTAGCCTAGGTAGACAACATGCCCAAATGATATATGACTTCAGTCAGGAACAGGACGATGTGCAAAAACTGACCCCCATAAGAATAACATGGGAAAACCTGCCGATTTGACCTTTAAAACTATATTTCCACTACTTATTATATTTGGTTCAACAAACAATTTATAGTATTCCTTACGGTTACCGAGCTATAAGTAAAAGATAGCGAAATGTTTTAAAACAACGTGGCACGATACTATATTGCAATGTGTCCCGTCAAATTAAACTAATCTAGGAGAAAAATGCTTAATGGCTGAAAATTGGCACAAATTTTCGTTAGACCCACCTGAACGTCATACTAAAAGTCAAGTCCCAGAGGATGGGATTTCAGTATGAGGAGTAATAGGAGGCGTTCCAGATATTGAGGCCTTTCCAATATTGAAATTACCTCATTTAACCTATGATAAATACTATAGTATTTTAAAGGTCTTTTTAAAAGGAATTGTTTTTTCAACAGAGCTTAAGGGCTTATTTTTAATTTCAATAAATAACTTGAGTTGACAACTAAGGTAAAAAAATCATTTGATGACTTTTTATGTTTTTACGGAGTATTACTTTACATTGCAAAACGATTAAACTCGCGGAATGAAATCACAATCGTGAAAACCCTCATCCACGTGCACCTAATACAAAGGGGCGGGCACTAAGGTGAAGGGGGTGGGCGCGCAGGGAATTATCGATCCCAAGCGGGGAGACATTGGTAACCCTGGCACGCCTCGACCAATGGCGTGCCGCACCAGGAATAGCACCAAGGTCGGGCGCTCGGCCGATACCACTTGTTAAAGTGTGCAGCCCTAAATAGAACTCGCGGGCAACGTAAATATTGAAAACTGCCTCCCCTACACGGTGCTCATGGGATCGTCGAAGAATCGATTTTCCTAGTTTGCATGAAGTATTTCCTACGATCAGCCAGTCTCAATGCAATTTATAAGAGCGTATGGTGGAATAAATTAGTGTTGTTCTTATGTAGTACGCCTTAAATATAAAAGTTAGGGAATAGGGAGCAGAGCGTGCAGTTCGGAGCTCACGAGTGTGGTGTTTGTAGTCACAAGATTTGAAGGCGCTATGCCACAGTCCCCGAAAACACGGCCCTTGTCGCATGGTGCCATGGTGCTACAAGGGTGCATTCTTTCACTCTCACCCGTGAGCTTAGAAAAGTAACTCAGTGATACAAGATTTTTCTTACCACCTCCTTCGCAAATTTTATTGTTCCGCGAATTTAAAAAAAGTTGTTTACGGAGTGATGCCTGTCCGTTCATGTAGACGTGTATGTTTATAGATAAAACTAGAGAGAAAACCATTTGTCTGATTTTGATTCAATTTGGCATATAGGTAAAAACCAACATATCACTTTCCACATTTTTTAACGAAATAACAGTAATTAAAAAAATATAACACACTGTACGCTGTAATTATAGAAAACGAGAGTCGTGTTTCCGAATATGTTGTAAACCCTTGACCTTGGTGTCAAATTCAAGCTTGGAATCTCATGAGTCCAAGCATAGGCACAGGATCGTCCGAAAAATACACGGCAAGGACTTTCAAAAGCTTTAGGTTTGGTTTTATTTGTTTATGTCAAATAATAAAACACAGTAGTATTAATTATTAATTTGAAATAAGTTGTGTATGATGATTGTAACCATACGAATGTAGGACTTACCAAAACAACACGAAGGAAATAATCTCCCAAGCAACCCCGGGTTGCCAGCTATCAATAATTTAAAAAGCATTATAATGAAGAATGTGTATTATCATTACTGCATTATTTTTGAAAGTAACCAAAATAAATAAATGAAAATTACTTTATTGGCGAGGAAAAACTTCTCGTCTATAAACTAGTTAGTTATCAGAATGATTAAACAGATTACCCTCTAAATTTGGATTGCAACTTTTAATATGTTATCTAGGGTGATCACTGTAGATATTTCCCTATAAGGAAACATTCGCTAAAACCTTTTTCAACGTTTAACGCTTATGATCAATGATCAATGATAGTGAAAAGATATGACACTCTCAATTAAAAATTACTATATTTTAGCGAATTTCCCCTATAGGGAAGAAGCTGTTACCGTAGGTCTCATAGTAAGACCTAAGTCAGGGACCATCATAGCTTTTCGTTTTGAGGACCCCAAAAGCCAAAAACTCCATTCGCTCATTTTCACATATATACTTTTTAATACCTCTTAAGACCGGGACGCAGCATTGGCGGCTGCGTATTTTAACCGGAATATGAATGAAGGATGAATGTAGGATGATTGTGGGGCGATCTTGTAGTCTTGATACTGACTAAGGCCAACATGTTCCTTAGACAGGACTGTTAATTAATACCCCGCGCGCGCGCGCGCGCGCGGGTGTGTGTGTGTGTGTGTGTGTGTGTGTGTGTGTGTGTGTGTGTGTGTGTGTATGTGTGTGTTTGCGCGCGCGCGCGCGCGCGCGTGTTGCTTGCGTCTGTCTTTAAGCACAATAACTCACGTATAAATGGTCCGATCTGTATGAAATTTGGCATACAAATGTAATGTAGTAATTATTCAGACGAGTTCGAAAACCAGCCTGATCGGACCATTGCAAGGGGGTCAAGGGGGGGAGCCAAAACCCTCCAAAAATGGGTTTTTTGGATTTTTTAAAGAATAAAATAAAAATTATAAAATTCTTGTTTGGACCTTGGGATTTAACTTTAAAAAACAAATAATTTAGTGGATAGCAGACGACCAATAGTATTAATGTTAACGGTATGTTGTCGGACACAATACTGAAAAACTCAAATCAGCAAAAGCTTTATGTAAAACGAAGTAATAACACTAAAAATTAGGAATTCGTCTAATTCAGTCACTCTTATCAACGATAAAAATAACAACCGCGCGATAAGCAACGACTGAAATAACCCGCTTGATTATATTGTTGCGTAAACAAATGGAAAAAGTTTAGAACAACTAATCAATACGGTGTCCGCTTCCTTCTGTAATCACCGCCCAAACTTTCCACGCCTAATGGAAACCGAGTCTATAAATATCAGGTGATTGTAAACAAATACCACGTTATGCCCACCCTCTTACCACCCCTTCATAAACACAAGAGAACAGTGTTTGCACATGCTCTGTATAACACAAGCACCAAGCAATAGCACCAATATTTATGACCGGGGTAAAAATTTAAACGAGCATTAGTATCGTCATCCATGCTAAATTTACAATATTCATCGACAACTAAATACAGTGACATACAAATTATATGCCTCTTATAATGTATGAAACTTAAATGCTTTCAAAAGTTATTCTAAACGGCATATAGGTGTAGGCCTAGCACAAAAGGGGTCAAACATTATTGAACTTCGTAAATTTACCATTACAAAAAAGTTTAGAACATATCATAATCGATATAAGAACGTACTAAATTAAAAATTACCTTTATTAAATGATAACTTTTTACCAACTTTGTGAAAAACTACTTTCTTTTCTTGTAGGCCTACTTCCTTAGTAATGAAAAACTAGATTTTGCATCCCCGCATGCACACCTTCATTTATTTTTGAAGTATATAAATGAATCTTTATCATTGTCATTTTTACTCAGATTGAAGTTCAATTGTCTCCAAAATTGTAATACCCCCGTCACAGCAGACCTGCATACTCAGCGAATTTCCATAGGATTTATTTTGTATATGTGAGCATTCAACTTACTTGAAGGAAAGTATTGTTTGAATATGATAAGTAAATAATATACTAAAAACGTAAATTAAATCATTCATAAGCTTTAAACATGAGGAAAATCAAAAAAGAGATTACATTAGTTTTCATTAGTAATAAGTACACTTTTTGTATTTTATATCATTCTCAGTCTTTTAATTTTTAATAAATGTAATCTTGTTACAGAATAAAAATGGCAATAAACATATAATCAATGAATTCAAAACACTCAAAACAAACAAATAACTCAATCTCGTGAAAAAATTAAATTCAATCATATATTATGCTACATTTTCAGGCAGTTTAGACCAAGACATCCCCCCTCCAAATGCTCATACTTTCTATAATAAATTTAAAATAATTTGTATTAGCGAATTTCCTGAAAGGAATAAGCTATTACAGTAGTATCATGGTAAGACCTAAGTCCGAGACCATGTTAACTTTTCATTTTGGGGTCCCCAGAAGCAAAAATTAAACCATTCGTTCGAAATTATATATATATATATATATATATATATATGTCTGTTAACACGATAGCGGCCGTACATATGGTCCGATCTTAATGAAATTTGGTACAGACGTGTTAAGTGGTAATCACTCGGACGAGTTCGTGAACCAGCCCGAACGAACCACCGGAAGGGGGGGTAAAGGGGGATAAACCCCCCCAAAAATGGGTTTTTGAGTTTTTCACATAGAAAAATAAAATTTATCAAATTTTTGTTGGCACCCTTGAATTCAGCTCAAAAAAACAAACAATTTAGTATCTTGAATCACTGCTCTATGTCCATTGGTTACCGAGATATTGAAAGTGGTAAACGCAGTACGTTGTCCCAATGTTAACCTTATGGGAAATAAGTAAAATTCTATATCTCGCTTATTTCTCACCATATCTTGATAAAACTTGGTAAATGGCTTCTTCTAGTTTAGATCTACTAAATATTGAGTTAAAACCAACCAGTTTAAACATACCTGTAGCAGCAAACCTGCATACTCATTCCCCATGTTATTCTTATGGAGCTTACAAAAAACATGTCAAATCTCGCTATGTTGGATTTAAATATGTTGTTTTGCATTTAAAATTCGCTGAGTATGCAGGGCTGCTGCAACGGGGGTATTTTTTGATAGAGTATATATTTTCTGCAAAATCTTGATCAATGAACTCTAACTATTCAAAATAAACACAAATAAAATATTCATCACCTGAAAATTTAATCATGTGTCCAGAATTGTATTTTTAAATAAAAAATATCTTAAATCATGGTAACTATACTTTTTGGAGGGAAAAATTAAAAATAATATTGGACAATGTACTGTGTTTAGCACGACCAATATCATCCAATATCTAAACGACGGATTGACGTAGAATAATAATTCAAAATGCAAAATTGTTTGTACTTTTAAGCTGAATTCAATTTTCACAGTTATATTTTTTTAATTATTAAAAAGGTGTCAAATCCTGAAAATAAATATTATTTTTTCAAAAAACCTTCTTAGAGTAAACCAATCTTGCTGGTTTTCGAACTCGAAGTCATGAATGACGCTTTACACGTTTCCAAATTTCCAAATTTCAATCAAGATCGGACCTTTTTACAAAAGTTATCGCGCCTACGGACAGGTATTCATATATATATATATATATATATATATATGAAAAAGAACAAACGGTGTTTTTGGGGTCTAGGGACCTCAAAATGGAAAAAAATATCATGGTCCCAGGCTTAAGTCTCATCGTGCCGCCTACGGTAATAGCTACTTCCCTATAGGGGAAATTCGCTAAAACAAGAGATACCGCAAATTGCATTGCCTCAGTAGCGCAGATGCGGGGGGGGATTGGGGAGATACACCCCCTTCTTGAACCTACAATTTATAAAAATTAAAATTATTTTTATCCTCTTGGAATCAAGCTCACATCTTTTCACTAAAAAAGGAAAGGATATTGACGCACACATTTGATACGTTGGTTGTTAACGGCCATGAAAAAAGAAGAATATTTTCCGACGAGGGGTAAACGACGAGAGTATGACTTTGCAAATAGTGCGAACGGTGTTTTAAAAGAAATTGCGCCTTTATCAATCGTGGGAAAACGGCGAGAAAATTTGGCTTATAACGCTAGCAGTCGCGACATACGATTTCTCATGTGTACGAAATCGTAAATCATGGCATTAGCCATGACGTACGATTTCGCACATAATATACCAACAACTAATAAACTACAGCAGCCGTGATACGATTTATTTTATATACCAACTACTATTAAACGACAGTTGTAATGCGAAATGTAAAAACCCAAGGCGCATATATTCAGTGATGGCAGGGAAACGACGGAGTAACTATGCTAAAGATTAATCTATCTTTTGTTGTTGTTTAAAGGACATTTTTCTAAAATCCCTAGATGAAACAAATTTTACCGGACCGACCACACTAGCCTCATTTGGTTTGGGTTTATTGACTTCCACCGTTTGTCACATCTCGGGATTACCTAAAAATTCAAGTTTTAACAGTTCTGTTTTTTTATCTTCTGGGGGAGTAACCCCGTTCCTCTTTCACTACGCGATAAAATATGTGTAAAAATTCTAATTATTTTATGAAAATCCATAAGCAAAAATATCAATCCTTTGGCCAAACGCCTATTATATTTTCGAATAACAAGATAATCCTACAGCTTTATACAGGGTGTCCCGAAATTATGGTAAAATATTTTAGTATATGATAGTACAGGTAAAAATAAGAAAAAAAGTTCATATAAACATAGGTCCAAAAGTGCTTCGTTTTCCATCTGTGTGTCTGTTTGTGATTTTTACATATTTAATCATATCTCATGAACCTCTTAACATACAAACTTCAAACTTGGTACATGGATGAATACTATTAAGACCTATTTTTGTATGTAGTATCAAATTTCTACTTTGTACCATTTCAAAATGGCGACTGTTTTTTGTTTTCAAAGCTAAATATTTTAAAAACCGTAAATTTTAGAAAAATTATACAAGAGACGAAAAAGTTGTGAAATTTAATCCAATTAACGCTGATATTAAGATTATGATGATCGGATTACTAATAACGGAGAAATATTAACTTTTCTGAATAAAAACATGGTCCTTTAGAACAAACTGTCAGAAATTTCCATGTTTTTATTTGGAAAAATTAAAATTTCTCCGTTATTCGTAATCCGATCATCATAATTTTAATATCAGCGTTAATTGGATTAAAGCTCACAACTTTTTTGTCTCTTGTATAATTTTTCTAAAATTTACGGTTTTTAAGATATTTAGCTTTGAAAACAAAAAACAAACGCCATTTTGAAATGGTACAAAGTAGAAATTTGATACTACATACAAAAATAGGTTTTAATAGTGGTCATCCATGTACCAAGTTTGAAGTTTTTACGTTAAGAGGTTCATGAGATATGATTAAATATGTAAAAATCACAAACAGACACACAGACGGAAAACGAAGCACTTTGGACCTATGTTTATATGAACTTTTTTTCTTATTTTTACCTGTACTTTCATATACTAAAATATTTTACCATAATTTCGGGACACCCTGTATAAGCAATGTTCGCTCAAACAATTATATTTATTTTCCATGAGGTTCACTGGGGAGGTAAGAACGCAGTTTTGCTGCCTCAGGAATCTAAATATTGGGAGATTTGGCGATATCAAGTAAATCTTAACTAAATAAACCCAATACATACAAAGTTTTATCAATGTGTGTTTAGAAATAAACAAAGAACACAACAACTTTTTTATCTCCCATTAGGTTAACATGGGGAATGAGTATGCAGGTTTGATGCTAAGGAAACGTTAAAATGGTTTATTTTAGACCTTAATCCTAAATATTGCGACCAAATGAGGCCACATACCAAGTTTTATCAAGAGATATTCAGAAATAAGTGAGATATTACATTTTATTTATTTCCCATTAGATTAACATTGGGGCAACGTACTGTCTTCACTAGTCAATGGTACTGTGTTGACTCTCTGACTCTCAGTATCTCGGTAACTAATGGATACAGAGCAATGACTCAATGACTCAAGTTACCAAATTATTCATTTTTAGCGAATTTCCCCTATAGGGAAGAAGCTATTACCGTAGGTCTCATGGTAAGCCCTAAGCCCCAGACCATGATAACTTTTCGTTTTGCAACCCCCAGAACCAAAAAACACCATTGTTCGAATATATATATATATATATATATATATATATATATATATATTACAATTTTCACAATGAAGGGCTACTTTTATTATTAAAAATATAAAGATAAACTGAGTACCCTTTTAAAAATATTTTTTATTGAGCAACATGTTTCGCCTTTATGGGCATTTTCTAGCTCTTAAGTTTAACCTAATTTATTGACATATACAATAATATTTACTGTACATGTCATATGACTGCTTCATTTTTTGTTATTTTTTGTTTCTTTTGTCTAGTTGAACATTTACAAGCTCACAAAAGTAACAATAAAACATCTATGAAATCCAATTTTGCAGAACACCTTTTAGATAAAAATCACACTTACAAAAGTTTAAAAGAAAACTTAGAAATAATAGAAGTATTAAATAAAGGAAGCAAAATGGACTCAAAAGAACAATTATATATATTCCTAGAGCACAAAGAAAAACCAAGAAACATTTTGAATAGCCATATCCCTACAAGCAACCCTATATTTGAAAAAATAAGACAAATAAAGAATTCATATAAAAAAGACTAAAAACCAACTAGCCAACCAACCAACCAAAACCAACTATATATATATATATATATATATATATATATATATATATATATATATATATATATATATATATATATATTTTTTTTTTTTTAATATATATATATATATATATGTGTGTGTGTGTGTGTGTGTGTCTGTTAGCAGATAGCGGTCGTAAACATGGTCCGATCTTGATGAAATTTGGTACAGACATGTAAACTGGTAATCGATGCGACGAGTTCGTGAACCAGCCCGGGTACGTTCAAACTCGCCAACATTTTTGGGACTGTTTCTAATATACAAACTCGCCAACTTTTAATTAGGTGCAAAAACTAGGGTCAGGAATCCGGCCGGCCATATTCAAACTCGCCAACTTTTGACCGTGGGCAGGTACCTCTTCCCCTCCCCCGGCTCGGTGTCAATTGTTTGCCGGGAACCCTGCGTACACACCTCCGCTACTGCACCTGCATTCTAGTCTATATTCCTTAAGAATTAAACTTAACGTTGCTATCTTTGAACGACTGTATTTTATAGCATTGAAATTACCAGTAGTTCAAGCAATTCAAATGAAACTTTCAGTCAAATTAATCATAATTAAATTAATATTAAGTATTTGGAACGTCACGGTTATAAACGGTTAAAACCGTATAAGAGAATTATAAAGTACAGCATATTTACTATGAATTACCACATGTTAAGATGCCGATGAAACTGTAACAGGTCGACAGTTTTTGTTGACTAGTCGTCGATTTTTGTTGACTAGATAACACGTAGCTCGAAATCGAGCAAAAATCATGTGGTAAAATAATGGAGAATAATCAGCCTACTTATATACTTTTAAAGTTTAATCAAAGGGCTAACTTCATTAACAAAATTATGGCTTAACTACTGAATCTATTAAAGTTAATTTGATCTACCGCAGGAGTTTCTGGTAAACGTAAACGATTTTTTAGGGAACACCTTCATTTCCCCCTGTCCTCTTTTTTCTGAAATGTATATTTTAACACTGGCAAAAGATCACGCTCTGCTTACAGCAACATGTAGCTGACCGAGAGAAAACACTGGCGCCGTGAGCAATGACTTCCTTTGTTTAGGGATTGCCGCTGCAGCTTATTGATAATTATCGCCAAAACAGATATTGTAGGGAACGGCTGTCTTTAAAGGCAACATTTCCTTTGTGGTAAAAACGCGTAAATGACCCATTACTTTACCAGTCTTTTCATTCTTGAAATGCAACCCACCGCAATAAAAACATTTTTAGTTCCTTGGTCTGAGGTTGGTAGGAGCATAAAATGTTACATCGGGAGGGTGATGCCAGCAGTTGCGATCGTGTTCTTTCTGACTGGTCTATGTTCGTCTTCTTCTTATCGGTGGCATTAAAAATGCACCAAATCCAAAAATAGATTTGCTCAGGTTAATATATAACTTCAAAAACACTATGGTATATCGAAACTACATTGCAAAACTGGTAACTGCAATGTTTGAGAGCTTTAAAAACTTCATAACATAACCTAAATTACATAATAAATCTTAAAAAAAGAAAACTGTTGAAAACAAAGCCAAACCATCAAATAAAAACTGTTCTTATCGAAAAATTAATTGTAATTCATTGCTGCTATCTGTGGTTTACCTGTAGAACTATTTCAGAGCTTGGCCATATGTTCAGTTTGTAAACAAAGTAAACTGAGCTTGCTCAAATGTCGAGGAATAGCGCCACTGTTCCGAAACTTCAGCCCTTTACTGTACTTTAGTGACGCCCTTTTTTAAAATTCTGAGACTTGTTGACAAATCTACATGAAATTCCCTTTAATTTCATACCTCAAACGTTAAAATCGGTCCAGCCGTTGTTGCGGTTGGACTGTGAAAAGAAAACCGCTTGCGTATTAATATATAGATTTTGCAGCAGTAACCTTCACTTTCGTTTTGCGCCGAGACTCCATATCCACTCACACGTTGCTAAAATGATCTGATAAATATACAAATCAAATCTGGCAATGTAATAAACGGATTTCATTTTCACATTTTCCCCATGGATACGCCCCCCATGGCACGTCTTACGTACATTTTGCATACAAAGAGATGAATCATTATAGTATGCGATGAAATGGACCTGCGAACGAAGATTACTGATGTCTGGCATATTGTATTACTAAAGGTATGTCCTATAATAATTAATACTATCTATAATTTTTAATGAGTTGAGGTAATTCATAGTAAATATGCTGTACTTTATAATTCTCTTATATGGTTTTAACCGTTTATAACCATGAAGCTTTAAAACCTTAATAACCAAATAGTTCCAAATGCTTAGTATTAATTTAATTATAATTAATTTGACTAAAATTTTTATTTGAATTGCTTGAACTACAGGTAATTTCAATACTATAAAATACAGACGTTCTTAGATAGCAATGTTAAGTTTAATTGTTAAGGAATATAGGCTTGAACGCAGGTGCAGTAGTGGAGGTGTGTACGCAGGGTTCCCGGCAAACAATTGACACCGAGCCGGGGGAGGGGAAGAGCCACGGTCAAAAGTTGGCGAGTTTGAATGTGGCCGGCCGGATTCCTGACCCTCGTTTTTGCACCTAATTAAAAGTTGGCGAGTTTGTATATTAGAAACAGTCCCAAAAATGTTGGCGAGTTTGTATGCAGCCAACCAGCCCGATCGGACCACCGGAAGGGGGGTAAAAGGGGATAAACCCCCTCAAAAAAGGTTTTTTTTTGAGATTTTTACATAGAAAAATAAAATTTATCAAATTTTTGTTGGCACCATTGAATTCAGCTCAAAAAAATAAACAATTTAATATCTTGAATCACTGCTCTATGACTATTGGTTACCGAGATATTGAAAGTGGTAAACGCAGTACGTTGTCCCAATGTTAACCTTATGGGAAATAAGTAAAATTCTATATCTCGTTTATTTCTCAACATATCTTGATAAAACTTGGTAAATGGCTTCTTCTAGTTCAGATCTACTAAATATTGAATTAAAATTAACCAGTTTAAACATACCTGTAGCAGCAAACCTGCATACTCATTCCCCATGTTAATCTTATGGAGCTTACAAAAACATGTCAAATCTCGCTATGTTAGATTAAAATATATTGTTTTGCATTTGAAATTCGCTGAGTATGCAGGTCTGCTGCAACGGGGGTATTTTAAACTTTTTTCATCGGTTAAAACCAAAATTAAATTACTTTAATTTTCCTGTGTAAAGAATAAATACCCATTGGTTTTTTCAACATTTTGTCTGCAATTTGCATGTTTTTATTCAGAAAAATTAAAATTTCTCTGTTATTAGTTGTCCAAACATCATAATATTAATATCAGCGTTTATTAGATTAAATTTTGCAACTTTTTTGTCTCTTGTGTAATTTTTCTAGATTTACGGTTTTTAAGATATTTAGTTTTGAAAACAAAAAACAGTCGCCATATTGAAATGGTACAAAGTAGAAATTTGATAATCCATACAAAAATAGTTCTTCATAGTGGTAATCCATATACCAAGTTTGAAGTTTATACGTCTAGCGGTTCGTGAGATATGATTAAATATGTAAAAATCACAAACGGACACACAGACGGAAAACGAAGCAATTTAGGACCTATGTTTATATGAACTTTTTTTCTTATTTTTACCTCTACTATCATATGCTAAGTATTTTACCATAATTTCGGGACACCCTGTATATATATATCTAAAAATTCGAACGAATGGTGTTTTTTGCTTCTGGGGGTTGCAAAAAGAAAAGTTATCATGATCTGGGGCCTAGGTCTTACCAGGAGACCTACGGTAATAGCTTCTTCCCTATAGGGGAAATTCGCTAAAAAATCCCACTTTGGAGAGTTTTACCCCCTGATCCCCCTTTCTGATGGTCCGATCGGGCTGGTTTTCAAAACTGTCCGAATAATAACAACTTTACATGATTGTCTATTAATTCCGATCGGACCATTTTTGGTCCGATATTGCATTTTATTTTTTCCCGTAAGGTTAACATTGGGACAACGTACTGTACTTACCACTCTCTAACTCTCAGCATCTCGGTAACTAATTGACATAGACCAATAAATCGAGTTACCAAATTATTTGTTTTACCGTTTAATTCAACGGTTTAGACCAATACTGATTACTTATCTTTCCTATGCAGAGAATAAAACCCCCCATTTTGGAACGTTTAAACCCCCTTACCCCCCTTTCTGACGGTCCGATCGGGCTGGTTTTCAAAACTTCTCCAATAATTACTACTTTACAAGCGTGTTCACTCTTTGCGATCGGGCCATTTTTATAAGCGCTCTCGCGCTTTAGACACACACATACCGGGTGTCTCACCTAAAGTTAAATAAAAGCTAACTTTTCATTACATATCTGACAAAGAACTTCTTACGGGGAACTTCCCTTTATTTTTAAAGTAGTTTTTTGGAGTTACTTTAACATTTTAAATTATGGCCACCCAGATGGCTGCAAACTATGATTTTTCTTATGGAACATCTTATGTTTTAAGCGTGTTTGAAATGCAACTTGAAGATCAGTTAATTCTTTAACAAATATGAGCAGTTTGAATTTTTCCCTTTTGAAATGCTGTGGGACATTTTCTGGGGTTTGTACGTATATTGAAAACGGTTGGGTTAAATAAAGTTTACCAAAGAATAAAATTCCTTTAAATGTGATTTCAGTTGAGAATCAATCATAAAATATTCTTTAAGCAAGAAAATAACTCAGGGTTTGCATTATTTTAAATATTTTTGCACTCCATATGCAATGCATGGGATAGCCCAGTTAAACACAATGTATTTCAAATGGGAAAAAATCAAATTAATATTCATTATTAATATAGAACATGTATAGATGATTGAGGCATGATAAAATGAGGGATATCGAAAGTAGATAATATACCCCCGTTGCAGTAGTCCTGCATACTCAGCGAATTTCAAATGCATAAATTAATTTAAATTAAGTCTTGCATCAAGTAAAATCAATTTATTCAAAAGGAAGCATGCAAAAACACTCTCCTAGTGGCTTTTAGGAGCAAAAAGGCTATAAAAAAATAATAGCCTATACTTGGCACGAAAATGTAATGTTAAAAACTTCAAAACAGCTGGCTTTTCCAATTTAATCGTATGGGGAAATGACCAGCTGCTTACGTTTGTGTAAAAAATTTCATAAACATCATCAGTAAAAATCTGTATTTGCTATAGTACATTTATTTGACATAAATATTATTTAGTTATCTGGCCTTTAAATAAGCCATATGTCTGTATCCACCATATAGCTTTGAATCAAACATCAGCTCACATGTTTTAATGTAAACAAAGCAGACGTTTTAGATCCCAATGCTACTTAATGGCAGTTATTTTATGTTATTTTTTGTTTTCTAGCAAACTTTGAAAAATGACAGTACTTTTCCTGAGTCCCTGACACTAAAACGTTTAATTTGAGCCCTTTTCCCTCATCCTGTGACTTGCCAAATGCCCACAATTGCTATTCAAAAATAAATTATTCTCCATAAGATTGGTATGAAAAAATGCAGGTTTGCTGCCACAGAAATTTGAAAATGACGTATCATAGGCTACAATCAAATATATCTAAACTATATGAAGCCATATAACATGTTTTATCAAGATATGTTGAGGAATAAGAAAGCTATCCAATTTTATTTACCTCTCATAAGGTTAACATTGGGAAAGAGAGTACACAGGTTTGCTGCCTCAGGAATATGATGTTTTGGGTATTTTAAGCCATAATCAAGTAGATATTAACTGTATGAAGCCCCATGCCAGTTCTATTTAGGATATTTTAGAAATGATAAAACTACACAACTTTTTTATTACTCTTAAGGTTAACATGGAGAATGAGTATGTAGGTTTGCTGCCATGAAAATGTAAAAATAGGGTATTTTAGGCAATCCAGTATATTTCAACTCGATGATGCCACATACAAAGATTTATCAAGATATGTTAAGAAATAAGGAAGATATAAGTTTTAATTTTATTTCTCATCAATGGGACAGGCAGCGCTGTCTAGTCGCAAAGTGAAGAACCCGCTCCGCTCATGTGCTATCACATGTTGTTCTGCCTTATCAGTGTCCCGATAATACTAACTATTTTATTGCCAATTATTATGCACTTAAGTTTATTTACATTTCCTACACTCGTTTCCGTGTTAACCACGCAGTTCAGGCCCTTTGATTGACAGCAATGCTACAACCTCTGATGAGTATATTAATTTATTTAAATGTGTTCATAACGATTAAGAAATGATTAAGAAGTCATTATTTAACAGAAGGCCTATCGTTTGGCTAGTATACTGCCAAGTAAAAAAACATGGTTTCAGGGTGTTCATACTACGGTGATCTTGGATAAGAGTATAAGAAGCTGTATGATGACAATAATAGCCTACTGTTTGAGGCCCTGCACAGAAAAAAAAATTTGGAGCAACTAAAACATTTGCAGATATACAACCTGCAAATGTTTTTGTTGTTCCAACAAATCTATTTTTTTCTGTGTGTAATTGCAAAAAGTTGTATGTCAAAGTCAAAAATTCCGTTTTTTCATTTGCTTAAAGTGTGGCATTTTTAGTCCCACGTGCTCTGTAAAAACATCTTATTTCAACCGCTGTTCTTACCTGAAAATATTAGTCATTGTTTCAAAGTCGTGTGTTTGTTCCACTGTTTCTTGTTATTCCAAATATCTTAGGTCTCTTTTTGACATACATACAACTTTTTGCAATTACAGGGACGCGGCCAAGTCTCCAAGGTTTTTACAACAAAGAAATTACAACATGAACTATTTTGACAAATGCAAAGTACCATGAAATATTTTTGTTCTTTCAAAAAGAGTTACAGTATTATATTATATTTTGAAAACATTACGAACACAAACATAAGATAAAAAACTTGATGACATCAGTTCGTGTATACGGATTGTTAATAGGGAGTTCGACCAATGGCACCCCTCGTCATTATGAATTCCATTTTAAAAATAAAAAATGTAACGATAGAGGGAAACCAATAAGATAAATGAGAAAATTTCGGTTACAACACAAAGAACGCAACGCTTTGTGAACTTCCAAGAGGTAACGATAAACAATTTTTCCACTCCAGGACGCAACTGAGCGCGGAGAGACGTCATGATATAACGTTATAAACGTCTAAATTCTTGGAAACCCCTCGAATATTTCGTTCCAATAACGTAGCAGATGATAACGATTGGAGTTTCGAGAATCGTATCGACCCGCACCCCTCCCTGAAGCCACCACTCCAAACTCCGACCTAGCACCTGAGCGCAGCCCCGCACTTACCCTCGATCCCGACTATTTTTATCCCCCGGGGTGAGGCGCTATTTCGGTGGCGGATGGCAGTTTTTGTCGCGCGGGGGCGAAGCTAAATGAGGAGCCGGAGCTATTTCGAGCACCCCCTCCCTACGAGACGCGACTCCCACGCCCGCGGCCGCCCCCGCGCCATGCATCGCTGGACGCCACGTACGGCGGCAACAGGTTGTTTACGGACACTCGGGGGACAACTTTGAGTACGGCACCCGCCTTGCGCGGGGCGAGTCAGTTAAAACATCGCTGGAAAATTGAACTGTGGAATGTCGTACCACAGGTGTAAACCTAGATTCCTCAACGTCCTCTTAACACTTTATCCTGATAGAAAATGCAATCCTATATTAACAATTTGAAAAAATATTTTTGGACAAATACTCGAAATAAGAAATATTTACTGAAAACGAGTACAGGTTGCCAGGGGCGATCCATGGGAGGATAAAGGGGATATATCCCCCCCCGAAATTTTGGGGAACAGAAATTTTTGACGACAAGACAACCATTTTCGGGCACCGCGACGCGAAGACGATTTTCGTTTACAGCAACGCGAAGACCATTTTCGTCTATCACGACCAATACCCGGTCTTTGACCGCGACGCGACGACGATTTTTGTCAACTGCGACGTGATAATGATACCTGCCTACTACGACAATGACATTCGTCTACCGCGACGACTAGATTCTCTACCGCGGTGTCTACCACAACGATGATACTTGTCTGGCGCATCGGCAATCTTTGCCTTCTGGTACCGCGACGTCCATATTCGACTGCCGCGACGCTATATTCGTTTAGGCTACTGCGACAACGATATTTTATCTACCGCGGCGACGATACTCGACTACCGTGATAACGATTTTCGTCTACTGCGACGTAACAGCGACAAGTGTCTACCGCAACAATATTTGTTTTCCGCAACGACCGTATTCGACTACCGCGACGCGATACTCGTCTATACCACAATACTTCGTCTACCGTGACGACTATATTCGCTTACCGTGATAACGATATTTGTCTACCGCGACGGTGATATTCGTCTGTTGTGACACGATACTCGCCTACCGCGACGACATTATTTGTCTACCGTCACATTAGTGCGGGTTTTGTGAGTACCTAAATACCCCCTTCCACCCTTCTTATAGGATATCCCTTCCGAAATTAAATCCTGGGTTCGCCCCTATAGGCTACATTTTACTCGGCGCACCGAAACTGCGCCGCATACCAAACTGACGATGGTAGGTACCTGTAGACTGCGACACCACGCAATGACTCAGGAATGTTACCCTCAGCCCCCCTCCCCGCCTGACCAGTTGACGAACCACAAAATATTTGTACTCCACAAATGATTTGTCAGTCTTACATAAGACACCTAAGCGATAGGTAGCTCCATTCACGAGCAAGTGAACCATTATAGTTATTTAGAATTAGTTGTTTACTGTTTGCGATCTTCAATAAAAAATATAAATCAATGATATCAATACAGAAATAGCCCTTCAGAAAAAATGTTATGAGTTGATATATTCCAGCACCATATAAAATAAATCGAACGGTATAGTTGATAAATTAATTAGTTACCAGAAATAGAAATCAAACGGTACGGCGGTTAATCAAGTGAAATCAAGTGTTAGTACGTTGGGTTAAGAGGGTTCCCTACCTACCCCAAAACATGTCTAAAACACGCTCCACGCGGTGTCATTTAGCGCCTACAGTTTTCAAAATAAAATTTAATTTAACATAGCATTTCAAAGGTAAAGAGTTTTAGAATGTTAATTGCTAATCCAAAATCGCTCATGATAACGTATTCTGAAGATACATTCCGTTGAACTTGGCCAACTTTAACGCCATGTATCTTTTTAATGAGTGAGCATATGCGATTTTGGAGAAGCAATAAACACTCTGCAACTCGTTACCTTTACATTGCTATATCCGAATAACTTTTATTTTAAGAATTGGAGACGCTAAATGACACCGCGTTTACCCGTGCATCGGCTTGCGCGGCGAAAAGTGCACAAAAACATGGGCTCTTATGGAGAAGCAGTTCCAAAAGTCGCCGCTTGTGTCGCAGAAAAACGAAAACTGCCGTTGGTAAGGAACCCTCTTAACGTAAAAGCCTTGCACATTTTGATACAGCTTATAGCCACTTGGCAGGTGTAAAGAAGGTACCAGTAGAAGTATTTTTGCCCGAAGAACCAATCTTGAATTCTTGTAGAACACCTTCATATCATCCATTAAAGTAAGCCATCTGTATGAATTTTCAGATTTAGCTTGACTCCGTTGCTCAATCGCCTTTTCCCTCCAAGGGGGATAGTGAAGTGTTTAGAAGGAATTCCTGTGTTCCGACTTCGAAGGCGAGGCGAGGAGTCAGTGCTTACCTCCCTCATATGATTCTAGGAAGGGCTGCGGCGCAAATCGGTCTACCCCTGGGACAAGATTTAGAGTCACGGCGCTATTTCGGTGTCTACCTGGATTTTGCGGCGCAATTTCGGTGCGCCCATTGTACTAAATGACATTACTAGAGCAGTGACTGGGATAAATAAAGAAAACTCCTAAAGGGGACTGCAAATGAGAATTTGGGTTGACTAATCAGTTAGGAATATGCGAGATCTTGCCTACTTGTGTATTGTAAATCGATCATGTCTTTGTGTTAATATCAAGAACTTGTGAATCGAAAAAGTGAAAATTCAGGGTAGAAATATGTTGGAGGTAAGAAGAGGGCTGTATACTTTAACATCATTTGCAAGCCAAATTCAGTAAAAAACAGAGACAATAAGAATTAATACTCTGCGAAATAAAAGGACAAATGTATGTAGGCTACAGTGTAGAATTGAATTAATCGATATGACTTCGAAATGGGACGTTAATCAACTGACCGAAGACTAGTAAAGATTGGAAATTAGGAATAAAGTTATGTAGAATACGATCTGTAGGCCTAGGTATTGTATTATGAGTACCGGACACTCCAATCTTCTCTGAAAAATATGATACTAACTACAAATAATAGTAACAAGAATGTAATGACAATTTAAACAAACTGAAAAGCAATTCTTTTAAAGGATTTTTCATACAGTTAATAAATAAACCCTCAACCAAGCCATGTTCTCATTCTCATGATCCTCGAAACCATGTCCTCAAAACTACAAGAACAACTTCTTACAAAGAAAGTCGTATTCAAGTTATTTTTATTACTGGACCACTTTATATATCCCACTTCATTAACTTCGAGTGAGTTTTCAAACCGATCTGAACATTAAAATGGAATAAAAAATTACTTTCAAATTCCAAGGACATCACATCACCATCCTGCTGGGTTGTTTGAATAAGAGAGGCACTTGTCCTCCTACCCCTTCCCCGCCCTGATATGCTAATAAGACTTCATTACAAATCCATCCCCTAAACATAAATATCTGGAGCAAGTATATTTTAGGCGATTACTGTATTATTTTTCTTTACATTACTTTTTATAACCTTTACGATAAACACTACACACATAATCAGAGTAGGATTTTATAATTATTGAGTAGTGGTTAGAAGAAAAGGGACATCAGTGTCGTTTGTTGTGTTAGGCAAAAACAAAAACAGAAACCAAATTTTAGGCCGAGTCGAATGACGTGGCCCAGGCCGTCTGTAAGCACAATGCTAAAATTGACATTGGTAGTATGCGCGGATTTTTCTTTAACTAACCCTTTTTATCGATATACCGAGTACCGACAATAACGCAATGCATTTTAAATGGGGGAAAATCAAACTTTAACTGCTCATTTATAATGTATATCTCCTTAACCATTGGGTTTATAAAAAATGTCAAAGAATAAAATAGGTTCTTTAAGACGCTTAAAATTAAGCGTAGAATCCAAATACGCCATTAAATACAGGGTGTACAATAGGAAAAACCAAAGTTGTCCGCCATATTGGAAAATGGCGGCCATTTAGAAGAAAATGGAATTCATATTTTGAAATGTCTTAAAAAAGTAGGCGAAGTCCCCCATTTAAAGTTTTCTCTAAATCCAATAGTTTCTGAAATACCAGTGGCACAGTTAAGTTGGACACCCTGCATATAAAAGCCATAACGGTTGACTGACTGACTGACTGACTCGATGATCACAGTTCCTCAAAAACTATAAGGTTTTGGGCAATGATACTTGGCACAAATAACCTTCATAGGCTCTAGACGCGTACTAAGAGAGGATTTTAAAATATATTCTCTCTGAAAAGGCCAAAAGAGGGTATATTATAAAATTCAAAATAGCGGCTATTTTTAGTCTTCAAAGCTTATTTTCTATAACAAAGTAGGGCTTTGACAAGGGAAACTTCGCTAAAATATTCTTTTTAGGCTCTAATGTAGGGTTTGAATGTTTTTTCTAAAAAGGCTAAAAAAGGCAATTTAAAAAATTCAAAATGGCGGCCATTAGAGGTTTTAGAGCTATGATTAAAAATATTAATGAAAGGTCTCTAGGATATTTTCAAGAGACAAAAAGATCGAAATTCACCTACTAGACTAAAAGATTAAACTGTACAGCTATTACGGTTATCTTCTAATATTTGTCAGACATCACAGGCTATTCGCATTTTACGGATCACCCGAAGTAATCAAACTAGAATCTTGAAACTTGAAACATGGGCATTCCATTCTATCATTCTGTTATTTTTATAGAATCGGGGTTTTCAGAATTAAAAATTTTAGGAGGATTTGCGTGAAGGCCGAGAAAATTTAAGCTAAGTTCAAACACATATACTATTTCTAGCGTACATTTCCCCTCTTGCTCCTAAACGAGTAATCCAATTTTCATGTGATTGAAAAGCATTATGGGGAATTTTAGCATTATGGGGGAAGGTTTCTTCATTTTTGGCCAATATTTTTTCAGTGTTGGTCTATTATTAAACATACTAAATTGATATGTTAGGTCTAGAGTCCGTCCTGTGCGGTATTTATTGTCGTTTACATAAGTTATATATCATATGCCTCATACTCTTATGAGTCAAACTGGCCGACAAGTTTTAGGGGGCAGCGCAGTGAAACGAAAGTTCTGAGTTCAAACCCCGAGGTGGATATTTTTTTACCAAAAAAAAAGATAGAAGAGACCCAAATCAATAAGTTAAATAATAAATTAACTAGGAAATTTCAGTATTTTAAGACAACTGAAAAGTCTTATCAACGCACATTGATCGGTCGGAGGGAACACAAATACATTAAAGGTCTCTGTTTTGTAATGGCGGGAAAAATAATGAAATTGCTTAAAATTCACCAGAAAACGAGAAATAACGTAAAATATCTGCCATTTAAAAAGAATTGGGATCTAAAAACGTCTGCTTTGTTTACATAAAACATATGATGCTGATACTTGATTGAAAACCAAGTGGTAGGCTAGATATCAATATAAGGTAGATTCAGTTTGCTATGAATGTATTTTGTACAATAATAAATAAGGATTGTTTGAATTTTCCCCATTAGGAACTTTTAGCCCCCTTAAGCCATTTCCATGTAAATGGCCGCATTTTTCAATATGGCGAACAATTTTGATTTCTCTTATGAAACACCCTGTATAATAACGTATTTTATTCCTTAAGATTTTTCCTAAACCCAATTGTTAAGGAGATATGAGGAGTTTTAAGTTTGAGGTTTCCCCATTTGAAATGTATTGTGTCAATTTTAACTGTGCCTTCCCTTGCAGTCCTTATGAACCACAAAAATATTCAAAATTATTCATTTTCCATGTTAATCTCGACCACATATATTTATATCATTGAATCTAACTAAAATCACATTTTAAGGCACTTTAATTCCATGGTATGTTTTATTTAACCCAAACGTTACCGCTACATAATCCACCGACATTATCGCAATGCATTTCTGATGGGGAAAAGTAAAACTTTAATTGCTCCAATATCCTTAACCACTGGGTTTAGAAGGAAATGCCATCGGAAAAAATTCTTAAAATAAATAGTACAGTAAAATAAGGCCAAAAACACAGTTTAGATCGGCAACTGATGTCCATTCACGAAAATTTCATCAGAGCTTCTTTTGAGTAGGCCTTCTATAATTAGAGATCCGATTAGTCCCCAAAAAATAAAGTGGGTTTACACCCTTAAAATCACTTTTCAAAATGGCGGTTTTTTGTAACGGGATAGATTTTGAAAAAATCTCCCCCTTTTCATTTTTTACCTCCATTTATCAATATAGTGTCTTGGGACCACCTCCGATACTTTTTGGTTGGTAAATACTTAATTTTGATCGATTTTTAATTTTTTGCCTCCATCTTGGACCCGCCATATTGGATATAAGTTATTTTTCTGTAATGTAAAGATAGCGTTGTGACACTTCAGTTCAAAGTTAATTTTTACGCTGATTACAATGCCGCAATCTGTTTTTGAAAATCTTGATTTGTTTTTAAGATAAACTCAAATTAAAGTTCATCCCTATACATTTCTTATGGGCATTTCACATTTTGAATATATTTTTATTATTCTCCTTATATCTCCTGTTCGAATTGAGCTATACAGTTCATTTTGATCTTAAAATAATCAGTATTATACGGCCTTTAATATGACCAACTGACCATAAAATTTGGCCGAGATTATGACTGGTTATATTGTTCTATTCAACGTAGAGTCCAATTTTTTAAAGATTCTATTTTAGTTAAAGATTTATATCTCAAGTTCTAAATAAGAAACAACGTCAGTTCTGGCACAGATGAAGAACTATACCTACAGATTGGCAACCTAATGCTCTTTTGCGTGCCCGTTTTTTCGCGCGGCGTCAAGTTTGTTAGGTCGTTTTGCCGCACATATTGCATTGGTACCAAAGTTATTAATGGCTATATTTGTTCTTTGGGACCTAAAGATTTGATATTGACGAAATTATACTTGATACCAATGCAATATGTGCGGCAAAACGACCTAACAAACTTGACGCCGCGCGAAAAACGGGCACGCAAAAGTGCACTGGGTTGCCAATCTGTATAGTTCTTCATCTGTGGTTCTGGTCTCAAATTACTCGTTGAATCATTGGCCTTCTTTGGAGCTATTGAGAGTTTAAATTGGGTGGGTTTGAAGCGATTTATAAGATTAAAACTTTACCCAAATTTCAGAAATAATAATTATTTTATTGAACAGGTAAATTACCTGTACAATCATACTTATGTACAATTATAATTGTAGCTCATCTTAAACTCATGCAATTTTAATCATCAAATACTAGGATTAAAGCCTATAATGTACGGTTTAATTTAAGACTAGAACGATGACTAGAACGAACCGTGGGTCTCATTTACTACTTGAGGTGTAACTCTTTAACTAAAAACAAATTTCAGCAACAAATAAATATTATGTTGATTGGAGAATCATAGCTCCCTTAAATCCAGTGGATTTAAACAATCAATGGCTTCAAAGAAGGTCAATGACTCAACAAGTAATTTACTACCACAAAGAACGTTAAGTCTTATTTAGAACTTGAGATATTAAATTTTAAATAAAATAGAATCTTTAAAAAATTGGGCTTTACGTTGAATAGAACAATATAACTCGTCTCTTACTCATCCGAATTTAATGAGCAATAGCTCAAATTAAAGCCCGTATAATATTGAGTTATTTTAAGACCAAAATGAACTTCATACCTCAATTAGGACAGGAGAAGTAAGAAAAATAAAAAAAATAGATTCAAAGTGCGTAAAATCCATGTAAAGAGAAGAATATTTATTTGAGTTTATCTTTAAAACGAATCAAGATTTTCAAAAATGGATTGCGGCATTGTAATCAGCGTAAACATTTACTTTGAACTGATGTGTTGCAACACTATTTTTGCATTACAGAAAAATAACTTATATCCAATATGGCGGATCCAAGATGTCGGTTAAAAATTAAAAATCGATCAAATTGAAATATTTCCCACCCAAAAAGTATCGCAGGTGGTCCCAAGACATTATATTGATAAATGGAGGTAAAAAATGAAAAGGGGGAGCTTTTTCAAAATTTATCCCATTACAAAAATCCGCCATTTTGAAAAGTGATTTTAAGGGTGTAAACCCACTTTATTTTTTTGGGGACTCATCGGATCTTTGATTATAGTACTCAAAAGAAGCTCTGATCAAGTTTTTGTGAATGGACATCAGTTGCCGATCTGAACCCCCAATTATATTGTATTAAAAGAATCCAAATACGCCATAAATTACAGGTTGTTCCCTAAGGAAAATCAAAGATGACCGCTACATTGAAAAATGGAGCCATTTACAATGAAATGAAATTCTTAATAATTCTTTATTCCCCATTTAAAGTTTTCTCTACATAATCTCTATAACATTTATAGTTTCTGAGATGCCAACGGAGGCACAGTTAAGCTGGACACCTTCCACATGGAATACCTTGGGTACCAAAATGTAAAGTTAAGCTGTTCGGGCGAAGTTATGCTGGTTCGTAGTGTTACGACGAAACCAACGAACGGTAATGGTAATAGCTTTTTCTTTATAAGAGAAATTCGCTAAAAACGGATCAAGATGACTGCAATACAGAAAATACTTAAAACAAAACAATGTGTTTTTATATTAACTCAGTTTAACATAATACTGTTGGCCATCCTAAGTCAATGTGAACTTGTTGAGGGAGTGAATTAATACAAATATCTAGGTATTGTTCTTGATGCTCGTCTAAAATAGGTCCCCCACATTCTTTATGTGATTAAGGAAATTTATTTACCTTTTCAAACAACTGTTCTGTCAGTTGATCTGCTCAGGTTTATATAGTTATATTTACATTATATTTATATACAGGTAGTTTATATTTTGCGTGCGCTCAGTCCATATTTCAGTATGGCATATTAGCATGAGGAGGTTTGACTAAAAGTAACGTCGAACCATTAGTTGTAACACAAAAAACTATAGTAAAAGCCGCACTAAAAAAGAATAATAGGTATCCTTCTGAACAGTTATTTGACTATTTCCGGGGTTTTTGACATTTTTCAATTATACAAAAGAGTTATCATTCTTTACGTATTAAAAATAAGTCACAGATTTTCCCTCAAATTTCACATTCGTATGACACAAGAACATCGTCCAATATAGGTATTGCAACCCCGAAGATAACAAAATCCATAAATAGATCAAACTCCTATTATATTGCTTGTATTGTTCATCAAAAACTTCCTCCCGAACTCAGGAACCCAACACCGTGTAGTTATAATTCTTTTAAGTTGAAAGTTAATAAACGGCTCAGGAATATTGGTAGAGAGGGAATACAACACTTGATTGTTTCAGTTTATGTGTACTAGTGTGCTTGAGGAGTGTACATGTGTTCTGTGTATGGGGGAGGGTGTGACTGAGTGTGGATGCAGTGTTTGAGTGAGTTGTTGGCCGAGTGTGGGGGGTTTGCATTCTTAGTTGGGGGAGGGGGGGGGGGGGTAAGTAGGTTGTCTCCTGCCTTAGTCTTTGTCAGAATTAAAAATTTAGTTGTATTTTTTATTTGCTACTAATAACTCAGCATTTACATTACCAGCCAATTCTTTTTTTTACTACTCGTATAAGAAGTGTACGTGTTGTGTCATGTGAAGTGGGTGATTTTTCGAACATAATTTAAAATAATAACTCAGTCCCACACAGGTTTCCCTATGTGGGACTTTTTTCCATTTTATAATGTATATAATTTTTTGTGTGAATATTTATTCTTATGGAAATAAAGAAATAATGATACAAAACTAAGCAAATCATTAATATCCCCGTCAGAGCAGGCCTGCGAACTCAGCGAATTTTCAAAGGGTTTATTTTATATATGTGACCATATTCAACATGTTATATAATGGAAAAAATGGTTTTGAATATGTTGTATAAATAAAAAAAATAAAACAGTATATTTAATCATTCACGAGCGTTAAACATGAGAAAAATTAACAAAGGGATCACTCTCGTTTCAATTACGTACAGTAAAGTGTACCTTTGGTATTTTATGTCATTCTTAGCCTATTCATTAAGAAATATAATCTTGTTATAGTGTATGAATGTCATAAAACATAAAATCAATGAATTCAAATTAGTCAAAAAAAATCACACGGAAAAATCTAATTCAATCATTTTAGTTTTATAATTATAATCCTCCTGTTGCAGCAGACCTGCTTATCCAACCAATTTCAAGAAAACATATTATACCTTGGCATTGTAAACTTATTATGCTACATTTTCAGACAGTTTAAACCAAGACCCCCCCCACCAATATACTTTCCTTATACAATTTTAAAATAATTTGCATTTTTAATATAGTAAATATTTTCTGAAAAATCATGATCAATGAGCTCCAACTATTCAAAATAAAGATGAATAAAGTATAAAAAAAATCCCTACATTTGGGCAGATGGTATATCACTGGAGCTGAATTTTTATCTTATTTAGTAGTACTGTTGATTTATTCTTTTCTAAGTACGTGAAGAGACTGCCATTAATTTAATTTATATGTTATGATTGTTTTCATTATGATCTGTACTGTTATTCTGTTTATTTGTTTTAAGTTTAACTAGTTAAGATAGCTGTTTTAGGTTAAGTAGCCTGTAGCTATCAAATAAATATCAAAATAAATAAATAAATGAATCCAACATTTTGGGATTTTTCCCTGATATCAGGGTAATCATAATTTTGTGATGGTCAAATAAAAAATAATAACGGACAACGTATTGTGCTGAGCACATCCTATTTTGACTCAACAGTTTTACGTAGGACAATAATTCAGTAAAAATGCTAAATTCTAAATTTTGTTAAGCTGAATCCAATTTTGACAATTAAATTTACATAAAATATTCCCGTTGCAGCAGACCTGCATACTCGGCGAAATTCATATGCTTCAATAAATCATTTAAACGGAGCCTCAAATCAAGTAAAATAAATTTAAACCCTAAAATTAGTATTCACCAATTTTCTCCAAAAGAATATCGTGGGACATAAGTAAACAGGTTTGCTGCCATGTAAATGTGAAATTCAGAATTGTTTGCAATAATCGAGAAGATGTCAACGAGATGAAGTTTCATACCAAGTTTCATTCAAATATGTTGAGAATCAAGCGAGATAGAAAATTTTATTTATTTCCCATTGGGACAACGTTCTGTCTTTAACACTCTCACTATCTCGGTAACCAATGTTCAAATGGCAATGGTTCAATACAACAATTTATTTGTTTTTTTTCGAGCTGAATTCAACGGTGTAACCCAAAATTAGATAATTTTTATTTTTTAATTAAAAAGTAAAAACACTTTTGAGGTTTACCCCCCTTAGCCCCTTTCCTTTCTTAGTGTTAACTAATCGTGCTGGTTTTCGAACTCGAAATAATAAATGTCGCTTCACGCGTGTGTGCCAGATTTCATCAAGGCTGGACCTTTTTAGCGAAAATTATCATGCCTACAAGTGAATAAATATAAATAAATAAATATATATATATACATTTGTCATTTGTCCGTGTGATTATGTTACATATATACAAGTGAAAATGAACTAACGGTTTTTTGGGATCTGAGACATCAAAATGAAGTTACACGGATGCCGCCAACGGTAAAATAGCACTTTCCTATAGGAGGGAATTCACAAAAAAGGGCTCGAATATGTAAACATTTAAAGTATGATCATTTAAAGTTCTAATGTAGATTGAGAATTAATGTCAAGCATATACTCGTAAATGGAATCATTCGAATTATTCGCATCGAATTAATCGAATTACCGTCTATTCAGTCTGTTATGTGCTTAATTATTTGGTCTTTACGAAACTAGTTAAATACATACTTAAAACAATTAATTGTGAATAAATTAGAAACAATTTACAAATAATCGAAGTATAGTACCACTTTAAATAACCTAGCACCAGTAAATTCTCCGAGTTGAATGACGAGTACTCAACGCACTCGAAGGCCCACCAAAGGCCAACTTAAAGTTTCATGCACGAGTGATCCAGACTCATACTCCATATGGACGGACGGGACGGATGCAGTTGACAAATAAATTTGGTAGTGCAGTTGACAAATAAATTGATCAATAGTTTACTTAATAAGCTACGAATTGTTGAATAATTTAAAGGCAGTGAAATAGTGCGTAGTGATAATCAAGATTTATGATGAATTATATTTGCAAAATGTCTACTTCGTCTCCTTAGTCCAAGCTGCTTGGACTACAGTCAAGCTAAATGCTTGGGCCAAGCATTTAGCTTGACTGTATCCTATACTCTCATATGAGCAATGTTATCGTCCGGCCGTAAGTGCTTGTATGTTTGCTTGCACAATTATCTCTAAAACGGCTCCGAGGATTTCCTTCAAAGTCTGGAAATAAGTAATTTATGACTCAAAAACGTCTTTTATGCAGATAACTTGGCCAGAGAAAATCTAACAACGTAATAAATCGAATTTTAAAGTTGTAAAATTTAACATTGGCCTTATGGGTTGCCGTGTGATAGCAACGAAAATAAACAAGGAAAGTGTAAACAAATGAAGTCATCATAACAGCTGTTTGGAATTACAGCCACCAAGGAAAATACAGCAGGTGGGATGAAGAGTCCATGGAGCAATAAAAAAGGTTTCTATTTATCAATTTTATGACATTGAAATATTTTATAGTAACTGGATGAACTGGTAAATATGAAATAACACCGAGCAAGGCTCGGTCCACCAGGTACTGGTTGTATAATATAAAAATTATTATTATTATTAGCTGAAATGGCGACCTACCCAGGTAGGTATTTTAAGCCAAGTATGAATGACAGATGAGTGAAGGATGATTGTGGCGCGATCTTGTAGTCTTGTTACTGACTAAGACCGACATATTCCTTAGACAGGACTGTTAATATCATAACAACTAACAACTGAAAGTATTAAAAATAAAAGCCAGAGACAAAACTGTCAATTTTCATGCCAAAAATTAAAAATTTACACTAAGTAAAACACGTGTCAAAAATTGATCGACTATTGTACATATCAATATGCAAAGCTGATCGATCTTCCCTACGCTGGTGGCACGCTCGAAAAGTATTGCAACTGCAAAAACTAAACATAGTCAAATAGACAAATCATAGAGTGAATTGTGAATAATACATTTAGTATTTTTTAAATCTGTTATCGAATTTCGGCTGCTGATTGTTGTAATTTATAGAACTTAAAACACCTTCAATGATGGCATGTTTTAAAACTGCTTTCTGCAATTGACAAGTAAACAGAAATAAGCTTATCCTAATTACTGACAAGCCACAGAAAGCTGAATTCATCACGAGACAGGAAATCCGCTTTATCATTGCTAAAAATAAACTCAATTTGCCAAATAAAATAAATGGGAAAAAGGATGTAACAATTAGTTGATACACCGAGTTACCACCGTTACGAAAGACGGCGCAAGTAAAAAGCTAGTGGCAGCGGTGGGATTCGAACCCACGCCTCCGAAGAGACTGGTGCCTTAAACCAGCGCCTTAGACCGCTCGGCCACGCTACCAGATGGAAAAAAGCTCTGATTGAGTCACTATTGAGAATAGATTTTATATCTTGAATTCGAAGCCAAGTTGTACACTCTTCAAAATTAAAGTACCTGGTGGACCGAACATTGCTCGGTGTTATTTCATGTTTACCAGTTCATCCAATGACTATAAAATATTTCAATGTCATAACACTGAAAATAGAAACCTTTTTTATTGCTCCATGAACTCATCTTCACACTCGCTCTATTTTTCCTTGAAGGCTGTAGATTGCAAACAGCTTTTATTATTACTTCATTTGTTTACACTTTCCTTGTTCATTTCGTTGCTATAATGACAGCTCATAAGGCCAATGTTAAATTTTTACAACTTTAAAATTCGTTTTATTACGTTTTTAGATTTTCTCTGGCCAAGTAATCTGTATAGAACATGTTTTTTAGTCATAAATTACTTATTCCCCAAATTTGAAGGAAATCCTCGAAGTTTTTGGGATAATTGTGCGGCAATTATGCTTGCAAGCAAGCAAACATACACGCAAGATAACATTGCTCATGTAAGAGTATAGGATAACGTTGTAATCCTCAAAAATATCTTTACCGGACACTGCATTTTCTTAGGCGATTTTTAATATCAAAGCCAAAAAGTAGCCGGTTATACACAATTGGGTTTTAACAGTGAAGTTGGCTTAGGTTCCTCACTCATAACACGATAAGTTTAAAATTGAAAAAATAACTTTAGTTGGCTTTAAGTTTTTTACTATAAAAAATGAAATGATTTAATGTACGATCAGCTTTTTCCATGGACTTGAATACATTAGACTACGTTAGGGACAGCATTACACTGCCATCGTGCTGTTACTTTACCTCATTCTCATTTTACTATTAAGGATATTAATGTATAAAAATATATCAACAGTAAATTATGGACTTTATGAAGTTTGTCCAGTTGTGACCTTTAAACCACCGAAAACATTAATCCTACGAATTAAATAAAGTGCATGATATTGCATTTTATGAACATACAGTCGTAAAACCCCATTCGACAGGTATTAATTCGCTGACGACGAATATAATCCATCAATAGAGATTTGTAAATGCAAAGTTAGTGACGCTTTAACAAAATAATTTAAAGGAAGTATTAGAAAAAATTACGCTTTGAAACATAAATTTTATCATTCTGCACGAAAATCGACCGTATTTCGTTATCAGGGCGCAGGCTAACTAGTACAAAAAGTCAGGTGTGATTCTTTTTGGTGCGCTAACCTCAACCACTGTTATTGTTTCATTAATTTACGTATGCTGAAATTTATGTTTGCAAGGTGGAAAGTGTTTATTGCATTAAACAGAAATGTAGGCCTAAATATTGTAAACTTTGATGTAACGTTAAAAATAAACTTAGGTAGGAATTTCAACGATTAAAAGCTGACTTCCGCAGTATCATGAAAAGCGTTGCTCAACACACGGACCTGAAGAGTCTTTTTGGAGCTAAATCGTTTTCAAAACACGATTGCGCATTAAAAGGTTCCACCTTTTGTTTTTGAAAACAAATAATTATTTAGTATAGGAAATGCCTAAAAGACAACACTGTAACAATAATCTTGAAAACAAAACACTATTTTAAATTCAAACGATTTTACTGTTCAAAAAGAAAACTAAAGAACCCAATAACAGCAACGCTACTCCCAATACTGGCCCGTCTGACAAGTTGCTATGGTTTACATCGCAGGCGCTAACTGTACAACGCGTTTTACGTCTATGGGTTCTTGTTATGATAGTTTGTTAACCTTTTAAAACATACTCAAATATGCACATCCGTTAATGAACACAAATTTGGAACTTACATAACATTCAAAGTTTGACCATACATGGGCGGCCTACGGAACCATAAATTTAAACTATATATACTAAAATCATAGAAAGCAGCTGGATCATAGATTTAATGTGTGTAATGTTTATTTAATCTACGGTCCAGTAGTTTCCCTATGGTTTAACTAAAGAACTTAACTAATATTAAAAATACTACAGAAATGAAAACACATTTACATAAAGATTTCCTACTTCCTATTCAAACTATTATCTTAAAATACAAAATAATCTAGTTTGATATGTTTCGAATTTTATTTCGATAAACCTCATCATACATTGCAGGGACGCGAGCGAATTGCGCTTAGTGGAATCTGTATAAGTTGACTTTGCTTCCTACTGTGTTTACTTATTTCATGTATCACTCATGAAAAATATAGAACAATGAATGAAAATACTAATTTTATTCATTGTTCCAACGGTGCAAAAAATTAATTTTAGGTGCATTTTCAAGGTTAAAAGGAATTTTAAGAAATACATTTTGCAGTAGGGAAGGAAAATATCTATATCGCCCTTTAGTTTGAAGCGATAGACCTGGGTTTTCAACTGGTCGGAATATGTTGCTCTGCAGCTGTTAGGTTTCTGTTTGTGGTCTGCTTAAATTAACGTTCATTAAAATAAGCTGTACCTTAAAAATTTCTGTTAAAATGTTGCAATGGACAAATACGGAATTTAAGGACGTTTAGGGCTCTTCTTTTTAGCCTAACCGGCATTAATTTTATTTCCTGCAAAAATTCACGCTAAATTCTTTCCAAAGTCTCTTTAATTATTAAAATCAGTTCATTACTACATAATTGATTGTAATACGTTAGATATTTGAAAACCACGCGATGTACTGCGTGTATTTTGGTTTTGGACTTTGCATATTATTGGTTCGCAAAGACACACACTGCAGGTTTTCGGAGTCCTTACTCCTGTCAGAATATCGACATTCGACCGACCACCACACATCTTTTCCTCAGTCTCATCCCTAAAAGTATATCGAAAATCACGTATACATATGATGAGTCATGTGGTATATCGACATTTGGCCGACAACCACGATACGTTTTGGCTGATCTTTTCCTCGATCTCATCCCTGAACGTATATCGAAAATCCATGCAGCATGGATCAAAAATGTTAATAAGAGACATTAGGCAGACAACCACACACCTTTTCCTCAGTCCCACCACAATATGTACATTCAAAAATCCATACATCATGGATTATTAATGTTAATAGGAGATCGACATTTGGCCGACAACCACACAGCCTTTCCTCAGTCTCATCACAATACGTAAATCCAAAATCCATGCAACATGGGTTCTTCATAGTGTTAATAAGAAGTTGTTCGAACGCATTAACAATTTATATTTGTCGGATTGGGCTGTTTTTGTAGACACGACTACCGCGGTGTATTTCCGTCTCCGTGGGATACAAACAGGCCCACCATTCTCACATGTGTACCCCGCTATATATAGCCACAGATCTCCAAGTACCACACGTGAACTGTGGAACCACTTGGCTTCTTCATATTCGAATAATTCGAGAAACTCTATGTACGAAGAGCGACTCCTACTTACGATATGACACATAAAAAGCAGGATGTACAAAGATCAATGATTTTATAACCTATCTAGAAGGTACCCTGGCTTCGCCAAAGATTGTGATGTGTCAAACGCGACATTAAAACATTTTTATTGATATATTACTCGCTCGTGAAATTTTTTTTAAGATATGGTGTAAATTTTTCTTTTCTATGGAAGAATTTTATAGTATTTGAAAAAATCTTTAGACTACTTTTTAATTTGATTGTCGCCTCAGGCAGGGCCGGTGACAGGGGGGCAAATGACAGGGGCCCGGGCTCGCAGGGGGCTCGGAAACACCAAATACCCCCGTCGCTGCTAACCTGCGTACATAGAAAATTTCCAATAAAAAACAATAACTAACAAAAAACCATGACTAAAAAGTGTTCTTTTAGATAAAAGCTAAAAAATCCATTTTTGGGGGGTAAAAGTAGCCTTAACCCCACTTGAGATGTGTCGATTTAGCGGTTTACGAACTCATCCAAGAGAACCTAGTTTTACATGTGTGTACAACATTTTGTCACCATCGGACGATTTTTACGAGTCATCGTGCTAACAGACACTCAAAAATGAAAATTCTATTCCCCATATAAGCCCATGTTAAATTTTGAAACAAATTGTGATTTTTGGAGGTAATGATGCATTTCCGCGATAATCTCACTTGATATCCAGAAAGTAGACTTAAAAAGCTATCAATTGATATAAAAATAAACATGATTGCTGAGGTTACCCAGAACGGATATTTTTGTCCATTCTGTAAAAACGACGGTAATAGCTTATTTCTAAGAAAATTCGCTAAAATGGGCCCGAAACGGCTAAAAAAGGGCCCAAAAGCATACAAAACAGGTAAAAAAAGGTCGCCAGGTCTCAGGGCCCGGGGTTGTAGACTGCACAAGGGCCCGAAAATCCTGTCGCCGGGCCTGGCCTCAGGAGAAGGAAAAGGACCAAAAGCTTCCTTCCCTAGACTTGTAATGACTCCCTGAAGTAAATTATTATTTAAAATAACACACAATGTCAATATGGAGCATGGGGAGTGGATCCTTAGAGACATTTGGTTGTTGTAAAATGATAATAAATTTGTATTTACCCCTCATAAATTTAATCAATTACCTACTACAGTAAACCGGTACTCGGTACACCATGAATAGCATCCCTGATGTCAACTCACTGAGTAACCAGAGAATGCGTTTTGATGACGTAGCAAAAACATCCCATTGGTCCTCATTATCTCAATAAAAATTGAATAATTATAAATTAAATATTTTAAATTTATTATTTCAATAACCGTCCACGATAGATAAGTAAAATTTTGTATCATTTTGTTGGATATTTAATGTAGATAATTTTTGTAAAGTATATTTTAGAAAAAAGGACCGGTTTCAAGGTGTTTGCTAAAAAATAAATTAAATTTCCCTTTCTATTAACCCTCCTCCCACCCAAACCCGACGCTCAAATCAGTGTAACTTTTGTTTACATATTGGGGAAAGTGTACTGAACAAATTGGCCCTGGCTAGAAACTTTTTTGTGAATTTCCAGGATTTTTCCTTTTAAAAGCTTATAGAGGACTGTACTATTTCTTAAGTAACATGTGTAGACCTGACTAACTCTCTTTACACACGTAAGGTTAATCGTACAAAGTGTTCACATTCACTTGGGGACTTGGTTCAGTTTTCTTTATTAGGAGCTTTGCCAGCAATCACGATTTTTAAATATTCTCTGCAACAACGTTTGATGTTTAACGCTTGGGGCCTCGGGGACCTTTATTTTTATGCTCTTAACAATCCCTATTCAGTATTTTGGTTAAGTATCAAGCAAAGTATAGTTTTCATCACAAGGTGCAAAATTCATGGAGCGCTATCGCGTTAAGCGAGGCGCAGCCAAGCTTTTAAAAGACGATTAAGCACCAAAAAGACACTTCTGCTCCGAGTGTTGAACAACGTTTTTATCTTACTGCGGAAATAAGCATTTAATCATTGAAGTTCTTGCCATACGTTGGATTTTAAGTTTGACAAACAACACTTTTCACCTTGCAATCAGCGATTTCAGTAAAACAATAATTTATTTTTGGTAAAAAAAACAACCGACTTTAAACGCTCTAAAAGTATGAAATAATTTTATTTTATAATTCAAATTTTGTAATATCCAAGCTCACGTATTTCAAGTCGTCACAGCTCTATATTGCATCTTAGTTATGTATCTTCTTGGCAGAACGGCTCGAAGTCTTAGTAAGATTTGAAGAACGTATTTATGAAAACTAGAGATCGCCAGTGGTCGAAAATTCGACCAATTTTTAAATCAAGAAATAGGGATAGCTAATTTTGAACTTGGCATACACCAATGTGTTTCACAATACATTTCATATAGTACACATTTTCCACGTAAACACATAATAGAACCAAATGGGAACCAAAAGCAAAAGAGAAAGACTCAATCTTTGACTAATTATCTTGCCTCGCCACTGGCACATATCTATGACATGGTTTTTAGTAATTAGTATTGTACAATATTAAGATTCCAAGTTTATTTCTTTAACACTGAGCTGGTTATTGATTCAGAGGACGGTAAAAATTCAGTCATCTAATCAGTTTATCCCCTCAGTTCTCTCCCTCACTCCCTCCATTAATTCCTTCCCTTACTCTCTATGTACTTCCTTCCTTTCGACCTTCTTTCTACTTTTCACACCTTTTCTCCTTCATCCTCTTCTTACCATCTCTCGTCCCTCCTTTCCTACCTTTTAGGTTTGAAATAATAACACCTAACATTTATGTGCCTAGTTATTATTTGAGACCTAAAACTCCCCTTCAAAAGTTTTTCTCTCCTTCCTTACCCTTAGGACATTTTCCCCTCCTCCCCTCTCTCCCTAACATTATCACTAAAATATTACACATATTTTACGCATTCTCTACCAATAAAACACACAATTTGAATGTTCAGTGTCCATCTGTACTGCAGTTGCACAACAGTACATCGGATGGTGGAGACTCAACTTCATGTTCTTTTTTCTTCCTCTTTATCAGCTAATTTTTATCTCTTATCTTATTGAAGTGAGCAAACTTTATTTGAAACCCATTCAATCTTGTCTAAATAGCCCTGGATTTCAATCAAATACTCTATTATTACTCCATGCCCCAATAAAACATGTGGCTTGAAATTGTTTAAAAATAATAATTTTGATTTTTTTACTGGACAAATACTACTCGTGTCATTAATGAATTCCTTACATTTGTTTATTGCTTGATAAAAACTTATTATTGTTTGGGTTTTATATCTCATCAGATGACAGAAAAAAAACAGCGTACACTTGGCGCATTATATCTTGACCCTTGGCCTAGTCCATTGCTGGAGCTGTCAGATATTGTTTACTGTCAATTATTTTGGATAACAAACAATGAAAAAACTAATTTCTACAAACATCAACTGTATTTTGTTTACAAATGACAACTAAGATATACACTGACAGCTGTTGGAAAATGCTAACACGTCAGGCTAGTACAACTTTACGTATCAGCTGTGGTCTCCTAATGAATTTCAATCAACCAATTGCTTCAGGTGTAAAGGGTTCCCAAGGGTCAAGATATAATGCACCAAGTGTAGATGTTTGCCCACTTTTCGCCCTCACATAATATTTCTACATCTAATCTTTACTCTACGAAAAATAGCATGTGATAACAGCTACATATGATGACAAAAGCACAGTTCTGTTTTGTTTTTCTATCACCAAAACAGCAACTCATAAGACCAATGTTAATTTTTTGAAATTTAAAATTCAATTTTCTACTTGTCTAAAAGACTAATATAAATTTCAATGGGATTCTGCACATCTACAGGAAAATACAATTCTATCGGTGTGCTTAGATTTTCGCCACGATGCACACTGGCTGAGAAAAAAGGGGCACAAAAACCTTATGGAAAAAATGCTTGTCTATTAATATAAAGATTGGGTATTTATTATATGGTTTACATGAATGTAACATTAAAACAAAAATTGTGTTAATTTCATATATCAAGAGCAAGGGAGAGTTTAAAATTAAGACTGGAGAAATTATTTCTAGGTCTACAATATTTGAAAATTTGCATTTCAAAGGAAAATATTCGAGTTGACGAATGAAGTTTTATCCCACAATTATCTTTGGACCAAGCTGGGATCCTGATCCTTGCTTACAGACGTTGGTTTAATTTATCATTTATGGGTAGAACCGCGCCGACAGCTTGGATATTACAAAATTTGACTTATAAAATAAAATTATTTCATACTTTTTAGAGCGTTTTAAGTCGGTTGTTTTTTTACCAAAAATAAATTATTTCATACTTTTTAGTGGATGTGTTTGTCTTCTATGTTTGATTTCGTTTTATTCAATAATAGTTGTAGGATACCATTAATACTCCACTCCAGTTAATTTCGCTAATGACTCAATCACTAAATAGATTTCTAAACTGTACTAGGCCTACTGTATTTGCTGAACTCATTTTTCGGACAGGTTAGAACAGTCTATTGTACAGCGAAGTCTCAGGTAAATGACAATGTATATAGTACACATTATAATTTGTTATAGTCTCCACGTCTCCAGCTATTTATTATTTATACGCTATGCATATGGCCACATGTTTATAAACATCTAATTTTGTAAGGGATTTTAAAAGCCTATACATGGGCTTTACAGATCAGTCATATATGGGCCAAATACATTACTGGCAAATTCTCAGCTTAATAGGTTCGTAATTGTCACATTTGACATACATTCAGATCCATATTTACATTATAAAACAATATTTAAATGTTTCACAGCATTTCACTACTGTACTGTGAGCAAAAAATCTTTTAAACAGTTAGTTGTTTTATATAACATAGATGAGCCACCAGACATTTAAAGATTTTGAGGGTGTAAAATTGGCTGACACCGAGTATGTTCCAGTTCTTCAACATTGGCCGTTTAAGAGATATTAATGTATAGTCAATTTTTTTGTTAGCTCGAAACAGCTGATCTTGATCCTGCTCAATGCAAAATATTTTCAGGTGTATTTTTTTTGTATTTTGTGTCTTTTTACGTCAGTGGCATTTTTAACTGTATTTTAAGAACTGGAATACGTTACCTCTGTGCTTAGCTCAATCTATTTATTAGTTTTTGCGCGTTTCTATCCTAAAGACACAAACAGATATACCAGACAAAGTTTACTATTTAATGTATTTACACTTTTTTTGCTTTACAAACTCACGACAACAACATTGTAATTTTGGGAGAATACTTAAAACAATTTTTAAAGCAGATAAACTAAACATTAAAAACCTTATCCCTTCAGCACAGCCTTGGAACATTTCTGAAATTCTGATACGCGGCGGTCATATTATGAATTATCTCACGTGCACAATTACAATCTTCTATTGAACCCTCGAATTTGGCGACATATTTTCTCGGACAGTTTACTGTAGAGGTTTTTATTACAAGATAACCATGTGATTGGCACCTGGAAAATGGAAAATGAGTTACCGTAATTTAAGTACATTTGCAAAACTGTCCAGGGGCTCACTCATAAGATCGATCTAGTCTCGAATTACGATGCTTGCACGTTAGCACTATAAGTTGTCCAATAAGATATATAAAAATAATGTTTCGCATGTCTCGTGTTTCAACCTGTGAAACACGAACTCAGAGAAGTGCCAATGACTTGCAAAGCCTATTGGGGATTTTTTCAGTGGAAACTGCAAGAGCGCTCACATATGACAAGTCACAAAAAATTCCTCTTTGTGCAACGATGACATTATTTTTTATGGCCATTTAAAATTAACTGGTGTGCTATAGAAGCAATCTATGATGGGCTTAAGTTATGTAGGTATATTCTTCCACAAGATCCAAGTTTCCGATGTATTTCTGTGGTATTCCTAGGCCACGCTAAAACGTTAAGATTTAGACTTGCTCTTCTTCATTCATGTTTTTTGGTTTACACTTTTTTTTATTTAAGTAATAATAATCACAATGGAATTGACTGTGTTTGAATCTACATATAATTAATTCATAACCTAGAAGACAAACTGTTTTGAAATTATATAAACATGAAGCAGCTGATCATTTGCTCTATAATTATAAATTTAATTTGAAGGATGTAACAGCTGTAATAAAATAAACCTGACTTATCCCTGTTCACCTTAGCTTTGTTTTGTAAACAAGTATTTGAAAATGTTGAATATTTGAGGTTTTTTGATTTTTCTCCCAAATAAATATTACAACGTAACAATGTTATGTATGGGACCAACGGGAAACCATCCCGGTTATTTTGGTGGTAGACTCACGTTTATTGGTAAAAGTATCGCAGATAAATAGGTGAACATCCCTAGAAAAAAACATACCCCAAGACGAATTGAGAACCTCCTCCTTTTGTTGGTAGGTGGGGGAAGTCGGTTAAAAATTAAAAATAACAAAGTTTGAGGTTAGTGCGCACCCAAAAAAATCACGGCTGACCTTTTTACCATTACAAATAAGTACGATTTTGCGCTCTGTTTAGAGAACGTTAAACGGCTCATTTTCTTGCAGAGGAATAAAAAAATCTTAGAGACAGATATAGTTGAGCTTCTTATGCGTTATCAAAACAATAGAACGTCAGAGGATTTAGCTTAGGTGTGATGAGTCATTTGAACAATACATGACTGAAACGAAGAATCTCAGTATCTCATGTAGCGCACTGACCGACACCAGCTTTTGCTGTTCCATGTTCCAAGTCGGCACCGCGCAATTCTGCGGGAATAGTATTGATGTAACGGTGTGTCACAGTCAACTGGTGAAAGCACTAAAAATAAGCAGTGGAAGGAGCGGGAAACCCGACGTGAATCATCGATGGCTTAGGCCTATCTTTAACCCGGTGATCTCCAGAGTAAAAACAAACAACGGCGCTGCGTGGGAACCGCAGCGCATCAAGTGCACTAATATTGGGGAGGACTACAGCTACGCCAGTGAACGCGTACTTTTTACACTATGAATAACAATCCCTGAAGTCAACTCACTGAGTAACCAGAGAGTGTGTTTTGATGACGTAGACGAAAACAGGCGTCTGATCTTTTGTCAGAATTTATGAAAACACAAATGCTCACGCATATGCTAAGACATTTTTCTTTGCATGGATATGGTCACAAAACGCCTCTAATCAGACCAGTTACAGCCATACGAGCAGTACGGGGCCGCCGGTAAACGATATTAGCTTAGCCAATTAGAACGGGTAACTCCGTAATCCCGTCAAGGGGTGTAATTTTTAAAGTAATCTTTGGCCTAATGGGAGTAAAAGCAGACTATTAATGACGGAAGTACACTCCAAATACTCCAAATTCAATGTCAATGAAATTATTTAATCATTGTAATTTTACTACTATACCTTTGCGTTGCGGGAAGCATTTTCCGGTCTAATCGCAGTACCGAGCCAGTGACCCAGTCATGCAGTGATCATTATACTCATCACAACCGGAGGTTATTAGCGCATACCACCCAAAGCCGCTCTAAATTTGATCTTTCATGTAGCTCTTACACCCACGATTCCGATGTTATCAGCAAACAAACCGATATAGTTTTTTTAAACACTATAGATTTGTCTGAGGGTTTTCTATTGTGTGTCAAGTTACGTTTACACAGCCCTATAAAGCAGTATTTCTTTGGAATCAAATCAATCTGTAACGTTTCCGTACTTTCCTCGATCGGTTTAAGAGATAAATATACTCTTCAGTATATGGACCTCGAAGTTCTTGATGACTCTATTAAATAGTAACAAATTTTCTTCCATAATGAAAATAAATTTCATATGAGTTATCCATAAACTACCTGTTTAAACAATCTGAAATTTTAACGAATTTAACAATTTTTTAAGTTTTTAGAATATGAATGAACTGTAAGGGTATGTTTGTTAAGTTTTGAGTTTTACCAAAAACGATTAAGTAAACTATCAATAATCAATTACGCCTATCGTCTAGAATAAACGCATACAATCGCTAAAGACTGTTACAATGACTACAATGATAAACCTGGTTTCTTTTAGAAGTCATAGATCAAAGCCACAATGTCATCAGTCAATTCGTTCATCTTTACTTATTTTTTTAACAAAATTAGCCAATTAGGATTGGTTACTCCAAAAATCCGTCAATTTTCAGTAAACCATTGCTTATAGTCATAAGCGATGGTTTATGGATGCGGAATTTTAATGTTGCAGATAAAACGTATACACTAGTGAATACACGTTCATTCATAGTACCAACCTCATAATTAGAACAGTTCGTATTTAATTGGCGAAATCGTGGTTCGGATCCCACGTTAAACTGTAGGTCCCTTAGTTGCCAGTGGCTGTGAGCTATTAATTAACAGTCCTGTCTAGGAAACATTTTGGCCTTATAGTACATAACAAAACAAGATCGCGCCAAAATTGATTTATTTATTTGCATACGGATTCACCATTTTTTACAACTCTAGTACATATTGGCTTAAACCTAATACTTAGCATAACTTATTGCAGTGCATAACAAACAACAAAATTGCTCATGCAGACAGATATCATAAAGCTAAGAACAAACAAGGCATAACAACAAGACAACCAATTAAATTAACAGTCACAGTCAAATTAGGTAAACAAACTTTGAGTTTAACAACAGCATTTTGAAAAATGAAGCTTGTATCATTTAACCTATGTTACTATACTTTCAATCAAGCAATAACAAGCCAAGCAACATGACGCAGCTACAATAAATAACCAACTCATTTAACAACAAAATAACAAGCAAGATAATCAACAAGCAACAACAGCAACAATTAACAATATCAACATAGGCAGCAATGCAAAAAAATAAAAAAACAATAAATAATAACAATTAAATGAACAAATGTATGCAATCGCAGTGACTAGTGGTAAATAAAATAAAAAAAACATGTTGAACAACACAATCAGTGTGTGGCCCTTTAAAGGCACCACTAAAATTCCACTGGCACTGCACTATAGAGGCTTCTTTTGAAGGATGATGGGGAGCCGAAAAAGAAGTCGACTTTGGAGGCCACCTCACTACCATTCCTGAGCAGCCTGGAAATTCCACTGTTGCGAGCGTAGTTTGTGGGCCTGAATCTTCTTTGAAAAGCGGAGCGGGGACGTGTACATCTTGGAATGGTCAGGTCAATGTTTTGGAGGAGCCCAGGACAGTCTAGAAAACCATTGACAACTTTGAATAGGAACAGGTAGTCATTGATCTTCCTTCTCCATCTTAGTGGCTGAAGTCCAAACGTTCTCTGAGCCTCCTCTATTGGCGTTCCGAAGTAAGGGTAATTTAGGTGAACACTAAACATTCTGACGAATCGAACCTTTATTCTATCAAGCTTTCGGATATCCCCAAGCTCATATGGTGCCCAAACGACGGATCCATACTCAATGACAGGCAGGACCAAAGCCTTGTACAGTGTGACGAGAGTTTGTGGCGACCTCAGTTCAGTAGAAGTTCTGAAGATGAAGCCTAGGAGTGAGCTGGCCTTGGATGTTATGTGGTCAATGTGAATACGAGGATCGAGTGAAGATGACAACATGATTCCAAGGTCTTTTATATTTTCAACTCTCCCAAGGTCATGACCAGCAATGGCATAGTTGAAGATGAGGCAATCAGTTGATCTTCTTTTAAAAGTAATGACATTTCACTTGGTGTTGTTAAGGTACATTGCATTAGTATCACACCAATCCGAGATGTTGTTCAGATCATGTTGGAGGTTCTGCTGATCTTGTAATGACTTGACCTTGGCAAAGACTTTCATATCATCAGCAAACATAAGAAACTCAGAGTTGATTATACCTCCTATGTCATTCACGAACATATTGAAGAGTAAGGGACCCCCAAGTGTGAGCCCTGAGGCACGCCAGAAGTGACAAGGAAGGGTGATGAAGTTGCCCCATCGAATTTCACAATTAACCTTCTACCACAGAGATAGCTTCGCAGGTAGTCAAGTAAGGGGCCCCTGATTCCATAACCCTGGAGCTTGGCGACAAGGAGTTAGTGGTTTATGCTATCGAATGCCTTAGAATAGTCTAAGTAGATGCAATCAACCTGTGAAGAATCAGTGAAGGCAGACATGATAAATTCTTGGAGCAGGAAAGGTTAGTCACAGTAGATCGACCTTCAAGGAAGCCATGTTGCTTAAGGCAAATAGTGTTCTTGAAGTGGAAGAGCAGAGTGTCCATAATAATGCTTTCGAAGACCTTAGCCAAGGAGGGTTGGATGACAATGGGGCGATAGTTCGAGACATTCTCTTTGGCGCCTGACTTCAAGATTGGGACCACGTAACTGTTTTTAAGTAAGGATGGGTAGACTCCCACTTCCATCAGCTTTCCAAGGAAGATTGCCAGATGAGGAGCCAGAACTGGAGCAGAGTAACACAGTACAAGTGGAGGGATGCAATCAGGTCCTGCTCCCTTTGTTGGATCCAAGGAAATAAACTTTTCATGAATGCTGGTAGCCGTGATCACACATTTTGAGATTGCCTGATTTAAACCGAAATCAAATTCAGGGACTGGCACATTAACATCCTTGCAAACAGATGAAAAGAAGCGAGAAAACTTCTCACACTTCTCAATAGGAATTGAAGATTCATTGTTGTTAAAGATCATCTTGGATGGAGCAGCAGAAATTTTCTTTTGAGTTAACGTGCGACCAAAAAGCCTTAATATTTGAAGAATACTGAGCTCAACGTTTCTTAGGTAAGCAGAGTTGCATATGTCCGCAACATTCTTGCAGTCTCGCCTTAGACCTTGAAAAAGCTCATAGTCAAGAATATTGCGAGTAAGTTTACAACGTGCATGTTGCCTTTTCTTGGAGATAGTGAGCCTTTTAAGTTCAAGAGAAACCCAAAGGGGAAAAACAGATCCACCAACTGTTTTAGTCATAAGCGATGTTATGAGATGTTATAAATATAACAGTTAAAATCATCCTATTATGGACAAAAAGCGCAGCCAATGCAGCGTCACGGTCTAAAAACAGTTATTACAAATTGTAATGCAAGTTTAGAGCAATATTTAATAGTAGTTTATGCAACGATTGTATAATGAATGCCTTTAAGCCACGAGTGAGATGTAAGTTAGAACACTCGCTTCGCTCGTGTTCTAAATATCTCACGAGTGGCTTAAAGGCATAATACAATCGTTGCATACACTATTTTATCTACAACCAAAAATATACGACAAAATTTCCCACGAAGTTAAACAAAACTCATGACTTTTACTAATAATGATGGAATAGGACAACTAAAATTTGAGGTTAGGCAAATAAGCAGACTGAACCATGAATCGTTGTGGAACAATCAGCTGACGGGATAAGTAAACTCAAACATGAATCGTAATGCAACAATCAGCTGATGTGCGAATTGCGTAATTGCTATTATGACACTACTTCCGTCAAATGACGAGCTCTCATTGGTCTAGAACCAGTACTCTAAAGTGACTCCAGTACTCTAAAGTCGTTATTAGAGTACTGCTTGGTTTTTGGTGTTTTAATGTATATCATTATAATGTTTATTGTAATACCATAATTGGTGCTTATTGCAATGGTCGTAGATAAAAATCTGTAGTTAAAGACTAAGTCAACAGGGCTTGAGAATAAATTAAGTAACTGTTATTGTTTGATATATTTTCAAACTACTCTCTTTTGCTTTGATTTTATTATGTACTCTCCTTGTTTAACTTTCCAAATATCATCAGGAATATCGCGATTCCTTCTCCAAATAATGTACATTTTTCATTTATTTGCCTGACCTAGTTTTCAGGCCTTACATACAATACACAGCTTCAAATTTATTTTCCTACAAGAAATGCTTCAAACCTGGAGATTAAGAGTATATATTTTTAACTAGTCTTCCAAACGGTTATACGACTCTTCTCGTGGTACTATCAAAACATAGTCGGCACAACAACAACATCAACATCAACATCAACATTGTAACATTGTATCAACATTGTCGGCAACATTGTCGTGGATACAATGTACGGCTCTTTGGAAAATCCTGACACTAAGAAATTTGTCAATGGAAAAACGCTGTAGGTCTTCGTTTTTGTTGTCAGATACAGTACATAGGTACTAAAATTGAACTAATTTTTATGGCTTTGCAGATGTAATTTACATCTTCATGAATTTACAATGAAGATTCAAAGATAATTTGGATTTGAAGTGATCTGACACCGATTTATTCAATGTTGCATTGGGCAATATTTGGATACAGTAACATACAATATAGCTATTGAGATCAAGTCGACAACTTCAATATGCAGAATTAATCTTCTAAATATTCTTCAGGCTGGAGTTGGCATTACCCTCGCACACGCAGTACCGAGTACCGACCTAACACCACGAATAACCCTGGCGGCGATATGAATGGAGTTGTCAGTCAAATGTTTGACACCGCTATACTTAGCCGGTCAGTGGGTTTCACTGTCAACTTCACCGCGCTAAGAAAAGAACAAAACTGGCACCGCGCTCGCACCCGTTGCGCTCGCCCACGCTGCCAACGTGTTACGTATATCTTACATACACCATTAAAATACCTAAACCCCGCAGAGTAGTAATAACAGAGTAATCAACGTTCTGGATACGTTCGGGTACGAAATACTGCCGGTTAAAAGAGTACAGAGTATTGTCTTTTTAAAGGATGCTTAAGAAACCTTGGATTTTGATTGTTAACTAAAACGCATAGTCAACCATTGTCGATAAGAAGTTACATAAAAATACAACATTAGTCTTATTAACCATAAGAGTGTTCTGAGTGCACATTTATGATTTATGATACTAATATTTATGATATTTATGATTCTAATCATATTTATGATTAGAAGATAAGAAGTTACATAAAAATACAACATTAGTCTTATTAACCATAAGAGTGTTCTGAGTGCACATTTATGATTTATGATACTAATATTTATGATATTTATGATTCTAATCATATTTATAATTAGAAATAATAAAAATGCGAATAATGACTACAGTACACTCTCGATTATTCGAGCCCCTAGACTCTCGGTTATCCGAGGCAGCATCAAGCTTAAATACACGCTTTTATTTTATTACCCAGCGTTATCATAATGCGTGAAAAAGGTTTCTATTTAAAATTCTATTACTTGCAACTCGAAAGGACTTTCACTGTCGTATTTTTTGGTAAATACTATATCTAATAAAGCTTTTTGAAGTGGTCTTATTACACCCCAACCTAAAATAAACACACGTAAACTCCGTATTATCCGAGTTTCGTCCTATCCGAGGTAACCTCGGTCCCGAAGACCTCGGATAACCGGGAGTTTACTGTATATTTAACACTTTGAACCCTGGGCGCTAAAATCTCTTTTTACGTGCGTTACTGGCCGATTTTGGGGTTCAAATTAAAATTCGTAGCTTAATACATACATTTGTTACCAATATAAATTATATATCAAAACAAAGAGAAAAATATAACCTTTCAAATGATATAGATTTTATTACAGTTACAACAAACAAAAATTTTAGGATTCCACGTAAAACGGACATAAAAAAATGAAGAAAACAAAATTGCGACGGTAGTCACGTACATCACTCATATCAAATATAACTCTCATATTTTACACTAAACATGACAAAAACATTACGTAATAAATTAATAACAAATCTTATAACTAACTCAGACTCAAAACACTTGTAAATGTAAGTAAAATCACACTTTATTGGACGCCGACACAAACGTAAACAAAGTCAGCTATTACTGCAGACAACAAAGCATCGTCAGCCGGTGACGCAAAGGATCAGCTGTAGACATTGGATTTATTTTTCTGCTGCTAAATAGATAGCTTTTTCGAGACCTTTGGATACTATAATTAATGCCCGATGATCAAGGAAGAGTTCCCAAGCAACGATTAGCGAAAATACGTCGAATATACGTTGCTACGGAATTTAATTTCGCGGCCCGACCTATACTCGGGCTTCGTACACGGCGACATACGCCATGCCCCGAGCTATACTCGGGCTTAGGGTTCAAAGTGTTAAAATCGTCATCTTGAAATATCTTTTCTCGTTATTTCAAGTTTTGCCCCCGGCTTGGGCGATATTCTTTACGAGTTAAACTATATAAAACCAGGCTGCCACCGATCGTCTTCCCCTGCTTGACCATGCCATTGGCCAATACATGTCAGCCCCCATCCGTCAGTCCGCCGCACATGTAGCCGCCCCCGGTTCACGTGTAGTCGGTATCGATCCTCTATTCCCGTCCGGCACATGTAAACACACGACTCCTCTACTCGTCCAGAGGCAAAAATAGCACCAGTTATTGGTCGACTCGTCTGTCTCCCGCTGCCGCTTGTATAACCGCGGCCCGAGAAAAAAATACCGCCGCGATCGCGATAGTTTGTATTGTTCCGGGGGAAACTGGCCGATCAGATGAGGATAATAAGGACTACTATACGACTTAACACCATTTTTATTCCTAAAATCTAATTGATATAGCATTCTGAAAAGGTTCATGGATTAGTGGAATTTCTCTTAAGTTATTATAAAACTAGTGGCTTGTAGGGGCAAAAGCCCCTAAAAATAAAATAAAATGCTGGATATTTAATGTTTCCTTCACACTTACAACTCGGTAACAGTTTGGCGGAATTAAACGTTTAAAGTGTAATGTTGTAGATATTTTTATATTTGCTAGCACGCACCAGAATGTTAAGAAAGGTTGTTTCAGTATAGTAAAGGGCTGAATTTTTTGGAACAGTGGCGCTATACATGTCGTTCTCAAAACAAACTCAGTTCACTTTATTACAATTAAACATATGGATATGGTTTTAAGAAATTAGTTTTAACCACAGACTGTAGCTATTTATTTATTTCCCAAAGAAAGTCGTGACTTTTAACACGAAAATGTAAACAAATGTCGTGTATAGCCCCAACTGGTTCAGAATATATTGGACAGTTAAAGGGTACTTCTTATGGAAGTCTCCGACTGAGGACACATTTTACCCAATCAGCATATAAATAAGGATGAGATCAGAAAATGACATCCCGTTGACGACTCCTCGCTCCACGTTGGAGCCTCTGGCTCTACTTCATAAGGAAGTTAGGTTTGGAGCTTGGTAAATAGTTAATATTGAGGATTTTATCCTACGTTCAACACTTTTTTTTATGGTTGCCCGTGAGTAAATACTGCTTAGTAGATTCGAGATTAAATATACTTTTGATTGGCCAAATTTAAAGGTGAACCTTTTTGGTGGGATCAAATTTAGAGCTAATGTTGCACTCAATAGCTGTTAGTGCAGCACACTCTGTTGTTCCTCGGTCAAAACTATGATCATTTCCGACCACACATAAGACTGGTAGAGCTGGGCTTTAAAAATTATGAATGAAGGCTTCTTCTCTGTACCTATAGGCTGCGCTTATTCGATTGTGTAAATGTTACAAATCATTTGGCTTTAAATCACCATTAGCTACTACTACATGATACAATGTAAAAGTAGCAGTCGTATTTAATTCCTCTTGGTTTTTAAGGTTAAGAAAAAAAAACCTAAATTATAAAAATGGAAACATTAGAAAAAACCGTCATGTGTTATAGTACGTTCAACCTATTTTGCTGGATTTTACATAAACCACATGTGGTTTAAATCAACACATGTTTTAATGTAAACAATGCAGACGTTTTTAGATAACAATGATTTTTAAATGGCAGATATTTAACTTTTAGATTACAATAATTTTTAAATGACAGATATTTAACTTTGTATCTTATTTTCTGATAAACTTTAATAAATTTAGTATTTTTCCCGAGTCCCTAGCATCAAGACCTTCTATTTGAGCCCTCTCCCATTATCCTAAAACTTGACAAACGCCCATAATTTCGGCGCAAAAATTTCGCTTACACATTTCTATCGGTCATTTGGCGCTAAGTTGGCATCGTTATAAGGTCAACGAAACAAACGCACTTAACTCTTTATAATTTTAAATTATAAATATATACTCAAACTCGTAATTATAAAGTCTGAAATCTTTAAGTTAAAATATTTATTTCGTATAGTACATTGAACATCGTTAGCTGCCTTTTGAAAAAAAATCATATGTCAAAATCTAGCATATGGATTTGGATTTGAATCAAGTATCAGCACCACATGATTGAATGTAAACAAAGCAGACGTTTTTAGATCCCAATGCTTTTTAAATGGCAGATATTTTACGTTATTTCTCGTTTTCTGGTGAATTGAAAGCAATTTCAGTATTTTTCCCGCCATCACGGAATAGAGACCTTTAATTAGAGCCCTTTGCCATCTTTCTACGACTTGCAAGACGCCCAAAATTTAGACGCAAAGAATCGCCTTACGAAATTAAATATATGATGATGATGATGAGAAATTGCGTATTATAATTGCCATTTAAAATAGCATTGTAATAAAAAAGACGTTAATTAAATCACAATTCAAAGCCACATAATAGATGTTGACATATGGTTTATTGAAAGCCAATTAACTATGAAGATATTATGCACTATAATAGAGGACTGTTTTGATTTAAAATTTCCTGTATTACGATTAGGGTTTTTAGTCGGTCTTTTAGCCCTTCTAGCCACTAAAGTTGTAAGTCATTTAAACTAAAGTAGGCCTAGTGAAAAAGTATGTGACTTCGCAAGGTTATTTTACGTTACCAGCCGGGTAACGGGTGCAACTACTTTCTTAATGAGCAAGATTTTCATTTAGGTATATGCAGTAAAACTTACCGAACAAATTGTATATGGTTCGCCTGCTAAGTTTTATTATATATGCTCAAATTAAAACTCCACTCATTCAGACAGTAGTTACCCAGCTGAGGTAGTAAAGTAAAATAATATTGCATAGTAGCAAAAATTTTCACTACTTAAGTTTAAATTACTTATATTAACTTTTTATTTGCAACATAATAATGGCAACGAGCACCAATAACACGACCCGGGAAAAAAGCCCAAGAGCAGATTAAGGGATTTCAAAATTTACTCTATTATATTAAAAAACAAAAGCTTTATGTACATTATTTTATGTAACTTTTTTGGGAGTCAACTTGGATAGGAACTTAAATTTCAAATTGCACATTGAACACATAATCCATGGAGTCAGGCTCCAGATTTTCTGTCTTCATAATCTTGCAAAAACTATTTTATCTGAAGTTCTAGTTTCTCCATATTAAGGATTGGTTTATCTGTTTTGCAACATACCTTGCTTATTTGGGGTGGTCAGAATCAAACCTCTTGATTTCTTTTCAAGCTACAGAAGAAAGCTATTTGAGTGATGTATGCTCTTAAAATGACACTAAACATGCTAAGACGTCTTCCGCTCAGCAGCAATAATATTGACTGTGCCTTCATTATATATTAAGGAAACCCTGACTTTTATGAAACTAAACTTTAGCAAATTTGAGTCAGATTCACACTGCACCATCTATTCTTTACATTTTACAGCAAACGGTAAAATTCTTTATTCAACATAACATTTTCAGCACCATCTTCAGTATAATGCAAACAAGTTATTCAATAGACTCATCTCCAGCTAAAGCTAGAGGTTGACTATGATAAATTTAGGAAAAAGCTCAAATCAAAACTAGTTGAGTATATAGTACAGCGTCTGAGATTTATTGGCTGGAGGATAATTTGAAAGGAGTGTACCAAATAGGAACACCACCTAGATGCTGTATATTCAAAGCAGACAGCAAAGTTATTTTCAAGTTTTATTTCATTGTGTTTTTTTATAGAGGCTGCCATTAAGTTAATTACTGCACTTTTAGACTAAGGATACATTTTGTAATTAAACTTCAATGACATTGCCAATACAAATTGTAATTTGTTAATTATTCTGACAAATAAATGACTTATGGCTTATTTGAGGACAATAAAATAATTTGAGGGAGTCCTTTCACTGTTTCAATCCCTCTATGTTCTGCATAACCAATGGAGTAAATTTTAAGTGCAACACCAGTAAAATCCTTTCAGTACACTTTAAAGCTAAAGATGTAGTTCATTCAAAACACAAGAAAAAGTAGCACCGCTCAGTGAGCATGTGTATGGGGCCTGAGACATATTGATTCATCTATTTATAGCTGACCAATCAAATGTCACATTACTCAGCCCCCACTCCCTCCGACTCCCCTTCTTGTCCTTCTTAACCTGTTGATTGCTATGTGATTTCTCCCAGACACGATTCTCTTGCAAAGATACTAAAATATTATCCTTTTTGTTGATAGACTATGCAGCTGATTTGTGTTCATTTTTACAATAGTACCACAGTACAAAAGTAACCTTTTTTTATAAAACTGATATGGTACTTCATTATGAATTTGTTTAGTTTTAAAATTTAATCTGATTATTATTATACTTTATTTTTAAAAAATTATTCAAAGATAATTAATACAAATCCCAATTCATGAATTGTTCAACTCATGATCAAATAAATAAAAAAATTAAAGACAGTAGAAAAATCATTATTGAAAAGAATCATTATTACTATAAGATGCTGGTTAAAATTTGGGCTGGCACCCATGATAGATTTTATAACGCAATGTTGTAGGAACCTTCATAGGAAACAATGTTACCATGACAAAGATGCAACAGATAACTAATCAACAATACACTTTAATTGAAAAGTCACGCGGATCCCACTATTAGACCTTTTCATCAAAAAGCAATATGGAATCCTAACTTTTTACTATTTGCAAGAAAAAATCAAAAATACACCTCTCATGCACTAAGGTCCAAAATCAAGCTGTTAGTTTTATTGCTCTGGGAATAACGTACACGAGATGAAGGCTCTGGTTAATGGAGTGAATCAGGCTTGCTCGATTTAGCCTATGAGGCCTTAGCTTCGCCACCTCTACTACTGGTGTTTGTACTGGTGTACAAAACTGTCTCATCCACATCACCGACGGTATGTTTTAATTACATCAAGCATACTGAGTGTAACCAATATACAGTAAACCTTTCATAACTTCTTTCAAGTTCTACCTCTTTTTGAGATTGGTTGGCCAGTCTGACAAATCAAAGTCTTTGAGTTGGGCTTAACTTAAACAGTGAATGTTATACTCAGCTTGGATTGGTATTATGAATAAAACCAAGAAAATTATTATTTGTTTTACTAATATGTTACAAAACCAAGTTATAAATAATGGTTTTTGAAACAATATAGATTCAATATTCCAGTACTCTTTTGTAAGCAATGTTTGAATGCTTACTTGCATAATCCTTTAACAGACTCAGGCATCTTTCTGCATGCCCATCTCAACCCCTTCTCCTCATTAATTTTAATCCTAGACTAAGTGGAGTATGATGCATAAGGCATAAAAAAAACCATGATGATGTAATTAAGGCATAAAATTAAAAAAATGTATACCTAAAAAAACAAAAAAACATTTCTTTCAATCATTCAAACAAACATTTATCTAACAGGAAAGTTTTTCTGCCAGGCAAGTATCAGTTGCCTCTGCTGCTCTCTAGTGCTACTCATAGTGCTACTTGGAGGCAAATAAGAGGATGGAAACAGATATTAATTTTTTTTCATTGATACCATACATGACCAGGTTGGAGCATTAAGGGCTTTTGGGTTATCATGACTCACTCATGACAAATTGCTACTAAGCCTATTGGACACACAGTACACTCATCATGTTATCATATGTTTGAATAGTATAGGCACAGAAGAACTATACAGATTGGCAACCCAAGGCACTTTTGCGTGCCCGTTTTTTTGCGTGGCGTCAAGTTTGTTAGGTCATTTTGCCGCACATATTGCATTGGTATCAAGTATAATTTCACCAATATCAAATCTTCAGGTCCCAAAGAACAAATATAGCCATTAATAACTTTGATATTAATGCAATATGTGCGGCAAAACAACCTAACAAACTTGACGCCGCGCGAAAAACGGGCACGCAAAAGTGCATTAGGTTGCCAATCTGTATAGTTCTTCATCTGTGGTATAGGCAAAGTGGGTAAGTACTCAAACAATAGGCCACAAAAAAACTCAAGTTAACAGTCTATTGTGACAGTCTCCTTGCAACAAGAATCACTTTCCTGAGAATACCTTCCCAACTAACTTAACATTAAGTTAAAAAAACATTCTGGTTCATATCCAAGAAAATTAACGTGGTAAAAAACATAACAAAGTTTTTACTTACTACACCCAATTAAAAACACGACTATTCCTATCAATGTTTTTATGTTCCTCTGTTTTAGTTAAGCCCTACTGATGTAATTTTTTCCATTAAATGAAAGAGGTCTAAGATATTTTCAATTTTAGATTAAGCATATAAAGCAGAACCCCTGAAATCGAACCACCACAGGACTAAATCCTTGGCTGGATTTCAATTTGGCCGGATCTTTAATGAAAATGATAACCTTAATTATGATCCATAGTTGCTAGTGACAAATTCAAAATTAGCGTTTAAATATCTTTTCATGGGTTATTTAAAAAAAGTATACATGATGCTAAAACTAATACAACACGGCATTAGAACACTTGAAAAAGAGTACATTTATTTAATAATCACAAAGGGTAGAAACACCTATTAAAAGCTATAGAGTTAGTAGTGAACACAGTATAACGTAAATACTCAGAGAGATAATAGAATAAGGACAAACATATACAACATAAACATACAGAGAGATACGGGAGAATATCTCACTATATTGTCATATTGGCTTCTGAGGAGCAGCTAAGCAAACTAAGGAATAGTAAAACCGAGCCCTAAATGAGTATCTCTACTGCATTGCTAAATTATGACTTTACCTTTGTCAGAACTGTAAGCCTTAACCCTAGAAAGGTATCGTGCGTAAATTTTGACGTGTGCGGAAGTGTTTTTTTTTGTCCGATTTTGCAATCAAATGACCTAGAACCCTGTACCGTCAGCAGTGCTTTTCCCAATACAGGTTTGATTTAATATGACCGTATTATGGCTGTTCTTAATGTATTTCCAAATTTAATTGAAAAAAACGTCAAATTTACGTACGATACCTACAACAGCAAAATGTGCTTTTCAATGGACTCTTATGGAGCTTATTCCCTAAAATTAAAATGGAGCCAAAGACATAATGTAAGTTTATTATATAGTAAATAATATTATCAATGTTTTCTTGTATTTAGGTGCCTTCTTTAAAAAAAATATTTCATTAAACATATTTTAATTTTAAACCACAGAGTAAAATTTACGTATCGATACCTTTAGCGTATTTTTGAATAACGATACCTTTCTAGGGTTAACTACAATTAAAAACACAATTATTGTCTGAATTAATTGATTTACCGAAAATTATTTGGTGAAAATCAAATTAAAATAAGTATACTTTATCATTCATTCGAATACAAACCATATATTTAATTTCGTAAAGCGATTCTTTGTGTCAAAATTGTTGGCATTTGGCAAGTCGTAGAAAGATGGGAGAGGGCTCAAATTAAAGGTCTCTATTGCGTGATGGCGGGAAAAATAATGTAATTGCTTGAAATTCACCAGAAAACGAGAAATAACGTTAAATAACTGCCATTTAAAAAGCATTGGGATCCAAAAACGTCTGCTTTGTTTATATAAAACATGTGATGCTGATACTTGATTGAAAACCATGTGGTAGGCTAGATATCAATATAAGGTAGATTCAGTTTGCTATGAAGGTATTTTGTATTGTAATAAATAAGGATTGTTTGAATTCTTACTCATTAGGGGCTTTTAGCCCCTTCAAGCCACTAGAAACATTTATTTAATGAAAATTATTTATAACAAAACAAAAGATAAAGTTAATCCTTTTAGTACCGAGGATCTCCTAGCGAGATGCGCCGTTTAGGTACAGCTAGCTAGCACAAAGGATCTTTTAGCGAGATCCCGAGTCCTACTGCATGAAATCTTCTTTCTTTTTTGTTTTTTAAAAAAAGAGGGTGGCGGCCTCTTTTTTACCTTGCCTTTGTCCCGCCCACATAAGACTATTGATCTGTGCGTGGACGTTATCAAGCAAAGCCAAGGAGTGAGCCGGTACAGTACAAGGGTGAACAGTACTGCTAAAAGTATGCGACAATCCCAAGTCTCGAACCCGCAACGCTTCGTGGCCACAGATCCGAGGCCGAGTGTGCTACCAACTGCGCCACCGACTCACTCTAACCGGGATCTCCTTACGTTTAGGGAATTAGCAAATTTTCCCCATAGGGAAGAAGCTGTTACCGTGGGTCTCATGGAAAGACCTAAGCCCGAGACCATCATAACTTTTCCTTTTGAGGTCCTCAGATACCAAAAACACCATTCGTTAATTTTTATAAATATAAAGCCTATATGTGAGTGTCTATATAGCCTATCGTGTAAAAATGGTCAGATCTGAATGAAATTTTGCACAGACATGTAAAGTAGCAATTAATTATTCGGACGAGTTCAAAAACCAGCCTGATCGGACCATTGGAAGGGGGGGTAGGAGTTGGTAACTAATCCAAAAGTGTTGTTTTCAGGATTTTTTACATAGAAAAATAAAAATTACAAAATTCTTGTTTGGACTGTTGAATTCATCTTAAACAAATAATTTAGTATTTTGAATTGCTGCTCTATGACCATTCCTTACTGATAAATCACTAGTGGTAAACACAAAACGTTGTCCCAATGTTAACCTTATGGGAAATAGATAAAATTCTATATCTTGCTCATTCTCAACATTTCTGAATGAAACTTGATATTTAGCTTAATGTAGTTGATATATACTGGATTATTGCAAAAAATATCAAAATTTCACATTTTCATGACAGAAAACCTGCATACAAATTTCCATGTTAATCTTGTAGAAAATATTAGTGACCCGCCAAAGGAAAAGGGACCTTAACTTCCATTTTTTTGAAATTGAGTTATTAGTATATCCTTAACACGTTCGCTGCTGGCCGCTAGATGGCGCAAAACTGCGCCAGGAGCTGAACTAGTGTGTGTGTGTCGCTACGGCTTAAACGACCCTGGTGGTAATTTTTGGAAATAATGTTTTTTATTGTGGGAAAAGTATGTCCCCAAGAGCTGCAAGGAAATATAGAACGCTCATGAGGAGCTGGCTAATCCATGACAACGTTAAACAACAATGAACGGTGCCGTTCTGGAACGTTCTCAGCTCCTGGCACCATGTATGTTCCCGGTGACGTTCCAGAACGTCCGCAGCAGCGAACGTATTAATCTACAATTAACACCAAACAAACTGGTGAAAGAATTTTAAAGATATCTTAAAAAATGCCTGAGTTATACAGGTTTGAATTTGAAATATTAAAAACATCAATTTTAGGAAATCGAGGTCTAAAGTTTTGCAAATTTCTAACCTGAATTTTTTTGTTACTACTTACATTAGTGGTTATGTTTAATATATAATTTTGTCAGGAATTTAAAGCAGAATATGAATCCAACATTGAATTTGTTTCAACTGTTTGTATTTTTTGTCAAATGTGGCTGAAATAGATAGAAATAATGAAAAAACACGTCTTAAAGACATCATGTCTTGTTACATGATAAAAACTTAAGTTAATTTTAATTTTATACTCAAATAAGAATTTATCATAAAAATATTAACAAAAATATGACATTATATAGGTGTCTTGAACGATTACTTTTTTATTTGTTGACCTTCTAGTACATTTTTTTTGTTTTGAAACTTCACTTGGACCAGGAGCTACGTCGTCGACTACAGTAAACTCCCGATTATCAGCGCGAAAAAAAAACTCCATTTTCCCATATGAAGTGCATGTTATTTATGCAGTTCATAATAACCAAAGGGAACCCACAGACCGTTTGCTATGGACGTGCAAATAACATGAACTTCATATGGGAAAATGGAGTCTTTTGACCATAACTAAAAAACTAAAAAAAGTTAGAATACTTGTGTAAATTACAAAGTTGTAGGAATTTGAAGACCTTTAAAATTATATGCTTTTTGGCATATGTTGCTATTTGATTATTTTTATTTTCAGAGCTGCCAACATTTTCTAAAAATAATTTGTTTTCAAAATTTAAAATTTTTTTTAATATTGTCATGTGACATATCATAGTAAAGCTGAGTTACCAAGGATTAAGAATTTTGAATCAGAACTGAAATATGTTGAGTGGTTAGAAAAATACAGGGAGTTCCGTAAATATCGAAAATTTTCACAAAAATGGCCGCCATTTTTAAACGGCTTGAGAGAATTTAGTTCTGTTTTCAGCAAAATGTTTCTTTTAACAATACCTTTAAAATGATATAATATTTGCTATAGGTTTACTTAAGAAAATTTTGAGATTCGAACCCATGACCTTCATTTCTGGAACACCCTGTACATGAATCGCGATGAAAATATTTTTAATGAATTCTTCATGTGCAAATTAGTGGGGAATAATTTTATTTGACGTTTCTATGTCAAACCGTTCTCCCGCTACATTAGGTGGACGTGTGGTCTGACTCACCCTGTATATTCAAGGGTTTCAATTCCAATAATAACACATGGCTTTACTGAAAAACTTTGTTTAAACTATTCAGCTGCTTTATTGAAATTCATATTCCCATGTTAAATGAAAGGGTCCCCCGTAAAACGTTCTAAACGACAAAAACCTAGTTTTGAGTAATCAAGGGTTGAAAGTTCAATTCTAAAATTTACGGTTTTTTTACGGTTAGAACTTATAATCATGTATAATCTTTTAACACCCTATTTATAACATCATAATGTAGCATTATATTGAATTTGTACTTGCCATCAAGCATTTTAAAACATTTTACGTGTTTTTTTTAGGGGTTATAACGTTCTAAATGACTGGCGCTTGGAACGTTTTCTGACGGACTGCTCTTCTACTTTGGAAGAAAACATAAGGGAGAGTAGGAATACCAACAGAAACAAAAATAAAACTGAATATAAAACAATTTTATTGATGTAAAAGTACAAAAACGTAATGTTGTTAATAAAACGTGATACGTCACTTTGCTAAAAGTTATCCACATGTGGTGCTTAAAACGTTATTCTACCCACCTCTTTTGGGGGCAATTTCCAGGCCTTGGCTACTTATTTTTTGAAATATAGGGTAATCCAACTTTTCTATATTCAATCCTGGTCTTATCCTTCCATTTTCCATTCCATTTTCCAATATTTTCTTCACGTCTTTTATTTACGCTATTTTGGTCCTCGGGTGACAGCGCAACGACCGGCGGGGATTCCATCGTTCGGCGAATAGAACGTTATTACCCAGAAAGTCCGTGCAGTCTCGCGAAGCAAGCAAACTTTGTTAGACGAAATCAGGGCTACCAACTCAAATATCTTCAAAACAAAATATACCACGGTGTAGCTCATGTCCTGGAGAACCTTTTTCACCGAATATCTCCGATTTTGAAATTTTGTCGCTTAGAACGTTTTACGGGGGACCCCTTCAAATCTTATGGACAAATACAAAACTTTAAGGGTGTCTTGGGCCGTTCCCTTTAGTCTAATCTTCATAAATTTTATTTCCTGCAAAACTAGACGCCAAGCACTTTCAAAAGACACCTAAATTATGAAAATTGGTCCAGTAGTTTAGAATGAGTAATGATCACAAAACAACCCCTAACATATTAAATAATTATATAGAATTTAGATGTAGATATAAAATCCAAAATGGTTGTCTGGCTACGGACTAGCTCACTCACTCATCACAATTTCTTAAAACCTATACAGCTTTTGACCATGAAATTTATTAGAATATTCTTTATAGGCTATAGATGAATACTAAGAAGGGATTTTAAAAATGTTCTCTAAAAATTGGGCTAAAGAGGGTAGATTATAAAATTCAAAATGGCGGCCATTTCCGTTTTCAAAACTATAGTAAGGCCCAGAGGATATTTTTGAAGGATAAAAAAGTAAGAGGTCCAATCTACTGAAAAAATAAAATGAAGGCCTACAAATCTATTACGGCCACTCATTATATATTTTTGGCAAATAACTACTTGCAATGTACGGATCACCCAAGTACTGTATTGCATCCCCAGTTTTGTAAAATGGGTTGTCCTAATAAACAAGAACTCAAACTACAATAGACAATAGACAAATCTTTATTGTACATAAACGCCTGTTTAAGTTTTACATAAGTAAAATACAAGCAGGTACATGGTCAAGTCTTCTCACTAATCCTAGTTAAAATTACGATGTAATAGTTATATGTATAAAATACCCCCGTTGCAGCAGACCTGCATACTCAGCGAATTTCAAGTGTAAAACAACATATTTCGATCCAACACAGCGAGATTTGACATGTTTTTACAAGCTCCATAAGAATAACATGGGGAATGAGTATGGAGGTTTGCTGCTACAGGTATATTAAAACTGGGTGGTTTTAATTCAATATTTAGTAGATCTGAACTAGAAGAAGCCATTTACCAAGTTTTATCAAGATATGTTGAGAAATAAGCGAGATATAGAATTTTACTTATTTCCCATAAGGTTAACATTGGGACAACGTACTGTGTTTACCACTTTCAATATCTCGGCAACCAAAGGACATAGAGCCATGATTCAAAATACTTAATTGTTTGTTTTTTTGGGCTGAATTCAATGGTGCCAATAAAAATTTGAAAAATTTTATTTTTCTATGAAAAATCTTAAAAACCCCATTTTTGGGGGGGTTTACCCCCCTTTACCCCCCCTTCCGGTGGTCCGATCGGGCTGGTTTACGAACTCGTCCGAATAATTACTACTTTACACGTCTATGCCAAATTTCATTCCGATTGGACCATTTTTGCACAAGTTATCGTGCTTAAAGACACACACACATATATATATATATATATATATATGTATATATATATATATATATATATATATATATATATATTTATGAAAGTGAACGAATGGTGTTTTTAGCATCTGAGGACCTCAAAAAGAAAAGTTATGATGGTTTTAGGCTTAGGTCTTACCATGAGACCTACGGTAACAGCTTCTTCCCTATAGGGGAAATTCGCTAACAAGTTATTAGTCTATTTTGTATGACAGAAAAAACAAAACAAAATAATGCACTTTAAATCCTATCTTTGAAAAACTCATCAATACAATAGTAAGCCTTTTCACACAAAATCTCCTTTAATTTAGAATTAAATTTAGTAACTGAAAGGCTTTTAAAAGATTCTGGAATGTGGTTGTAAATTTTTAATCCCATGTAAAGAGGACCGGATTCAAATTTTTTTTGACTATGGATTGGATATTGAAAGTTATATTGTTGTTCCTAGTGTTATAATTATGATTAAATTTATATTTTTCAAAAAAAGATGAATTTTTATGAACTAATTTTGCTATTTCCAAAATGTAAATGGAAGGTAAAGTAAGAATAGCATAATTTTTGAAAAATGGCTGGCAGCTCGTTTTTGATTTCAAGTTAAATGTTGTCCTCAGAATAGATTTTTGAGAGATAAAAATCTTCTTGGCCTCTCCAGAATTTCCCCATAAAAAGACTCCATAACTTAGTAGGGAGTGAACGTACGCATAATAAACTGCTAAGCAAACTTTGTTTGATGTAACTTTTTTTTACATCCTGGTCTTATCCTTCCATTTTCCATTCCATTTTCCAATATTTTCTTCACGTCTTTTATTTACGCTATTTTGGTCCTCGGGTGACAGCGCAACGACCGGCGGGGATTCCATCGTTCGGCGAATAGAACGTTATTACCCAGAAAGTCCGTGCAGTCTCGCGAAGCAAGCAAACTTTGTTAGACGAAATCAGGGCTACCAACTCAAATATCTTCAAAACAAAATATACCACGGTGTAGCTCATGTCCTGGAGAACCTTTTTCACCGAATATCTCCGATTTTGAAATTTTGTCGCTTAGAACGTTTTACGGGGGACCCCTTCAAATCTTATGGACAAATACAAAACTTTAAGGGTGTCTTGGGCCGTTCCCTTTAGTCTAATCTTCATAAATTTTATTTCCTGCAAAACTAGACGCCAAGCACTTTCAAAAGACACCTAAATTATGAAAATTGGTCCAGTAGTTTAGAATGAGTAATGATCACAAAACAACCCCTAACATATTAAATAATTATATAGAATTTAGATGTAGATATAAAATCCAAAATGGTTGTCTGGCTACGGACTAGCTCACTCACTCATCACAATTTCTTAAAACCTATACAGCTTTTGACCATGAAATTTATTAGAATATTCTTTATAGGCTATAGATGAATACTAAGAAGGGATTTTAAAAATGTTCTCTAAAAATTGGGCTAAAGAGGGTAGATTATAAAATTCAAAATGGCGGCCATTTCCGTTTTCAAAACTATAGTAAGGCCCAGAGGATATTTTTGAAGGATAAAAAAGTAAGAGGTCCAATCTACTGAAAAAATAAAATGAAGGCCTACAAATCTATTACGGCCACTCATTATATATTTTTGGCAAATAACTACTTGCAATGTACGGATCACCCAAGTACTGTATTGCATCCCCAGTTTTGTAAAATGGGTTGTCCTAATAAACAAGAACTCAAACTACAATAGACAATAGACAAATCTTTATTGTACATAAACGCCTGTTTAAGTTTTACATAAGTAAAATACAAGCAGGTACATGGTCAAGTCTTCTCACTAATCCTAGTTAAAATTACGATGTAATAGTTATATGTATAAAATACCCCCGTTGCAGCAGACCTGCATACTCAGCGAATTTCAAGTGTAAAACAACATATTTCGATCCAACACAGCGAGATTTGACATGTTTTTACAAGCTCCATAAGAATAACATGGGGAATGAGTATGGAGGTTTGCTGCTACAGGTATATTAAAACTGGGTGGTTTTAATTCAATATTTAGTAGATCTGAACTAGAAGAAGCCATTTACCAAGTTTTATCAAGATATGTTGAGAAATAAGCGAGATATAGAATTTTACTTATTTCCCATAAGGTTAACATTGGGACAACGTACTGTGTTTACCACTTTCAATATCTCGGCAACCAAAGGACATAGAGCCATGATTCAAAATACTTAATTGTTTGTTTTTTTTGGGCTGAATTCAATGGTGCCAATAAAAATTTGAAAAATTTTATTTTTCTATGAAAAATCTTAAAAACCCCATTTTTGGGGGGGTTTACCCCCCTTTACCCCCCCTTCCGGTGGTCCGATCGGGCTGGTTTACGAACTCGTCCGAATAATTACTACTTTACACGTCTATGCCAAATTTCATTCCGATTGGACCATTTTTGCACAAGTTATCGTGCTTAAAGACACACACACATATATATATATATATATATATATATATATATATATATGTATATATATATATATGTATATATATATATATAGATATATATATATTTATGAAAGTGAACGAATGGTGTTTTTAGCATCTGAGGACCTCAAAAAGAAAAGTTATGATGGTTTTAGGCTTAGGTCTTACCATGAGACCTACGGTAACAGCTTCTTCCCTATAGGGGAAATTCGCTAACAAGTTATTAGTCTATTTTGTATGACAGAAAAAACAAAACAAAATAATGCACTTTAAATCCTATCTTTGAAAAACTCATCAATACAATAGTAAGCCTTTTCACACAAAATCTCCTTTAATTTAGAATTAAATTTAGTAACTGAAAGGCTTTTAAAAGATTCTGGAATGTGGTTGTAAATTTTTAATCCCATGTAAAGAGGACCGGATTCAAATTTTTTTTGACTATGGATTGGATATTGAAAGTTATATTGTTGTTCCTAGTGTTATAATTATGATTAAATTTATATTTTTCAAAAAAAGATGAATTTTTATGAACTAATTTTGCTATTTCCAAAATGTAAATGGAAGGTAAAGTAAGAATAGCATAATTTTTGAAAAATGGCTGGCAGCTCGTTTTTGATTTCAAGTTAAATGTTGTCCTCAGAATAAATTTTTGAGAGATAAAAATCTTCTTGGCCTCTCCAGAATTTCCCCATAAAAAGACTCCATAACTTAGTAGGGAGTGAACGTACGCATAATAAACTGCTAAGCAAACTTTGTTTGATGTAACTTTTTTTAATATACTAAATGTGAATCTGATTGAACCCAATTTCTTAGTCAAAATTCCAACGTGTTCAGACCAATTTAATTTTGAGTCCAAATATACCCCTAAAAATTTCACTTTTTCAACATTACTTAACGCTGACTCAATAGAACTGTTTTTCAATTTAAACTGTAAAACGCTAGTCTTGCCTTTATTCAATTTCAAACCATGATTTATGAACCAGTTATTAATCTCCCCAATTGTATCATCAATAATGGATATGAGGTTATTTAGGGTGTTTGATTTCACTAGGGCTGTTATATCATCAGCGTAAAGAGTAAAGGTGCAAGGTTTTTTAAGAAAAAAAGATGGTAAATTGTTAATAAATGCTATAAACAGCAATGGTCCCAAAATTGAGCCCTGAGGCACACGATATCGTATACTAGCCCATTTTGAATAATATGTTTCTGAATTTTTTGTTATTATTGTTCGTTGCTTACGATTAGACAGATATGAATGTAAAAGCTTTAAAGCAATTCCCTCAATCCCCATATTTTTTAATTTTTGCAATAAAAGTTTGTGGTCAACACATTCAAAGGCCCTAGCCAAGTCACAGAAAACTCCCACAGCTAACTGTGACCTGTCCAGGGCCCCAGAACACTATTAACAAAGTTGAACAGAGCTTCCTGCGTACTTAGATTTTTTCTAAAGCCAAACTGTTCCTGGCAGAGCTTTGAATTGGATTCTAAATAACTAGAAAGTCTTAAATGAATTATTTTCTCATAAATTTTAGATATATTACTTAATAAGGAGATTGGTCTGTAATTCTGACTGCATTTTTTTGAATTTTTTTTGTGAATGGGTTTGATCTGTGCAAATTTGAATAATTCAGGAAAAACACCTTCTTGAAACGACTGATTGATCAACTTTGCCAAAGGATCAGATATTATGTCAACACTCCCTTTCAATACTTTTGTGGGGACCTCGTCCCAGCCACAAGCATTAATATTAGTTAAACTTAAAATAGCATTTTTAACCTCAGTTTTATTGGTAAAGGAGAAATTGTGCAGCTTAACACTAGTTTCTAACATAGAGGAACAAATACCAGCTAGACCCATACAATTTGTTTCATTCCAATTGACTCCAGGCACATTTAGAGTTTCTTTTATGTTGGAATATTGGAAATTAAAATATTCAGCTATCTCTACAGGATCAGATGTAACCCTTCCCCCTATATCAATTTCAAGATCGGTTGTTTGCTTTGTCTTGATACCTAATTCATCTTTAACTGCTTTCCACATAGCCTTATTTTTATTTTTAGATTTCATAATATATCCATTGTTACAGCACCTCTTAGCTTCAGCGACAACTTTTTTAAAAATTTGTTTGTATTTCCTTACATAATTCAAAAAAGATTCCACTCTGCACGTTTTTGATAAGTAATGTAGCCTCCTTTTATTTTGTGAAGATATTTTAATACCCTGAGTTAACCAATTACGAGATTTTTGTTTCTGATTTACTTTAATTACTTTGGTCGGAAATACTTCATCGAGTGAGTGCTTAAAAATTGATAAGAAATTCTTGTAGTTTTCATTCACAGATTTATTTAATATTAGATCTGGTATGCTCATCTGTAAAGATTCTTGAAAACATGGTATTTTTTTTAAAGGGATTAACCTACACTTTATGGAATTGTTTTTAGTCAAATTTAAATTCTGAGACAGTCCTATAAATAGTGCGTTATGATCAGATAGTCCAACTTCTATGTTAGAAATTACTGCTTCATTATAGTTAAAACTAGTAGGAATGTTGTCAATGCAGGTTTTTGTATTTTTGAAAATCCTAGTGGGTTGCCTAACATTAATTATGAATCAAAAATTGCAGATTATGTTCTCAAACTGTTGGACTGCATTATCATTCTTTAAAATGTCAATATTAAAATCAGCGGCAATAACAATCTTTTTTGCGTTTGCTTCAATTTGCAAAAGCTCAAAAAAGGCCTTAAACTTTTTCAAAAATAATTGTGTCACCTTACTTCCTGGTATTCTATAAATAGATACTATTAGAAGCTTTTGATTAACAATTTCTATACAAGAGGCTTCAAAACATAATTCCTCGTTAAATGTTTTTAGATCAGATCTTACAGTAAAGCATGAAACTGAATCATGGATTAAAATACAAGACCCTCCACCTGATGTGGTTCTAAAGAAACCATCAGCTAAACTAAAGTTTGGTAATTTATTTAAGATTGATTTACTAGCCTCTTTTACCTTATGTTCATTTATACAAACAATTTTTATTTTCCCTACTTTTTGTAATATAATCTCTAGGTCTTCAAATTTGAAACTCACTATGGACATCCATTTCGAGTGTACGTATCCACAAGAAATGGAGTTTAAAATTTGAAAATTTTAGAAGGGTTTGCTTAGGTTATGGTGATTTCAATTCCATAAAAAAATATATCATTCCCTACATTTTCTTTCGCCTCTATCAACTTGCCTCTATCAGTTGCCTTCCTCACTCATCGGCAGGCTGCCGATGAGTGAGGAGCTCCAGATAAGAGCTCGCCGTCTTATCTAACTGCGGGCTGATTCCTGCTCAGTGGCGCGCACGTGTATTAGTTTTTGCCAAAAATATTAAGAACTGTGGTAATTTTTGTGACATTAATTTTAACGATAACATTGTTATTAGGAACTGTGTTGTGAGTGCGTTTCCGGAAAATGTCGTGTGAAAGGTGTAAGTTGGAGCTTACGGGCCGAGACGCCGTCGCGAAGTGCGCTGACTGTAATGTAACTTGTCATACAGCTTGTGCTAAAAACTATAAAAGATCTAAACCCTGGAAATGTGATTCTTGTAAGGACGAAAGTGCATCTGTTTTATCATCGAAGAGCACGGACGACACTGGTGAGGACAAAAGACTTATACTAGAAGCAATAAACTCTGTTAAAATAGTGTTGGGTGAAAAAATAGAAGGTATTCAGGGATCCATAGACTCGCTACGAGATAAATTTCAATCATTAAGAGTTAAAGTTGGAACTATTGAGGGCAATCAAGAGCAGCTGAACGCTAGATGTGACAAGATCGAGCAGGCCGACGCGGCGCGGGCCGGCGAGGCGCGACAACTACGGCTACAGGTCCTTGACCTCGAGCAACACTCGAGATGTGCTAATTTGGAAATACTTGGCCTTCCGGCTACTGGAAACGAAAATATTTTTGCACTACTAAACAATCTTGCGCGGTCCATCGATGTTCCCTTCAAAAAGGAAGATGTCTCTATTGCACACCGTCTTCGGCTGTTTTCTAAAAAACACGTCCACCCACCAATGATAGTCCAGTTTGTCTCCCGGAACGTTAAGGAGTCGTGGCTACGTGCTGCGAGGCAGAAGCGGACTCTGAGAGCGTCTGAAGTGTCGAGTAACTTCCCTTCCAGCGCGGTGTTCGTCAACGAGCACCTCACCCCCAACAACAAGGCGCTACTCGGACAGGCCCGTCGCCTCTACAGGGAGAAAAAGGTCCACTTCGCGGGGTTCATCAATGGGAAGGTGATCGTGAAGGCCAAGGAGGGCGAAGACGCCGTCAGAGTGGTGGAGTTGGGAGACCTAGATCGTTTCGATGAGTGACTGTAAATAATCTTTAAAGGGTATGTTCATTAAAGCTTAATTTTGAACTCTTGTTTTTTTTTCATAAAAAATTGCAATTGTTAAAAATGTTTTGTTATGTATTCACGCAGAGTTGTAGTTCTAGTACAACCATTATATATTTTAGTTAGTTAAATTACATTTTTGGGTAGGGTGAACCAGCATTTTCAATTGCTAAAAACTATTTTTTATAGGCCAATTCAAATGACGTGGCCCGGTCGTTACGTGGGACTAATGTTAATTTTAGCATTGGTTTGTGGACGACCTAGGCCGCGTTATTTTTCTTGTACAATAATTAAGCATTGATTTTATACAAGTATGCACTCATCTTAACAAACTGCATTGATATGTTAAGTTTGCAATTTAAATTTTAAGAAGTATCTTTCTACTCGTTTTGATTTGATTGCAATTGCTAGAAAATAGCTTTATATATTTCATACTTTCATTTCAAATTAAGAATATTTAATGATTTTTTTTTATTTAAGTAGAAGTAGAAAATATGTTTTTCTTTGCTTTTATCAGGACAAAAGCGATATCGTTTTAAAAAATCGATTAAAAGTAAATCCACCCTGATAAAATCATCAGGTCTACAATTATTTATTATTATTATTATTATTAATATATACTTTTTTTTAATTAAATCAACAATAGTACAGTATAATATCCGTTTTGAGTTTAAACTTTATTATATTATTCATATCATTTGTATATCTCAAATACGTTGGAAGATTTAATACATTGTAAAGCGTTTAAAGTTTAAATTAACAATAATTTGGCAAAATAATAAATCAATGAATAGGTTTAAGATCTATTTAGTTATTGTTCAAATATTTTTGTCACTGGGCAGGAGGATGTGTGTAGACGATGAGAACATTTTTGGAATCTGCAATCGATGACAACAATGTCGTTCTCAGTGTCGATTGTGCGGAATTAAACACAATAGAGCAGTACTCAAATTTTTTCAAATTTGGTAATACAATTTGTGTCGACAGTTTAAAAATATTTCACTCGAATATAAGAAGTTTTTCTAAAAATATTGATGAGATGCTGATCTATCTTCAGTCATTTAATACATCATTTGATATAATAGTATTTCCAGAATGTTGGTCAAGAGGATTGGGAGGGGAGGTTAACATAGAAGGATTTTACTTGTTTATAACAGAAACGCAATTAAATCAAAACGACGGAGTTATAGTTTACGTGAACAAAAGACTTACTGCTACTTGTGACCAGATTACATTAAGAAACGTGTACGGACTATCACTTAATTTTAGTTTTTTTTAAAGAACAATTCAATTTATTATCTCTTTACAGAACTTTTGACAGTGACTTGGACTCTTTCTTAGATGCTTTAGGGAACTATTACAGGGATATTAGTAAAAATAAAATGTGTATACTTCTAGGAGATTTAAATATCGATTTATTGAAAAATGACGAGTTGACTGATATTTACTTAAATACTTTACTTGAGGCAGGTTTATCACAATGTATTGATAAACCAACCAACCAACTTCAGCTTATCTTGTATCGACCATATCTTTGTTAGATACCAAGACATGAGCTTAGTCAAATCAGCTGTGCTACGGACCGGTGTCACTGACCACTACTCCACCGCACTATCACTGCCCCGCACCACACAAACACTGATCCTGGTGTCACCGTGCACACTCGCACTTACATCGACTATGCTACTGTGACTAATATTTTGACTAATTCCGATTGGGCCCCTGTTTTGAATTGTTTCGATGTAAATATATGTACTGAGAGATTTTTCAATATAATAACCTATGCCATAAATAATTCAAAAAAAGTTTCATCCTTTCGTTCAACTCGATATTCTAAACTAAAACCTTGGATTACGAATGAATTGATTTATTCTATTAGAGTTCGGGATAAGCTTAGCAAAAAATTAAAAAATCAACCTTTTAATGAACTTTTAAGAGATCGTTTCTTTGAGCATAGAAGAAAAGTCAGTAATTCGATTAAAAATGCTAAGAGGGAATATTACAGACGGAAAGTTATGGAATATAAAAATAACCCAAAATTATTCTGGGGAATAATAAATGAGCTTTCAGGAAGGAAAGGTAAAAAAGAACAATTTCCATTGGATAAATATTTATCGGTAAACTCGGAAGTTTCAGATCCGATAAAAGAACAAGTGGCTAATGATTTTAATGTTTTTTTTGCTAGCGTCGGTAGGACTCAGCAAATTCAATTGACTCTTCTGGCGACCCAATTGTGAATGACTTGAACTTCAACACGGATACTTACTTTTCACTAAACGCTGTGACGGAATTCGACACTCTACGGCACATTACAGGTTTGAGGGGAGGGTCCGCACCTGGCAACGACGGTGTACCGGCTGTCATACTTAAAGACAATTCATTAATAATTTGTAGACCTCTCACTCACCTAATAAATTTAAGTATATTGTCAGGAGTTTTTCCAACTGCTTTTAAAACTGCTATGGTATTCCCACTATTCAAATCTAATGATGTAAAAGATAAAAATAATTTTCATCCTATCTCTTTGCTTAGTGTTTTCTCAAAAGTTTTAGAACGGGTAGTTAAAGATCGTCTAACGCAATACCTCCAGACAAATAAAATTTTATGTGATAATCAATATGGATTTAGACAAGACTTAAATATCGCTGATGCTCTATTTGATGTTTGTAAAGAACTAAAAAATTCAATTTCTGAAAATTTGCACTCCATGTTAATTTTTCTAGACCTAAAAAAAGCAGTTTTTACTGTACAAAAGCACGTTTTGTACAGTAATATTTGCCGTTACTTTAGTGAACTAAATATTTTTAATTGTAATTCTATAAAATCTTTTAAGAAGAATATTTTGGAATTTTTATTAAGAAATGGAATAGAAGAAGCGGAAATGATAATCAGAACCGGCTGCCGGCGGACTTGACCCTTGAACCATGTACCACCGACGACGACGGCGGCAACTTGTCGACCGACCAACGGACCGCCCCCCCTCCCTCTCCTCACCCCTCAGCACCACGGCTAGTCCTGCACTAAGTCCAATAGTTAGCTCGTTATTATTCTTACCACAGCTGATACTTCGCGCTTCGACACTGGGAACGTCATTGTATAAAAATAAAGTACAAATCGTAATCAGTATTAAATACCCCCATTGCAGCAGACCTGCATACTTAGCGAATTTCAAGTGCAAAACAACATATTTCAATCCTACATAGCGAGATTTGACATGTTTTGGTAAGCTCCATAAGAATAACATGGGGAATGAGTATGCAGGTTTGCTGCTACAGGTATATTAAAACCGGATGGTTTTAATTCATTATGTAGTAGATCTGAACTAGAAGAAGCTATTCACCAAGTTTTATCAAGATATGTTGAGGAATAAGCGAGATATAGAATTTTACTTATTTCCCATAAGGTTAACATTGGGACAACGTACTGTGTTTACCACTTTCAATATCTCGGTAACCAGTGGACATAGAGCAGTGATTCAAAATACTAAATTGTTTGTTTTTTTGAGCTGAATTCAATGGTGCCAATAAAAATTGGATTATTTTGATTTTTCTATTTAAAAAAATAAAAAAACCCATTTTTTGGGGGTTTATCCCCCGCTACCCCCCTTTCCGGTGGTCCGATCCGGCTGGTTTTCGAACTCGTCCTAATAATAACTACTTTACACGTCTGTGAGAAATTTCATTCCAATCGGACCATTTTTGCGAGCGCTATCGTGCTTACAGACACATATATATATATATATATATCTAGAAATTTGAACGAATAGTGTTTTTGACTTCTGGGGGCACCAAAACGAAAAGTTATAGTGGTCCCGTGCTTAGGTCTTACCATGAGACCTACGGTAATAGCTTCTTCCCTATAGGGGAAATTCGCTAAAAGTATTAATAATTAGTTAAAAAACTTTTCCTAGCATTTTCAGATTTTTAGAATAGAAATTAATTTACAGCCATCGTCAGTTGGATAGGTGCTCTGGTCTGCGCACAGGCTCTTTGCCCATGCAGGCCATTTCCCTTGGCAATGTAGGTATTGATAACAATATGCACAAAAAATAATATTCAAATGTAGATTTTTAAGATAGCATAGTGTTAAGTAATATCATTTTTGTTTATTTCTACTAAAAGCAATTGTAAACTAGTAATTAATTACTGGGAAATAAAGCGATTTTTCAATTCATTTCAAACTAAATGGCTTAGCCAATATATTCACTGTCTACTTTTTCTTGCTGTTTTCGGTCTATTGTTAGTATGTGCTAAATTCAGATTTGATGTTGAGTGAATAATCGCTCTTAGTTCTTTTTTTTATACCAGGTTATGTATCATTCTCTGTGTTGGCAAATGAAGGGAAGCAAATTCATAAAGGTTCAAAAGGTTTTAGAGAAAATGTTACAACTTCTCATTTCAATCTAGGGTGGAATCACCAGCTTCACCTTAAGGGTGGAATTGCACGCCTATAGCCCGTAAGCCAGATCAGTCGAAGACATAATATGCACATTGCATATATGTTTTCATTAAAAATTAATTATAAATTCAGGGGGAATATGTGCTAATATTTATATAAATATAATTTTGAAAGAATGGTGTTTTTGGCTTCTGGCGTCCTCAAAACAAAAAGTTACCACGATCCCAGGTTTACATCTTACCATGAGACCTATGGTAAAAGCTTATTCCTTTTAAGAAAATTCATTAATTTAAAAAATATGGTTTAATTAATTGTATACAGTATATATATTGACCTCAAAACATTCAGCTGTCACGTTTTTCACATGAGCAGATCACTTCCAAAGCTGTTACTGTTTACACTAACCTGAGGGTGGAGGCTCTGAGTTTGTATGAGTTGGTGTCGACATGGCACATGCAGTTTAGGAATCACATCTCAAATCTAAAACAGGAGAGTATTGTTATAATTTACTGTATTCAATTTAAATTCTAGGGAAGAGGTGTAAACAATAAGACAATTTCTTAAAACAAGAAAAAATGAATTATATTTTTCCACTTTGACACCTTGTACAGGACTAAGTATGGATATCGAATTCTCTGTCTCCACCTCTAAAATCAATGGTTTTATATTCTCTTTATGATTTGATGAATCCATAGTGGATAGCTGTACTTTGATTGATTCTTGGCATGTCAATTGGTATTACTGACCAAGATTCAAGTAACCATTACAAATGCTGTGATAATAGTAAATACTCCCATTGCACCAAACCTGCGTAATCAGCGAATTTCTGATGCGAAGAATCACATTTCAACACAACATAAGAGGTAAGACAATGAATAAATTCTTTATCCTGTTTCATAAACTTAATTTTATAAATGTTTCAATTATATTTATAATTCAGTTAATATCCAAGTTCAGTAAACTGTAATTTTAATGTAGTCGATTTTCTCTCTCTTTTTAATTATATTTTTCCCCCACCATATCTTTTCAATATTTTTAGTTAAAATGGTCAATTAATTTGTTCAGTTTTTATTATTGAAATAACTGTTTGATTTTATTACCAATGATGGCGGTAAATGATTTTTTTGGCTGTAAACCAAAAGCAAAAAACACCATTCGTTCGAATATATATATATATATATATATATATGTCTGTTAGCACGATAGCAGCCATAAAAATGGTACAATCTTGATGAAAATTGGTACAGACGTGTAAAGTGGTAATCATTCGGAGGAGTTTGTGAACCAGCCCGATCGGACCACCGGAAGGGGGGGGTAACGGGGGATAAACCCTTCCAAAAGTGGGTTTTTTGAGTTTTTACAAAGAAAAATAAAATGTATCGAATTTTTTTGGCACCATTGAATTCAGCTTAAAAAAACAAACAATTTACTATCTTGAATCACTGCTCTATGTCTGTTGGTTACTGATATATTGAAAGTGGCATACACAGTACTTACCTTGTCCCAATGTTAACCTTGTGGGAAATAAGTAAAATGCTATAGATCTCGGTTATTTTACAACATATCTTGATAAAACTTGGTAAATAGCTTCTTCTAGTTCAGATCTACTAAATATTGACTTAAAACCACCCAGGTTTTAATGTACCTGTGGCAGCAAACCTGCATACTCATTCCCCATGTTATTCTTACGGAGCTTACCAAAACATGTCAAATCTTGCTATGTTGGATTTAACCCTTTTAAGGCCGACGGCCGTAATAGGCCCCCGTGGTAAAAAGTACGTTCAAGGCCGGCGGCCGTAATAGGCCCCCGTGGCAAAAACTACGTTCGCGGCCGACGGCCGTAATAGGCACCCGTCCACTTTTCTCCGTTTACTGGCTAGAGTGTTTTCCAAAGGCCACTAAACTTGATATTCCCTTGTAGAGGGACATCTGGGCTTCATGAATAATGGCAAATACTGCCATTTTAGCCTAAATTTCCTAGTTGTCTGTATAGATTTTCATGTCATGATCGTCTGCTGGCCATGTGATGATTTTGTTGCTGTTTAATTTTCGTGTTTTGTTGGTTATGTGATGAGGTTATTGTTTTAATCGACCAAATATCATTTATTAAATGAGTTGTGTGTGCTTAACTTGTGTTTTCAATGACGAATGAGCAAAAGAAGTCGAGATAAATGACCTGTAAGCGAAATCACCCTCCTGTATGCAAATAACATGGCGTCAGCCATTTACGCCTAAAATAGTGAAGTGTCAATTTTTACATTATCCCTTATAGTTCTGTTATTAATTAAGGTAGGTACTTCAAAATTGGCATACTTCCTGTAAATAAGTTGTACTTTGTAGTTATAAATGGTTTTTGGAAGTAAAACAAAGTTATATATTTTTTATATGCCGTCAAAGTGGAAAAATATAAATTAGCTCATTAAAATTTTCTTACAAATATCCGTAAACAAAATTTCTTTCTAGTAATTTCAAAATATATTCCAATGCATTTTAAAGCCCATTTAATTAGGAACAATTTAAAAAAAGAATTGTGAGTATCTGATAAAAATTGTGGAAGTTATAGCCCTTTAACTAAAACTATGCACAGCACATAAGAAATGGCTTGGCCTTTTTCGCAAGTACCACAGTTTGGGAGCTGGCCTTAAAAGGGTTAAATATGTTGTTTTGCATTTGAAATTCGCTGAGTATGCAGGTCCGCTGCCACGGGGGTATTTCTATTTCTTTGTAAAAACCTTAAAAACCCATTTTTGGGGGGGTTTATCCACTTGGATGAGCTAGTTTACGAACTCGTCCAAGTGATTACCACTTTACATGTCTGTATTAAAATTCATTAAGATCAGACCATATTTACGGCCGCTATCGTGTTAACAGACATATATTATATAAATTCAAACGAATTGTGTTTTTGGCTTCTAGGGGCCCCAAAACAAAAAGTTATCATGGTCTCTGGCTTAAGTCTTACCATGAGACCTACAGTAACAGCTTTTTTTAAGTAAGGCTTCATGAGGTTGGGGTCTGTTGATATTTGCTATAAAAATTAAACTAATTTGGCTACAATTTTGAAAACAGAACCACTAACTGAATTATTAACCCATAGCTTGAACTACTTGACCTAAAATCAATATTTTATAGGTGTTTGGCGGAGTTGAAATTCCATGAATACATTTTTTACTTAAAGAGCATATTTGATATGTGATCTAATCTACATCTTGTAAAACACTAGTGTGGGATTAAATTGCTTACATTTAATACTAGCTGGACCTGGCAGAAGTCTTACCTTTGCCTATTTACCAAAGATTGCATGTTCCAGTAAACATGTCATTAGCTTTTAAGTGAAAAATATGTAAATATGGGAATCCTTTTGAATCTCTGGGGAGGAACCCAACTGAGGCCTTCTCTGTGAAATCATTACATATACGGTCCTACGGTGTCCACGTCCATCAAACAAATATATATTTAGTAATGTAAAATTTATAGTGATGTACAAATGTTTAGTACCCGGGTGGATACATATTAGAAACTCAAATATCCTGGATATTTATCCGGGGAAATATACCCAGATATTTCGGGTATTTGAAAACGCTTGAGATCAAATGATTTTTACCCCTGAAAAAGGTAATATCATCATTGCATGAAGTTCTACAACAGTCTACTGTATTACCATTGATCACTATTTCTCAATTTAGCAAAATTTTGTTATAGGCCTACCAAAAACTAAGTAGCCTATTTTTATTTTAAAAAATTTGTGAGATTAGTCAAATCAACAATAACAATTTTGGTAGGCCTATTATTGAAAAACATAAATAAATTTAATACCCAAAAAACTTTGAAAATCATAAATTACAAATGGTTTACAGTACCTTCAGTCCTTCAGTCAACAGTTCTAATCCTGTAGATTTTCCTACATATGTTTCGAAACTACCGTTTCATTGTCTGGGAATGATTAAAAAATTGCCATAACATTCAATTGTTGAATAACTTAAATAATTTAAAAACATATTTTTAAAATTCACATGTCACATACAACACTTAATAAATAATAATAAAAAACATTGAGTACTTGTACTGGCCAGCAATAGACAACGACTTGAGTCGGTCTGAGGATTTAAAGAAATCCTCAGAGTCGTTTTTGAGATAGGCCTAATTGTGCAAACACAAGCAAGCAAGCAAAATCATTCCTCATGTAAGAGTATAGGCTATAAGATATTGCAATCCCAACTCGTTCTTTGTATCATTCCCTCAGTGACAAATGAAACATCGCGATCATACATTTCTGAATGTCACGAAGGAGGTCAAGAACGCTTGGGTTTTTCTGGCCTAAAGTATACGTTTAAAAAATATCTGTTTTGCAGGGCTCAAGGCAAGCTACTATGTGAGTCTAATACAGATGTAAATCTGTTGGGCCTATAGGCCTAAATAAAAAGCAATCCCTATTTCTTTGAAATTCAATAACATTTTACCTAGTTTACTCACTTAAGCAAGGTACCTATACTGCAAAGTACAGTACAAAATTTGTTGAAAGTTAAGATGGTTACTTTGGTATACGGAGGCCACCCTAATACAGCGTGCTTCAGCGGTTATGTTAGGTTGGGTTATCATAAATGTATTAGTAGGACTTTCCTTGTTTCGTTACGAATCTAACGATACCAGACGAGTCATACTTTTGCCAGCCAAATCCCTTCCAAGTAGGCCAAGGTCAGGTCGTTAACCGGAGTGCATGCATCTGTCACCGCCGAAAGTATGAATCATTTAGTATCGTTCGATTCGTAATGAAACGAGGAAAGTCTTACTAACATATTTATGATACACCCAACCTAACATAGCTGCCGCAGCGCGCTGTATAAAGCTTTCCGTACATGTGGTGACCGGGTGTGACCCCTAGCGAAGCCGACGCGTCCAACTCAATCCTCGCCAACATCACAGTCTTCTGGGAGGCTGAACATAAAGACCGCTCATCATAATTATGTCAAAATTGGACAGTAAGTCAATTAAAGTGTGTTCTTTCCAATTACCTAAATGATTATTTTTGGTATCCAGTAAATAAAATCTCTAAAAAATAGTGGCCTCCGTATAATACCAAAGTACCTTAAGATGTCCTTAGCATACCTGATTTGCTTTAGATCCCAGGTTATGCCAATACCACAGCTACTTATGAGTGCTGAGTTGGCGTAGAAAGATAAGGCATGAGCGATGTATATATGATGACAGTTCTGAGCTCAAGTCTCTGCAGGGCCACTTATATTTCCGTTGTTCAAAACCTGAAAATAAATCATTTTCTTAGTTTAATAATAAATTAATGAGAAATTGTAACATTTTGACAAATTGCAAAAACATTTTTGGTGTGCAGAAAACTCTAGAGAAATCATGACTATTCAACCCAGGATCTTAAGCAATTGGTTGTTTACAGACTTTTAAAGAAATCTTCATTGCCGTTGTTGAGATAATTGTGCAAAATAACATGCAAGCAAGCCAGCAAACATTCCTCATAAGACTATAAGGATATTGTATTCCCAAATTGTTCTTTAAAACATTCCCTTAGTGACTGGGCCGCTGAGAGGCCATGTCAGCCAAGTCTGAAACTTGGGGCCCGGGCTCCGGAGGGGCCTGGGATGAGCGGAACTTTTCAGATTGAGGAAATATTGGTATCGACTTCTTGAAAATAAATTTTGGCCCACATGTTAAAAAATAAAATGTCCAGCTTTATCATAAAAATTACTTTGATAATACTGTACAGTATTTAGTTAAGGCAGAAACGATTGTTTTGTCTGTCTGTATTATTGGTGCCAAATCTTAAGGCCCACGCCGTCCATAAGATTAATGTTAATTTTAGCATTGGGCTTATGGACGGCTTGGGCCTTAAGATTTGGTGCCAGTTATACTATTGTATTTGCGACTGATTGTACACTACGGCGGTGGCGGTCAGCGAACAGTGAGCGTGACTGACTCATACCTCCCTCAAGTATATTGACAACTTAAATACGTTATGATGAAATTATCCAAGATGGTAAACAACAAGAGTACAACATATTTTGCAATTAACGCAGATGGCGTAAAAACAATCGTGCGCATTGATCGTGAAGTTCGTGAGTAGAACAAATGCGGAAGCTTTGGGAAAGAGAGGATTGTCTTAAAAATCCAATATTGCGGCATCACTGATACCAATAATTTTTAATCAGAATAGACTATTTTCTAAATCCGACCAACCATTCAGCCTCAATTGGTCCGGATTATTGTGGTTCCTATTTGAATGTTGTTCCACCTTTAGACTGCCTAAAAACGCGAGTTGAGAGATCTAATTTTCAAAAATTGTCCGGGGGAGAACCCCCGGACCCCCCTTTCACTGAGGGTCCTCCATACCTCCCAGAGGGCCCATGTGGTGTGCAGACTTGGGGCCCTGCTTGGCTCTCGGCGGCCCTGCTTAGTGACAAATTTAATGTCCTGATCACACATTTTACGAATGTCACGAAGGACGTCAACAACGTTTATGGGTTTCTCCGGCATAAAGTATTCTTTTTCAAAATACTTGTTTTACAGGGCTGAAGACAAGCTACTGTAACTTACTTAACCCTCCAGGTGTCCATTAAAAGAAGCTGAAATGTCCAGCAATTTTTTGCACTTTTGCAGATTTTTATATTAAATGCTATAAAAAATTAAAATATTGACATAACGATATAAAAATATACATTTTCTTAAAGTACCGTACAGAAAATGGGCTATCTTTTAATATAGAATTTGTTAGCCTTAATGTATGTTATAACAGTTTGGCCATGGGTTCAAATCCAGAAGATACAAGAAAAATATACATTTTTAAGTTACGAAACCTGTAAAATATATTTTAGACGTTAATAATCAAAAATCCAAGATATACATTTTGTTCAGAATTTAATAATGAACAAGAAAATATATAATGTTATGGAGTTTGTATAAAAAATTGAAATATATGCAGGAAAAACGAAAAACGTATGCTTGATGGCCCTAAACGATCGATCATAAGCTAAATATGGGCGCTTAACGTGACGTGTGCAACATCGCCCGAAATCGGGCGATTGACACTCGGCGGCCGAAAAAGATCGCCTGAAATCAGGCGATTGACACTTGGAGGGTTAAAAAATGACTCTAATAAAGATGTAAATCCATCTATCTAGCCTAAATAGGCCTAAGTAAAAATCAATCTTACATCTTCCATCCCTCGGCGTTCCGTTGACCGTTGAGCAGCATAGAACTTGTCATTATAGTTGCCTTACGTGGTCAGGACAACTTAGGCCTAAGTAGGTTGCGTCGGGTTATGGGAAGGGACGACTTGGAATTAACATTGAGTTACAGAGGGTCTTTCTTTACCGAACTCCAGGAAGCTTTCTACCGTACGTCATAGGTAAAAACTATTCTAAATAAGAAATTTTATTACTTTACTTTTAAAGAGTGAAGTTTTACGAATGGCTTTCAGGTCACTTGGCAGAGTTTGATAGAGCTTCTTGCCAATATAAGTATTCGTGTTTTCTTTCAAAAATTGAAAGTTTGTGAAATTTGGACAAATTTAATTTAAATATGGTGTTACAATCCCTATTTCTTGGAGAATCTATAAATTTTTAACATGTGCATTGAACTGGATAATTTTTTGTTGTTGAGTTTCAAGGAGCCTGATTTTCACAGGGGTAAGAACTGGCTCATTAGAACCTGGATTAGTCAGGCCTAGCAAAAGGATTACCTGGTGTAGTCCAGTAGGCCTAGGCCTAGCCTAGAGATCTAAACTATCCTCTGTACCAGCTATGAAAAGTGTTGACAATCAAAGTAAACACTATAATTTCCCTATCTAAAACCCCTTGAGTTATTAAGTGACTCCAATGGAACAATAGCTGTTTCTAACTTTCACTGTTGAAATTTGGAAGACCAACCATAGTCGGCTGAACCCTAAACTACCAACTCCGATTGCCGATTTTAATTTGGAAACCACAGTGTTGACACATTTCACTGCAACCAATAAGTAATATAGGCCTAACACTTGGTGAGTAGTAAGACCTTCTTATCATAGGGCAAATTTTATATTCAGTATTATCATATTTAGGTTGAGTAAGATACTTATTGATGTTTTGATATGTCTTGTTTTGCTCTTGATAGAATCAAATAATCTTGATTTCGGTTACTGGTGTATCCTCGTGTATCAAAGTTTCAGTTTGATAATTTCGATCGTTAATATGTAGACCGCTTACGGAACTGCAGCCTCCATCATTGATTCTATGATAGTGTATTCAATTACAGTTCAGTAGCCTCAAAACCTTAGGCCTAGGTCAATGATAAAGGATAAGAGTAGGCCTAGGCCCAGGCCTCAATCTGATATTATTAGATGTGAAATTAATTTTTTTGGAGAATGAATTGAAGAGGGTAGCCTCTTTTATTAATTGGAGCCCATACCTGGAGGAAGCTGAATAACAATCCATGATAGCTTGATTATCACAAATTAATGTAAGCTACCTAATCAAAGGTTAAAAAGGTGCAATTCAAAAAATTAGCATTGGCAAAGATTGCTGGGATCAGAGTCCTGCAAGTATAATTAAATTTCTAAAGTATTAACTACATAAGGATGTCACATAACTAATCTGTTAAAGAAAGAATATTTACCATTTAAAAAACACAAAGTTAATCACAAATAACACCAACATCACAAACACACCTTGATTCACTGGAAATAGAAATAATAACAACGTTAAGCAAAAAAGTCAAGGTGAAGATCACCCCTTTTTACCGTAACTTGTTGCACTGATAGCTTTGACAATGCACTAGCCAACAAGAATCGTACTACATAAACTTAAAATACATTATGAACTTTGGCGGTTTTACATGAGCAATCTAAAATGTTTCGCACATTAATGGTTTATGTCTCAGTTTAGTATGTATAGTTATGTAATTTCATTATTCGTGGTATTTTTTTCGAACTACGGTCGATCTGACTATTAGCTTAGTCTAAGCTATAAGCAGTTTTTGTCACCTTTCATTTCACAACTACAACTCGATAAGAGAAAGTTAAGAACACAAAACCACTTTAACCACTAATTATTATTTAAATTTGAACTTTAATGGGTTTTCTCAAAGGAAAATTAAATTCTCCTCATGTAGTAGAGCAAGAGCCCATGACCGCCAGACCTTCGTTATTTTATAAAAGCTGAAAGTTTCTCTGAGCAATGTTTTGAATACAAGTAACAAGAATCAGAAATTATGAATTTTGGCTAGTGGTTGCTTTGGCTGATATTCACAGATTCATATCATTGCAAGCCTGGAAATTACTTAAACAGCTGGTAACTTCCTTTAAAATACCAAGGCCACGCCATAGATAAAAAATCCCAGGAGTATTCCTACTCCTGGGGTATTTTTTATCTATGGCCACACTACAGGGAAGTGAACAGCTGTTTAAGTAGTATTATTGAAGCTTGCAATGGTGTGACTCACGCTGGCTGACTAACCCCGGACAGAATTCAACCCCGGACGTTTCCCCAGACGCAAGCCTGAAGCCCGGACTATCCGGAGAAATCCCTGACGACTGGCAAGCCAGGCAAGCCTACTCATTGTATGCTCGAGCTCTTATTGCGTCGTGAAGTTTTACGTGTACAATTCTGCTCTCAGTTTTGATTGATTACTTCTAATACATGCTAAACGCTCTCCTTCAATTCCAGTGAACATGTCTACAATGTCGTATTTCAACGACATTTTTCCAACAAGAAGAACTGAAGAAAATTGTTGCCTTACTGTGATAGTCTGCGTAAGCAAATTGAAGTTCAGTCACTATATTTCTTTGAGTAAGAGGCTTTCTTCGACTTGAGGCCATAGAGTAATAATGAACTTCGTAAAGAGATGGCACTCCCATGTTAACTCGGTGGTAAGGGAACAGCAGCGCTATCTGAATAAAGTGCTACGAACTAAAAAGATCGATGCGATATATCGATGGTCGACGATGCGACATATCGATATTTCAACAAATAAATCCCTATTCTCAAGCTTTCAAAACTTTTGGGACAGGTATTAAGAGAAGCTCCACTTGAGCAACGTGAGAATGTTTGGATGATACTCATATACTCTGATAGACAACAAGATCAAATACGTTACAACATACCGGCTTCAAATGATGTAGCTGCCAATAGCAGATGACAGATGACGGCTGCCCAGTTTTTTTTTCTAGTTGCCAAATTTGGCGGCCTGGGTTCTTAGCCCATGAGGCCCCGAAGTTCACTATTCTTATGGTTGTCCTTCCCTTTGGTTAGTCTCTCTAGTAAAAATATAAACTTATTATTGACGTAATTTGGTTAGTGTTGCAATGATTTGTTAGATTGTATTCATCTTTTCTGGAGTTAGTAATGTATATACAATAATGTAGTGTAGTTTGTGTAATTTTTTGTTAGTAATAGTGGGAAAAAAGGAATCTAATGAAATGATGGATTTTTATGATAGGGAGGGTTTAGGATGTCTTCTTTGCTTGGGCCGCTCAAGCATTACCTATCCCGAAAAAAGGATGGCCAGGATGAAGCACCCTTGGATTGAGAAGACATATATGTTCACAAAGTAGTGCAATCTGATAAATTAAGGTTGTCATAAAGCCAGGTTTCTTGAATTAATCCAATATGAATCTGATTTTCATTTAAATATTGACAGATCTCTGGCCATTTGGTTTCAGAGATCTGCAATTCCACGGTAATATATTTAGTTTATGAAGTGCCATGTTTTTTTTTTATCTGGTGGAACAGCAGCACTGGTGTTTTTGTTTAGTGTTAAGTAGTTTGTCGTGTTGCTTAATTAAGAAGTATACAAAATTATTTAAATGGTTTTGAACCTAATTTTGATATGAACATTTAAAAAATTTAATGTGAATTCACTAAATTAAAGTTAATTGGCTTGAAAAATTCATTATGAAGTATGTACTGTACTCATTTTTACAAATATCCTACAATATTTTACAAATACATTTACAAATACAGTAGTCATGATTCACCTTCCATTGACAGCACATGAGTGGTTTGTAAATACTGGCCAGTTTTTTGTGTATTATGTAATTTTTTGTCCGTTTTTAAAATGTTTTTGTGTGTTTAAGTGTAGGGTAGACCGGGGCACATTTACGCATGGGGCACGTTTACGCCGTGACATTATTTCAAAACCGGATATAGCGGGCGCGCCACCAGTCATGTCAGGTCGATGTTGCTACCTAACGGGCGCTTCCACAACAATTCGAGCCTCAGTGGAGCTGTGGTGTTGCAGATGGTGGATGAAATTTGTTTTCTTACAAGGCGAGTAAATCTTGCTATATATCTTTTGATGCTTATTGTTAGCAAAGAGTGCAGAATTTATCATAAGCAATTATACAGTAATAAACAGCAGTTTCTTCTTCATTAAGTGATGTATTTGCAAGCAAAGAAAACGTAACGGATTACGTTGCACATTTAATATAAAATCAAACATGGCGCAGGGGCACGTTTACGCTGTTGAATCGGGGCACGTTTACGCATGGGGGGGGTTTGACTGCCTAAACGTGCCCCTAAAAATAATTTTAATTTTCATCTTCCCTTTTGTTTGCTGTTTAATCATGTGTGTCATCATTTAAGCCTAATATACTTGTATTTAGCCAACTATAACTGTAATTTATACTTTAAATAGTAAAGTTTTTTAAATTATGTTCTGAATTTCTAAATATGGTGATAAATTACGTTCCAAAAACCAGAAAAAGAAGAAAAATAAGATATAAGCTAAAAGACCAATAAATCAACTATAGATTATTAACTAACTGTATGTTATTTCCCATTTTTACCATTTTGTAGTTGTAATAGTTCACAAACATTTACATTTAAATTTCATAAATGAACACCCATATAAATAAACAAACACACAGCTTAATAATTATTTGTATATAATATGTCAACCTAGTATATCACTCAGTTAATATAAAGTATTTGATAATGTTATTTTCCTAAAATCATTCATTAATTTATTACCATCTACCATAAAAATTTTAGATAAGTTAAGTTAGATCAGCTGTATTCATAATTTAATATAATTTATATTTATGGGTCAGGGAACGCTATCTCAAATTATCTATTTTATATAGCATGTTTTTCAAAATTTGATCTCTAATAATTCAGTGAAGTGTTTACCAAAGACCAAGTTAGTGAACCATGTGTTACATTGTTAAAGTGAAAAGTGGAACCATTGTAAAGGACTCCAGCTTCTATTCCAGAGAGAGATGGCCAAGTGTTAACTTCATTGTACCTGGACCTCGTTCCAATTTTAAATTTCATCCCCCTTAATTAGTAGATTTTTTTTTTTTGTTAGCCAGCGGTAAACCTGATCTTAGTTGATTCCCCTTTAAGTGGCCAAATTTATCTATCTGAAGAAAAGATCAGGGTGAAGAGATAAACTCTTGGTAAGACCAATCCAAAATTTACTTCACCAACCATTGTTGAAGAGGAACAGACTTTCAAACAAAGACTTGATTTAATTAAATATAAAAAGAGATCAGAATTGGCAATTTATATTATTATCAAAATTATTTATTCTATTTAAAAGTATTTATGATTGTGATATTCAAACAAATTAATTTTTCAATGTCATGCCCGCACGATTCCCAGAACCCTATGTGAAGAGATCATGCTTCTCAAGAACTGAGCTAATGCCCTTAAATTGTACCATATTAATCCAATTAGCATAAGTAATTTTATCTAACCCCATCCACTGTAATAATCCTTGTACGTCCCCCTAGAGTTCAATTTTGATATTCATATTTATTGTTATTGTTGAATAAATAATAGTTTTGTAACAGATTACCATTCTTTTATTTCAAATTTAAATATTAAATAGGCTAGTATCACACTAATTATAATGACGCCATCTTGAACAATAATAATTAATTAGAATTAAGAAGAAAATATAAGAGTCACCTACCTGTACTTATAATTAAAGATATTTATTTATTTATTTATATTTACAAACCAAAAAGGCTGAGTTGTAATTGGCGCCGCAACGTAAGGGCATTGACAATGAAAAGTTAATGATCGCAGACATTATTTGAGATAGCAAGAAGATAATTTTGTAGGAGATAGCCTAGATTAAGACTCATCTCACCTCATTTAGATATAAGTATAATATCCAATTTATTGTATAATAATCCTAATTGCGTGCTTACTACCTCAATATGGGCGACGAACATAAATACCATTTAAGATCAACCGACAAACCTAAAGTTTCAACGACGCAGTCCGAGCAGACAAGTTTTGTTTTATTCGGCAATAACACGGAACCAATAAATGTACACCGCGAATCGGACAGTGACCCGTCAGTGAACAAAGAAAACATTGTTTCGGTAGGCGACTCAAATAATTCCGACAACGCGAGTGATTCTAATAATGAGACAACAATTTCGGCCGTAAGTGAAATGTCAGAACGTTCCGCCATTTTGTCCCAGCCGGCGTCTCCCACTTCAACACCAACGCCAACCTCAATCAGTGCTACCACTACTTCCGCGGCGATTTCCCCCGCTACATCGTCATTGAGCGAAATATACCGAACGGAACAACCAATCAGAACGCTAGTTTCTTTGACGAGCGACACAAGTACCGTCCCTCCTGTGCTGATTCCAGACCATACTCGTACTGAATCAGCTGTCGACAGTGTCGACCCACTCGTACAAATAGCAGCGGCGATCAATGCACTTAGAACCGACATGAATGAAATTAAATCGAGCAATGCTGCGATTAAAACTGACATGAATGCGCTTAAAACCGAGTTAAGAAATGAAATTAAAGCCGATATGAACGCAATCAAATCTGATATTAAAATACAACATGCAAACTTAAGATCTGAATTTCAAAATCACTCTGCCCGGGTCGAAAATCAAATTCAGCAAATTCACAATGAACAGTCAAATCTTAAAACTGACATAAATCAACTTAAAATTCTTCAGGAAAATTTGGCTAAGGAAGTCGATCAAATTGATACTAAATTAGAACAAGGGGAATACAAAATCAGAGAAAATTTAATACAAGACCTCATTCAACATAAACAGGAGGTTAGTCAAATCATCGTATCAGAAAATTGTAAAACCCAATTAAAAATCACTGAACAAATTAAACAGATTCAATTAGAGACACACAGGGAGGTAGAAAACATTTGTAAGGAAAATTATACACAAATCAAAGAACAAGTAACAGCTGAAATCAACCAAGTCAAATTAGAACTGAACCCAAACATTAAATCCAATGAATACCAAATTGCGAAATTGGCTGAGTCCGTGGAGGCGTGTCATAAGAAAATATTAGAAATACCTACTACACCCAACATTCAAACAACACAAACGCCCGTCCCTATTAATATTGTGTGTAACGGCAGATCGACATTAACACCGGAAATGACCCACCCAAAATTTAATGGAAAGACACATAATTCCCAGGAATTTCTAAACAAACTTAAGAAATATTATGAGAAAAACCTACAGTTAAATCCAGAAAATAATAGTGCGGAAAGCCTAGTTGATCTCATTGAAATATGCCTAGAAGGACATGCCTCAAAGTGGTTCAATTTAATCAAAACTGATATTCACACGTGGGATGATTTTCAACATATGTTTGAATCGAAATATTGGAACCGAGATATCCAAAGAGGCGTCAAACAACGGATCGAAAATGAACGATATCGGCCAAATGGTTATCTGAACCGATCAGAGTATTTTATAGAGCGGGTGTTGACCCTTAAATCGCTAAACCCTCCCCTGGACGAAAAAGAAATCCTCGATTGCCTATCAAACCACTTTGGAGACATAATCCAAGATGCCTATAGAGTTCAAAATATTCAGACGGTCTGCGATTTTGAAGCTCTACTCCAGAGAGAAGATCTGCGAGAACAAGCAAGGTCACCTAACCATCAAAGGAACGAAAACCATAAACATAAAAAGGAAAATACACCTGAGGAAAATCATGTAAATAGAAACCACCACCAACACGGTAGAAAAGGTCATAACCAACACTACAATGAAAGAAACACGGACAATCGAGCGTACACACCTAAGTACCACCCGTACAATCGGAGACATGAGAATCACCTCCACCACGATAATCGGTACCAAAGAGACGACCGACGCCATCGATTTGGAAACGATTACCGTGACCTAAGACAGTTTCCCAATCTACCATCAAACCAACCGCCGTCTGAAGAGAGAAGACCACTGCCTAGATACCACCCGACACAAGAACAAAACCAGGTGTGCGCTGCCATTATTGAGGAGAACGCAAACCTAGTGCCAGAGGAAAATAATCAGGATTTAAACTGAGAGGCACTGATGATGGTGGTGACCTCATTCTCCATGTAAATAGCTCAAATCAGAAGAACACATCTTCAGTGCAAAATAAGAAAGAAGTCGGACATAAGAGGTCAATTGAAATTGTAAATAATGTAAATCACATGCATAATGAATCAGATACCAATAGTTTAACTTTGAGCAATATTTATTGTGATCGGGAGTTTTTATTTGAAGAAGAAACAGAACAAAATACTCATACGACTATATCGCAAAAATGCCCCGAAATAAGAATAAAGATCAAAAGCAAAGAAGTTACAGCTCTCATTGATACAGGTTCTAACATTACATGTCTAGCAGAAGATTGGTACATATCAAATCGGAGTGAATTAGGAAAAATAGAAGAATTACCAGTAAATAATATGCACATTAGAACAGCAACCAATGAAAAATCCCGGAAAATTTCAAAAATCGTAATGATTCCTATTACCATTGGTCAACAAACTATATTAACACAAATGCTCGTAGTACCAAAACTAATACAATCAGTAATTATCGGGATAGATACACTTAGTGCCTGGAAGATGAAGATAAATTTTGAAAAGGGTGAAATGCATATGAATATTAATGATACAGATTTAGTAATTCAATTCAATAACACAAATCGAGCTGGAATTTTATGCCATATAATCACTAATGATAAAAATGTGGATAATTTAGAAGATTACTGCTGCAATGAAGATCCATACGAAGAGTGTTATTATATTGAAGAAACAAACCCCAGAACATCATGTGAATTATCCCCTGAAATAATTACAGAATCCCTCAAAAATAATTTAAATCTAAATAGTATTCAAAAACAACAATTAACTGATTTGTTATTGGACTTTCAAGATGTATTCTCCGACCAACCTGGGTTATGTAACAAATACCAGCATGTATTAAGAGTCGAAAATCCTCAAAATTTTAAATGTCATACTTACCCAGTACCATTAGCACACCAAGACGCAGTCATGCGAGAAATAAGGGAAATGGAACGCCTAGGGATCATAGAGCGAAGCAACAGCACTTTTATAAACCCAATTATCCCGGTCGTCAAGAAAACTGGTGAAATAAGACTTTGTTTGGATGCTAGAAAAGCGAACGAAATTATTATTCCAGATTACGAATGTAATAGAAGTGTCAATGAATTATTAGCAAAATGTCAAGGTGCAAAATTTATCAGTAGTATCGATCTAACTTCATCATATTGGCAAGTTCCACTATCTGAAGAATCGAGAAAATACACAGCATTCCAGTTCCGAGGAAAGACCTATTAAAGAAGTGAAGCGCTGCTTAAGAACATACTGCTCAAGACAACACAGAAAATGGGTTCAGTGTATAACAGAAATTAATGAATACTTGAACGAAATTCCTCACGAAACTACAGGATTCAGTCCGAATGAACTACAGTTAGGAAGAAAAGATTTCAGGTTCTGGGAACGATATGTGGAAAACCCATTTTCAGAAGATGTCCCACTAGAACAGAAGATATTCCTCGCCTCCCAACGGATCCGAGAAAAGAAGGGAACACGAGCAAGAAGAGCTAACCGCGGTGTATTACCAACATTATTCAATTTAAACGATTTGGTATTGGTCAAAAATCATCAACTATCAAATGCAGCATTTGGAGAAACAGCCAAACTATTCGCCATATACGAAGGACCGTACCGCATCTCAAGTATCCTGGGACATTCGACTTATTTTGTACAAAAGTTAAATGAAGAACAAGAGTTTGGACCCTACCATGTAACTGCTCTTAGAAAATATATAACGCCAAACCGAGATCAACAATAAATACAGTGTAAATAGTGTTATTAACAGTTATATAAACATTTGGACAATACACGGACAACTAATTAAAAGTTGTAGATTAATTTGTTTATTTATGGATTGAGGGGATAAAAGACTCCAGTAAATATAAACAATAGTGTAATAAATGTTGAACAGTGAAACAAAATTTGAAATAAGTGAAGTGCGCGTGGACAGTATTAGGACCTGAAGTTATGATTGTAAATATTAGGTCATATAATCCATTTAGTTTTAAGAAATCATCATTTTAAATTATAAATAAATATTTTATCATTTAGTATAGTTTTGTAAATATTTGTTCCTATTATTATCGAGTTTTCATTAATTTCAATTCTTTAAATTAATTCAACTCTGAGGGGATATTGTAATAGTTCACAAACATTTACATTTAAATTTCATAAATGAACACCCATATAAATAAACAAACACACAGCTTAATAATTATTTGTATATAATATGTCAACCTAGTATATCACTCAGTTAATATAAATTATTTGATAATGTTATTTTCCTAAAATCATTCATTAATTTATTACCATCTACCATAAAAATTTTAGATAAGTTAAGTTAGATCAGCTGTATTCATAATTTAATATAATTTATATTTATGGGTCAGGGAACGCTATCTCAAATTATCTATTTTATATAGCATGTTTTTCAAAATTTGATCTCTAATAATTCAGTGAAGTGTTTACCAAAGACCAAGTTAGTGAACCATGTGTTACATTGTTAAAGTGAAAAGTGGAACCATTGTAAAGGACTCCAGCTTCTATTCCAGAGAGAGATGGCCAAGTGTTAACTTCATTGTACCTGGACCTCGTTCCAATTTTAAATTTCATCCCCCTTAATTAGTAGATTTTTTTTTTTTGTTAGCCAGCGGTAAACCTGATCTTAGTTGATTCCCCTTTAAGTGGCCAAATTTATCTATCTGAAGAAAAGATCAGGGTGAAGAGATAAACTCTTGGTAAGACCAATCCAAAATTTACTTCACCAACCATTGTTGAAGAGGAACAGACTTTCAAACAAAGACTTGATTTAATTAAATATAAAAAGAGATCAGAATTGGCAATTTATATTATTATCAAAATTATTTATTCTATTTAAAAGTATTTATGATTGTGATATTCAAACAAATTAATTTTTCAATGTCATGCCCGCACGATTCCCAGAACCCTATGTGAAGAGATCATGCTTCTCACGAACTGAGCTAATGCCCTTAAATTGTACCATATTAATCCAATTAGCATAAGTAATTTTATCTAACCCCATCCACTGTAATAATCCTTGTACGTCCCCCTAGAGTTCAATTTTGATATTCATATTTATTGTTATTGTTGAATAAATAATAGTTTTGTAACAGATTACCATTCTTTTATTTCAAATTTAAATATTAAATAGGCTAGTATCACACTAATTATAATGACGCCATCTTGAACAATAATAATTAATTAGAATTAAGAAGAAAATATAAGAGTCACCTACCTGTACTTATAATTAAAGATATTTATTTATTTATTTATATTTACAAACCAAAAAGGCTGAGTTGTATAGTATACGTAAATGTGCCCCGCTTGATGCGTAAACCTGCCCCGAACCCGGGGTAGGTTTACGCACCCGACATTTACATGAATAATAATTTGTTGTGCTGTAATAAAAATAAAAAAGTTAACATTCTATATATATAACTAGCTGACAACCCCTGCTTTGCATGGGGTATTATTTTTTCTTCTCCTATTCTTTTTGTTTCTTATAGAGCTGCATTCTCTTAGTAACCATAGTAGCTATTTCTAACGGTATCCATGGCAACTATTCAAAGCACTACCAAATTCTTTGACATAGGTCCCTTTAGGACGACCCTGGGCCTAAGCCCCTAAAGATATCAAAACCAAATCACCATAGTGCACATCATGAGATTCCAAGCTTTAATTTGACACCAAAATCAAGTGTCTACGACATGTAGTTTTGGCTGCAGCCCGAAATATACCAACACACAACTCTTCTTTTATATATATATATATTGATTAAACCTTATTAACCAATGAATAAAACTGTCATGTTTAAAACCTCAAAAGAACGACCACGAATTGAAAAAAATATTTAAAAAAATCCGCATAAACGTGCCCCAGTCTACCCTAGTGCCGTCTCTTCAACTACCATACGACTGCTTTGAAGAAGAATATGTTTTAACTTGATGTTAACTTGAAAATAGACACATGTGGTCCAAAAGAATTGGTTGTTAAAACTAATTAACAATCACTTGACAGTGTACCAGGTAATTTTAAACCTTTCTTTGGTTACAAAAGTATCAATTAAAATGTCATTTTACACTTTAATTCATAAAACTATGAAGCGTGAGAGGGAGGGAAATTTATGTACTTATCATTTGCCAGCGACAGGCCAACCCTTCGAAGGCACACGAAGAATTTCGCAGTAGTTAAAAATCCTAGTCTTAAGTGTCACTATGTAGCGAACAATCAATGGTGTAGTGGTGCGGGAACGCGTGGGAACGGTGTTCCCACATTGATTTTCAGAAACCCAGGAAAATCCCAGTGCCCCGTTCAGGGAAAATTCGGGAAAATAGCTAAAAATGCTATAATTATAAACATTAATTAAAAATTATAAAAATTAAAAATATATATGTTTTTATGTTAATAATAAGATGCAATACTTAAAAAACATATTTGTAAACACGATTTTACTCTATCTGTTTCGAAAGATAAGCTCACTCTCGCATCGTATAGGCATTCAGGAAAAAGGTATCTTAATTTGCAGGGAATTTGACAAATATATTAAGCATTCCCAAACTGGAAAATTTACCACTACACCACTGCGGACAATCAATAAACTCCAAAAGGCTTATATCTACAGGGTGTTCAAAAACGTGGGGCAATAATTTATGTTGTGATTCCTTGGGTCAAAATAAGCAAAACAGTTTACATAAACATAGGTCCTAAAGTGCTTCGTTTTACGCCTGTGTGTCTGTTTATGATTTTTACATATTTAATCATATCTCACGAACCACGTAACGTATAAACTTCAAACTTGGTATATGGATAACCAGTATAAAGAACTATTTTTGTAAGTAGTATCAAATTTAAATTTTGTACCATTTCAAAATGGTGAGTGTTTTTTGTTTTCAAAGCTAAATATCTTAAAAACCGTAAATTTGAGAGAAAGTATACAAGAGACAAAAACGTTGAGCAATATCTAATTAACGATGATAATAATTTTATAATAATCAAACAACTAATAATGGAGAAATTTTAAATTTTACGAGTAAAAACATGCAATTTTCAGACAGAATGTTCTAAGAAATCATGTTTTTATGCAGAAAAGTAAAAATTTCTCGGTTATTAGTAGTAAGATCATCATAATCTTAATAACAGCAGTAATTGGATTATATTTAGCAGCTTTTTTGTCTCTTGTATAGTTTTCCTAAAATTTACGGTTTTTAAGATATTTAGCTTTGAAAACAAAAAACAGCCGCCATTTTGAAATGATACAAAGTAGAAATTTGATACTTCTTGCAAAAATAGTTCTTAATAGTGGCTATCCAAATACCAAGTTTGAAGTTTATACGTTTGGTGGTTCGAGAGATATGATTAAATATGTAAAAATCATAAACAGACACACAGACGGAAAACGAAGCACTTTAGGACCTATGTTTATATAAACTTTTTTGCTTATTTAGACCCAAGGAATCACTACGTAAATTATTGCCCCACATTTATTGAACACCCTGTATAAGCTTTGCCAAAAGGGCAAGCTATAAACAACATACCAAATGATTCAACCAATAGATTTAACCAAATGATTCATAATAATAGGAAACGATGTCATTACAAAAAAAATTTCAGCAATTATATCCTTAGAGGGATCTTGCAAATTATACTCGTTGGTTTTCGTTTGTTTACTGAGGGACATGCCTGGTGCTGACGAACGATAAGTGAAATTTCCCTCCCTTTCAAACTTCATAATTCTACTATAGCTTGAGTTAAAAACAAAACTACAATATGTGCCAATTTTAATGATCAATGTTTTAGATCTGCAGGCACTGTCAATTTTTATAGTAAGTGTAGTAGAACAAAGTTTGAAAAAATGAAAGTTTACCTTGAAATTTTGTTTTCAATTAGAAAGTTCTGGTTTGAAACGTTGATTAAAAACATATATAGTAACTCAAAAATGGGTTTAAAATGTAATTTTGATGGCTTTAACAGCCCATTAGAAGAAATCTTTAATAGGGGTTTCCCAAATACAGGCATCATTTGCTTTTTTCTACTAGGAAGCTTTTGCCATCTATGATAAACCAAGACAGTGCCGTAGTCTAGGATTGTTATTTCAAAAAATGTGGAAAAAAGTTGGGGGGACCTTTAAAAACTCACCCTGTACAGCTGAAACCTACATTGTGACAACTGCGGTGGCTGCGGTAGATTTTTCACACACTTACTCCTGTTCTAATTAAAAACTACTTAATTGTTGGTATTCCTATGCCAAAAATCAGTCACATACTGATTTCATTGGCTTTCTAGAGATGCACTTCTTATCAGTGCAAAGAGGTCTTACAGAAGAAGATGTGACGGGTCTGCCTCATGGCTGTGCTGAGTCCTAATTGTTTTCTTTCTGAACGTGTGATAAAACAGAAATCTGGGATATTGTTCATTGATATGTGCCGAATCCTATTGGTTTCCTTTCTGAACGAGTGATAAAACAGAAATCTGGGAAATTGTTTGTATCAATGAACAATTTCCCAGATTTCTGTTTTATCACACGTTCAGAAAGAGAACAAATAGGACTCAACACAGCCATGAGGCACTTGCTGATGACATCCTTTTGTACTCTCGGAGTGAGTCTGAACTAATTGCCCCTGCCTTTTTGAAGGAATCATTAAGTCAATTAACGAAGTATGTCAATGACCTAGGTTTGGAGTTTAGGTTAAGGCCCATTTTGCTTGGAGCGACTGTAGCTCGTCACGCAGCGATTAGCGCTCAGCTACTATTGCGGCGACCGTTTTGATTAGAGCGATTGGTTTTTGGCTGCTGCACGATTTTTCACTGTTAGTTGAATACCAGAGCTTGCAATAGTAAATTCATCAGTGCACGATACAACCTTTTAAAGGTATCTCCTCAGTGAGGAGTTAGAAGACGAGGCTATGCTCAAATTTTTGACTGCTCTAAGAACTGTCAAGCATTCTATATTTGAATTTTAAATTTTTATCTATTTTCATAATACATTTTGTTGCATTAACCTTTCTGTGAAATATTTGTTGTTAGCTTTGATGAGGAAAATACATCATTGACTATTTAAAAAAAAGAAAATTAATAGATTGAAACAATAATTAAACTTACATGGTCTTCCAACAGCTTCAGCTATCGATTTCCAAACATCTTTCACTCGCTGATCCTTGAACAACAGGTGCTTCAAGTCGTAAGACACTGGATGACTTCCCCCAAGTTCAATTAACTTTTCATCTTCTTCCATTGTAAAAAAACAGCGCAGTTAGCTTTAGTGCCCGCCATTGCTATGAGTAATTGATTTTGAGGTTCTGCGTATGCGTCGGTGTGCATCAGTCGCGGCACGATTATCGCCAGACTGGTACCCAGGGCAGTGGTCGAGACTGTAGCTAGTAACACTAGCCACAGTCGCTCTAAGCAAAACAGGAAAACAAACTCGTCAGAGCAGTGCCCAGCTACTATCGCAGAGTGAATATCGCTGTAATCTCTCCAGGCAAAATAGGCCTTTATGCTAAGAAAATTAAGTGATGATTTTCTCTATGAAGTGGAGACTTGTGAGGTACCAAAAAGTTTGTGACAGGTCACCAAAATGTATCTGTTATGGAAGTCACTCATGTTGCAACCAATGGCTGGTTGGTGTAGTGGTTATAGTGCCCGCCTACAAACCTTTAGGTAGCTAGATCGATCCCGAGAAAAGTTAGTAGCTTTTTGAAGGGTTGTTTCTGGAGCCAGCTGCCATTGGTTGTTGGGCTATTAATTAACTATCCTGTCTAAGGAACGTGCCAACCTTAGTCAGTAACAAGGCTACAAGATCGCGCCACTATCATCACAATCATCACACTCATCCTTCACTGATATTCAGGGTAACGTCCTCCATGAGGTACCTGTCTTATTAAGAATGATTAGTTAAAGTTTTTTATCTTAAACTCACTTTCAAGAAACAAAACGAAAATATACATGTAGAATGCCTGAAACACATTCTGAAAGCACTTGCAAATGAATGGCGCTCACCCTAAGTTCCTCTTAGGGCTAAAATTGATTGCTGTGGTTTTATCTATTAACATCCTCTAGCTTCTACTCTAAGTCAATAACTGATCAAGGTTCAGCCCTCGATTGTAGTGGTAAGTTGAAAATTCTTTTAAATACTAAAACTGATGAAGAGACGAGCATTATTGCCTGTATTTCAGTTTCCATACTGCCTGCAGACTCATGAATTCTCAATTCAGTTTCGAGCTAAACACTGCCGTTAGCTCTTTGGCAAGAAATGAATAATTTTCTTTGGTAATTTAGATAATAATTTTAAAAGTCCATCATAAAAGTTTGTTGGATGGACTTGGTTCTGATGGTGGTGTTGCATTTGTTGACTAAGGCATCAGTAACTATGAATTTGCATACAAATTACCTGAATCTTTCTCTTTTTTCTCAGCAGAACTGTTTGCAATTTATGAGGACTTGTGCTATAATCCCGACATACAGATGAGAGCTTTGTGATTTTAACAGATTCCAAAGCATCCATTCAAATTTTTTAAATGGTTTCCTTGGAAAAACAAGTTAGCGATACTCAAAATTATAACCATAAAAGGTATAAACTTTATAAAGGCATAAAAGGTATATAAAAAGGTATAAAATCTTTTGACAACCTCTTTAGCTGTCAAAAATATTTTTCTGCAGTGGCTACCAGGCCACATTGGCATTTATGGCAAAGAGAAAGCAGATAAATCAGCGAAAAAGAAAGCTTCCACAAGCCATACATATCCGTCTGAATCTACCAGGCTGATGTTGAAAATAGACCTTTATGCAGTAATTTCAAAGAACATTCATGAACAAACATGTAAACAATCACAAACTCAATTTTGTAAAAATATCAATTTATTTCTCAAATAACCTTTTCCACAGCTCTATACCAAAGTAAAAACATTACAAAACAAATTAACACTTGGTTATGTACAAATAACAAAAATATAAAATTCTAACCTGTATTTTGATTAACGCAAGAGAAGATTGCATTTTATCATATGCAAAATTAAGAACAACTAACAGGGACATTATATAAAGTTACCAATAAAACTTTTTAGAAAAATATTTATTTTTCAGAGTATTTTATCATATTAATTAGTTTGGGAAAATTAATTTACATCAGTGTTGACTCAATAATGCAAATTTATGGTATTGTTTATGAATCAACATTTATGCAGAGTATATTTTGTTTCCCTCCATTAATAAAAATTAACCATGGAGGGTCATAACATAATGTCATGGATAATATCAGGTTACATAGATTGTATCAAATATGCAACTTACTTGATTACCTTTGAGGAACACTTGCTTTTGGTGTTATAATAAATATACTGGTTAATAACATCATAATAAATTAGTTCTGTACTTCCACAGATTACAATATTTAAAGTTTTTCAGAGGCCGCTAATCATACTATACTTTGGACAATATTTCTGTGACTATGGACAAATCAGCTAGTTGCAAAGCGGGGGGGGGGGGGGGGAAGAGGTATGGATCTGAAAACATTGTTCTACGGCCCCGATGCCTGTCAAATGTGTTTTCCAATATTATATGGTGTCAATATCATATGACTCAACTGATAGTGCAGTAGCCTAAGCCAGAAATATGTTGTTCAAACTATACCTGTTGTTCAAGCTAAACCGTTGCAGCCCTGTGGGCCTCTTTTTGTCCAATCAAAAATTTTAACTGTCGTGAATTTGTATATACTGAATGTTTTAATTTTATTTAAGAAGAATCATGCTGAACTGCCTAAAAGAAATATGATGCACAGTTATCAGACTAGAAGGAATAATGAACTAGAATTATTACGATGTAGGCTTTCCAAATCGATGAATTACCATAAGTATTTAGGGGTTAAGCTATTTAATATGTTACCACCAGCCTGGCTTAACTTAACTGAAAATAAATTTACAGATGTACTTTTTGACTGGCTGTCTGCAAACCCTTTTTACAAGATTGATGAGTTTTTTAAATGTAAAATTATTATGTAATTTATTACTCCGATTTGTATTACATACTATAGATTTGTACTTATTGCTGTATGATTCTCTCTGCATGTTCAGACTATATCATGAATCATTATTATTTATTATTGACGATGTCCATTACAATTTGTGTATATTGTTGAAGGAATAAATTATTGTCTATTGTCTATTGTCTACCAGGCTGGAGCTCGACGCGTAACAAAACTACGGACTAACAATTTTTGTCTAGAAATGGTTTCACAAACTACTATTACAAACTAATAATAGTTTGTTTTGTTATCAATAAAGACCCTGGTCTCAGTTTTTCTTTTAAGAAAAACCAAAATATTTACTCTTGGTCTAACCTTCTTCTTGCTTCCCAAACCAGGCACAGGCTTAATACAATGATTTGTCTATCAACCATTGGCACTGAACCGATAATTTGGAACAGTAAAGATTATGAGGTGGGTACCTATAAAAAAATCACAAAATCTGTAACCAACATGATTGAATAATTATTGTTCATGACTACTCTAATGAAACAATATAAATGTAAAAATAACATCATAGATGGACTAAATAACAACAAAAAAACTGAACCTCAACCTAGATAGAACATGGGTAACTATATCTTAAGAGTAATGTAAAATAATTACAGAAGTGCTCTCTGTAACCGCCCAATATGGGATCAGACCATTGGTCATATAATCAAAAGGTCAGTTATTCCAAATAACATCTGGTCCTTTCTAATTTTGTCTTAAAGACCAAATCAAAATGACAACACAATCTACACAACATACTTAACCATTCAAAAACTCAAGATCAACTGAGTGAAATAAGAATATTGCTTTATTAAAGGCACGTCTAAGCAACTGGTAGTGATCTGAAACACAAGTTATACTACTGTTTTGAATTGTTAGCCATGGCGCAGAATGCCAACCGTTTCCTAGAATAAGGGTGGTAACTAAGATCGGCAGTTCAAGCGAGGGCAGTTTAGGGAGTATCTACTGCGGAGTAATTAATGTTTTATGAAAAAACCTAAATACGTACAATCTGACAAAACAACATAAAATCCTATTTTTAAATGGTCGAAAGAGAATTACATTCAGTTCTAATTTTTTTTAACTGTAAGTAAATCTATAGAGAACATTAAGTTTATCAAACAGCAAAATGGAATGTAATTTTGAAAATTTCAAGGAATATTAATTCTAAAAATCAGAGTTGCCCTAAAGTACCGTATTTAAAAACTAAGTTAATTTATCATATATTAAAAAAGTGTTTTTATGCAAGATAAGGTAAACTAATAATAACACAGAAGAAACCCGGTAATACGAATCCTGGTAATCTAAATTTCCAGTTTAACCTAATAAGAGGTTCGGAAGTTAAAGTACAAAATAAAATAAAAAATTCTGTGAAAAACAAGATAATAGAAGGTAACAAGTAAAACACTTAGAAATAATTAAGACATTAAAACATTATTTTAATAGGTGATTGCTTGTGATCGCAGAATTAACTTTGCCATTAAAAGACAATTAATTGCCTATGATTAGAAGATGCAATTTTCTGAAAAAAGACAGTCATGCCTCACCATTACATGTAACGGATTGCAATACTCGGATAATCCCAAGACTTGGTTATTCGGGATAACAATGCTCTATTGTATATGTAAAATATAAATCATCCTGGGTTACTGTTAGTCAAAAAAGACATTCAAACTTACTTTTAACAAATTTTACCAACAAGTAGAGGAATCAATTACTTAATTGGTTTTTCTGTAGAAAAATCACAATTAACTGAGCAATTACCCTATCCTCTATGAAGAGATAATAATTATGGGGTGACAAATCATAAGGGCAAATTTTGAATCTAACCTAATTTTATGTGTAATTGTTTTAAACTTGAAAATTGAGATATTTTATATGGAATTATTTTATATTTTTGGCAATATAAACAAAAATAATAAATTATAATATTAAAAATCTCTAGAAACGGAAAAAGTAATTCCTGAACTAAAATTGCTCAACATTTAGAAAAAAATTGTTTTGGATTACCCTTCAATGTAGGATAACCATATTAAGGTAATCAATGATATTTGGTAGAAAATGAACATGGATTTATCCTAGTGTCCTGAGCAATTAAATTACTTACTAAAAAATAGGGGCTTACAAACACACCCTAGACAAATCTGCTCAAGAGTAGAGATCCTGTTAGAGCGCACACAGTCATTACTTCACTGATGCTTGTAGAACTGGTGCCTGACTTCACTTGATACTGCTGGCATGGTGTTACCTGAGGAAAACCAACAGTCAAAAGATTGCTAGTTAATTTTCGAATTGTAAACAAACCATAAGTTAATATCTTCCATGTAACTTTAAATTAATCCTTCTAGAATTTATCTTTAAATTATAACACGTTTAAATCTAAACACAACACAGTAGCTTTTTAACCTCCAAGCTTTTCAAAAGGTGATCATTTTTGTTTCTCACTTTATGTTAAATTTTATGGCAATTTGAGCCACCTCTCTTATTTTTGGGATCTACAAATCAAGCACAATTAGTTTAAAAACTATTTTTGAATGAGTTGCAAGATAATATAAATATATGAAGGGGTCCCCTGTAAAATGATCTAAGCGACAAAAATCTAGTTTTGAGGAATCAAGCATTGAAAGTTGAATTCTAAAATTTACGGTTTTTTAAAGGATATAACTTATAATTATGTATAAGTTTTTTATTACCCTATTTGTAACATCATACTGTAGCCTTAGGCTATATTAAATTTTAACTTACTATTAAGCATTTTAAAACATTTTATGTATTTTTTTTAGGGTTACAACGTTCTAAATGATTGGCATTTGAAGTGTTCTTTGACAGACTGCTCTTCTGCTTTGGAATACAACACCAGGGAGTGTAGGAATACCAACTTGAACAAAATAAAACTAACTGAATATAAAACAATATTTTATTTATACAGGGTGTCCCATAAGTAAAGTGCCAAACTTTGGGAATAGGTTATATGGGTCAAAATAAAGATAAAATGAAGAATAAATTTTTTTCCAAAAACGCTTTGTTTACCAGATATCCGCCATTTTGTATTTTTAACCAAATATTTTTATCTCCCAAGTTTTTAAATCGATTTTTTTGAAACTCGGTATGCACCTGTATCTAGTCAAGGTTAGTTTATGAAAAAATAATCAGCATGATCGCATCGAAAATTTCGAAATGGCGGCCGTTTAAAATCTTTAAATTGAAATACCGAACAATGATACATTTTACAAAAAAAATATAAGGAACAATAATATTTAGAAACTTTTATTCCCATTCCAACGATACCAAAAATATGAAAATCGTTTAACAAACAAATGAGTTATGGTCGAATGAGCGCATGGCTCAGCGCAACAATGGACTATTTTGCTTCAAAAAATGCTGCCTCGCTAGCTAAATACAATCATAACTCAGTTGTTCATAAACCGTTTCATAAATTTGGTGTCATTAGATGGGAAATAAAATTGTCTAAAAATTTTAATTCTTTATATTTTTATGTAAAACGTACCATTTTTCGTTATTTCAACTTAAACATTTTAAACGGCCGCCATTTTGAAATTTATTATTTGATCATGCTCATTATTTTTTCATAAACTAACCTTGACTAGATACAGGTGCATACCGAGTTAAAAAAAATCTATTTAAAACTTGGGAGATAAAAAATATTTTGTAAAAAATATAGGGATGGGCGAGTAGTGGATTTTGAATCCGAGTCGAGTCGGGTCGAGTATTAAGCCAACTACTCGAGTATCGAGTCGAGTGGAGTGGTTGTTTGTAAATAGTAATGTAAAGTTCATTTTTTAAAGTAACTACGTCTTCGAATTACAATTAATTAAAACTAATTGTTTTATGTAAACCAATTAACTCCAAAATTTTCTTCTCATTTTTACAAATCAAATAAAGCAGAAATGAAGGCTGTGTATTATTCAAAAGTAAACTATGGATACAAATTTGAAGTTGTAAAATGCCAGGTCAGAGCTAAATATAGCTGTAAGTTTTCAATTTCTGAATTCTGAGAGATGGTATTTCTAGATAACTGTTGAAATACATTCTTCTATAAGTTAATGAAATACTGTTGAGGTTATTGTTACAAAAAACTCGTGGGTGGCTGCGAAAAACGATAGCGCGGATCTGTCGATCGTGGATAAACGGCAGATGTAGCTTTTCGAAACTCGCGATATGCCGAGAAATACGATCGCGCGTATTTGCCGATGGCCAATGATCGGCAAATGTAGCCTTACTAAAATCGCGGTCCGCCGCAAAAAACGACCACGTGTATTTGCCGATCGTAAATAAACGAAATGCGAAACTAGCGATCGGCCGTAAAAATCAATCGCGCGCATTTGCTTGCCACAAATGAACAGAAAATCCTGCTTATTTGTGAAACTAGCAAGGGGCCGCGATGAAGAATCTGTCGATTGAGGGTAATCGGCAGATGTAGCTTTGCTTAACTCGCGATCGGCTGTAAAATTCGATCGCACACACGTTAATCGCACATAATTTCGATCACACGTAAACGGCGGGAGTAACTGACGTTTTTTTGGGTAGTAGGAGCTACCCGATTTGTGCTCGAGTAGTTGTAAAATTTCGGTAATTACCCGACCCTCACCCCTAAAAAAATACAAAACGGCGGATAATTCGTAAACAAAGCATTTTTAGAAAAAATTGTATTCCATGTTTTCTCTTTATTTTGACCCATATAACCTATTACCGGAGTTTGGCACTTTACTTATGGGACACCCCGTATAAAAGTACAAAAATGTAATGTTGTTAAATAACGTGATACAGCATTTCGCTAAAAGTTGTCCAAATGTGGTGCTTAAAACGCTGTTCTACTCACTTCTTTTTGGGGCTATTTTCCAGGCCTTGGCTTCTTACCTTTTTAAAAATATCGTAATCCAGCTTTTCTACTCCTTCCTGGTCTTATCCTTCCACTTTCCAATATTGACTTCACAAGTTTTATTTTTATTTACACTATTTTGGTCATGCTTGAGACTATCCAGTTAACACAGTGTCATTTCAATGAGTGTTTGTCGACGTATTGTTTCATAATTTATTTAAAATGATTAATTCAATCAACCCTCAGCTAAATAAAGACATTATTCTACAAAATAAAGCAGTAATTCGAATGTTTAGAAAAATAACTATGTAAATGTTCAAGCATTATTTGAAGAGTATTTTCTACTGTTTATTATGAAATTTGAATGGCATAAATCAAATTTGTTTTTATAAGTTGTGTATTTATTGCTGGTTTTATTATTTTTGAAAAATTAAATGAGGCAGAAATGAAGGATGTGCAAGATTCAAAACTTAAACTACAAATAAAAGTTGTAATATAAGTGAGGATTTTGATATAAACGGCAGATTCAGCTTTGCAAAATCTGGCGAACGGCTAAGGACTATGATGGTGCTTATATGCCAATTGCTAATAAACGGCAAAAAACTCGCTTTATGAAACTCGCAGTCAGCGTGCAAAAATATCACGCTTTTTTGCCGATTGCAAATAAACTCAATGCATGTATGTAAAACTTGCGAACAGCCCTGAAAAATGATAGTTTATGCCGCGTATCTGACGATCGCGAATGAACGGCAGGTGTAGCTGCAGCACACCGTTCACCGTTCGTTTTAGCTTTGCAAAACTCACTTTTGACTTGCTTAGGTCTGGTGGGAGGTACTAACTACTCAAGAAGTTGTAACTACTCAAGTAGTTGTAACTACTCGACTCATGTTCGATTAGTAATAACTTCTCGAGTAATTACTTAAAAATCAAGTACTCGCCCACCCCTATAGTAAATGGCATTTACACTTTTTACAGTACTGAAATGGCTAGAAAAAGCTGTATAAGTTGTAATCAACAGCTGCTTGTAAGATAGTGCCTTTAAATTATATCTGTGATAATCATATGGTTTTAACCATGTAATTGAGAAATAATATTGTTTATAAATATGTTTATGTTTTTTTCGTTTACCGTGACTATCGCTGTCACGGTAAACGAATTTAGTAGTCATGATAGACGAATATCGTCGTCGTGGTGGTGGACGCCACGGTAGACGAGTATCGCGTCGCGGTAGACGAATATGGTCGTCGTGGAAGCAGTGACGGATCTAGGAGGGCAGCGGGGGCGTCTGCCCCGGGCGCCGGTCAGTAGGGGGCGCCAGTGGTGCCCCAACTGGCTGGCTCCGGTTAAGGAAAAATAAAAAATAAATAATTTAAAGTCAAATTTTTTGTTTCATGCCGGTAAATCTCTCAGTAGCATCACTGCCGGAAAATCTCTGTTGCATCGCGGCCGTCGAGCCTGTCTGTTTTCGCTTGCCCTTCACATTTCTCGTTGTTTGATGGCAAGAAAACCGCTCTTCGCAGACGGAGAATAGCTCACTCATTCTGCAGCCGAAAAATCGCTCGCTCATTTCGTGGTCGGAAAATCGCCTGCTCGTTTTGCGACCAGCAGATCTCTTGGTCTTATTATAGACGACAAGTCCCTCGCTCTTTTCACGGCCGTCACTATTGGCCATATCTTGAACAGATAATCAGTCGTTGCTGGCAAGCATATTTCTTTATTGTTTCACTGCCGACAAGTTTTTTGCTATTTTTGAGGTCGTCATATTTATTGCACGACCACACTGCGGCCGAAAAATCTGTCGTTTAGACCACGGCTGGCAAATATCTGTCAAATTGAAAATACCACTTGCCCTTTTTCATGGCCGGTTACACCTTTCGCGGTTGCATCACGGCTGTCAAATTGCGGCTGTCAAATCGCGGTCGTATAAATCACGACCGGCAAATCTCTCGGTCGTATTGCGTCCGGAAAAAATCGCTGAATGTTTCTGTGACCAGCAAATCTCTTGGTCTCATTACGGGTGTTAAAAATATGTTGGGACATATCGCGGCCGCAAAATCTCTCGGTTGCATTGGCCGTCAAGTAATATTGCATTTTGCTTTACATAGATTGGGCTCAAGTATTCGTTTTAGGAAGCAACATGGCCAATATCACTGGTCGGGAATTGTTTTTAAACAGTTGAGAAAGGTAAGAAAAATGTCAAAAGTATCATATGTGAAATCTGGTAGACACCTTGCTTTGTTTTACAGCGGCTGGCAAAATTCTCGGCCATATTATGGCAATAACAGCTCTTGGCTAGGCTATCGCAGCCTATGAACATCGGTTGTGAAAAATCATAAGAACCATAAGATCAAATCATTTTATGATATACGAGATAATTGCTTATCCATCACATCAAAGACACATTAAAAAATAGAATTTATTTCTTGTAATTGTTGCTGGGGGGAGAGGGGGCGCCAAACTCCGATTTTGCCCCGGGCGACAGTAAGTGTAGATCCGTCACTGCGTGGAAGACAAATATCAATGTTGCGGTAGCCACATATCGAGTTGTCATGTCGCAGTAGACGAAAATCACAGTCACGGTAGAAGGATACTGTTGTCAAGGTAGACGAGTATGGTCGCCGCGGTAGATATAATATTGTCATCGCGGTAAACGAGTATCGCGTCGAGGTAGATGAATATGGATGTCGCCGTCGCGGTACCAGTTGGCAAATATCATCGTCGCGGTGGGCAAAAATCGTCGATACGCTTGACGAGTATCGTCGTTGTGTTAGATATGAAAAGCAGCATCCCCTTTCCCTCTAAGCATATGCTTAGAGACTTTCCCTTCAGTGTCGAACATTGTTCAAAAGCTCACAAAGCAGATTGACAACAAGAACGCTGGGCTTCCCACTAAGACGCTGACTGCAATAGCGTCCGTATAAAAGGAACCTCGCGGCAATGCCGACGCGTCAATAGCGTTCGTTGCAGGGCAGGTCGCGTTGAAAGCATTAACGCCGAGTGAGCAGGGCTACCGCGTGGCAATAGCGCCCGTACACTACACAGTAACTCCAATGACCTGCAAAACTAAATTTAGTATGACGCGTTTTTCGTTCGTATAGAATGGGCTTTAGACGCCTCAGTAGACCAATATGGTCGTCACGGTAGACCAGCGGTTCTCAAAACAAACCCTTTCTCTGAAACAAATTTTGATTCTCCAACCTAAATTTCAAAGAAAAGGAAAATTTGATCGAATTTTCCACTGACTCTTTTTTGAATGTAGAATTGAAGAGAAAACATTTGATCAATTTTTGGTTGGACTTGAGTGACGAGTATGTAAATTTGTTCAATTTAGCAATCAAAGTTCTGCTCCCTTTTTCAACTACGGAGCTCGTAGAGCGAGCATTTTCCTCATATGCGTATATTAAAAGTAAATAGGAATAAACAAATAAATAAATAAACAGGAACAAACTCGATACAGCTCCAGACATGAGGATCTATTTATCTTCTTTTGAGCCCAACTTTAAAAAACTAACTTCATCAAAGCAGGCTCATGGCTCACACTAAGACTCTTAACTTTATTCCAGTTCCTTATTGTCAATAAAGTGTTTTGTTTTCAAATATAACTTTAGAAAAACTAGTATTTTTCTGATTCATAAACTTTTGAACCTTTTTGTAAAGATTTGCATTGCCATTTTTTTTTTCATTACAAATGTATTCAAAATTTAGTTATAACTTGCTAATAAACTTAACTGTTCACAAAGTACTTAAAAATTAGTTCATGTACCCCGAGCTATAATAAACGCTATAGATAAGCTAATACTCAAGTATTAAATATCAATATGACCTAGGGCCCTAGGGCGACATAGGGGTAAAATTCATGAAAATAAATTGGCTTAGGGGTTCGCAAGGTGAAATAGTTTGAGAACCACTGCGGTAGACGAATATCTCGTCGCAGTAGGCAAATATCGTTGTCACGTCGCAGTTGACAAAAATCGTTGTCGCGTCGCGGTAGACAAAAATCGTCTGTGGGTCGCGGTAGACAAAAATCGTATAGTTGCGTCGCGTCGAGTCATCTGAAAATTGTTGTCTTGTCATCCCAAATTTCTGTTCTCGAAAATTTCGGGGGGGATATATCCCCTTTATACCCCCCTAGGTTCGCCCCTGTCGTCCAATAAAACTCCTACTTGTGGCAATCCATGCAAAAGCTTTTCCATATATCTCTGAAAAATTCCTGGATTTGATGATTCTCCGAAAGGTAATCTCGTGTACCTGTAATAGCCGTTATGTGTTGCTATTACTAAATACTTCCTATGTTCCTCCACCACCTCAAGTTGTAGGTATGCATCACGTAAGTCTATGATAGAAAACTCTTTCCCTCCTGCAATTTTGCTTGTCAGTTCCTCAAAGGTTGGAAGAAGAGCTCTGTCTAAAATCAAATTCGGATTTGAAGTTACTCGAAAATCTCCACAAATTCTTACCAAGCCATCACTTTTCTCTACGTTGACTGTTGGAGTTGCCCACGGAATTCGTGTTTCAGCAGGATCTACTGCTTCTAGAACGCCATCCTTTACAAGTCTTGATAACTCATTTTCAATCCTTTTCTTCATTGGACATGGAACTCTACAAGCTGGAAAATGTTTTGGCATTGCATCTTCTATTACATGCAGTTTTGCTTGATAATCCTTAATTTTCCCTAAACCCTCTGAATACACTTGCTGAAAATCATGTATAATTTCTTTAACACTAGGCTTGATAACATTTTGTTCTTTTACAGGACCTTCACTTTCCATTTTATTAATTGTTACATATGGGGGTAATTTCATGTCAAATGCTAACATCCAGGTAACCCAAACAGCAGTTTTTCGTTTCCATTGACTACTGCAACTTTAAGTTTACGTGTCTTGGTGCCTACTTTAACATTAACATAACATTCCCCTAGTACATCTATTACATTGTTACCATATGCTGCATACTTAGAATTTGATTTATCTAGGCTTGGTGATCCAATCTTTACACAAAGGGGTTTCCCTATCATTGAAGCCCAGGCTCCAGAGTCAAACTCCATGTTTATTGGTACCTTGATGCTTACCTGTATCCGTGCTTGTTTGAATTTCCTATTTTTTCGCACATCATTTATTTCAAGGTTTTCGTTACTTCTGTCATCGTTTTCCAAATCTTCATTCACTTGATTTACTTTTTTAAATTTGCAAACCCTTGCGTAGTAACCTATTTTTCCGCAATTGTAGCACTTTTGTTGTTTAGCAAAACATTTTCCGTATTCATGTGGCCACCCACATTTCCAACATTTTCTTGTATTTGTAGTTTTCTGGTTCTGTAATGTGTCATATCTCTCATGCCTTTTATTTACTTTTCTTATCTCCAACTCCTTTTGGTCACTTCTCTCAAGATTTTTATTTATGTTAGTTACATCAACTTCTTTATAAACTTCATTGTCTATTTCTCCATATGCTCTTTCCATTGAGACGGCTAATTCTAACAAATCTTCTAATTTCAGTTTTGTTCCATCCTCTTTCAATGCCTCAGGCCATCGTTGCCTAATTTCCACTTCAAATTTGGGAAACTTTACTCCTCTTGCAAATCTGTCCCTTACTCTTTCATCAAAACTATGTCCATATTTACAATATTGTGCCAGATCTTTAAGATGGACCACAAAACTTGAGAAACTTTCCCCATTTCCCTGACACACTTCTCAAACTCTAATCTAGCTGAAAAAATGTTTTCTTAGGTCTGTAAACCGACCTGAAGCCTTTGATGAGTTCATCCCAAGAAACATCCTGTATTTTTGATGGTAGTAAAAAATTTGCATCTTTCCGCAATGGGCTAGGCCCTACATAAACTAGCAAGAGATCTTTTCTTACCCTGTTTAAGAGAAATTCGATAAACCACATTAAGACAACCCCTTACCATACAAAAAGTAATGGACTTGTCGAAAGGCTGATAAGAAGATTGAAAAGACGGTATTATTCCACAAAAAAGGAATTGGGGGATGGTTCATTAGCACTCCAAAATGTGCATTTTAGCTATAGTGACTCACCACAGAAAACAACAGAGAAAGCTACAGGTGAATTGTTCTTGGGTCGAAGGATGCCAACGATATTTGACAATATAAAACCTAACCTCCAAAAGAGAATGGAAATGAAAGTTTGGAAAGATCAAACAAGAGAAGAAAGAAAGCGAGCTAGAATCTTTGAAGAGGGAGAAGAGTTATGGATCAGAAATAAAAATGGTAGTGGATGGTCAGCTGGAACAATTAAAAAGCAAAATGGTCTGTACTCATATGAAGTTCTTTGTGAGGGTCTTTTAAAAAGGAAACACTCTAACCAAATAAGGAAACGTGAGGGAGCTATAGACGAAAACCCTGTATCGACTACAAAATAGATGGATATCATTTAAGGGGAGAGAAGTGTAAGATAGTGACTTTAAATTATACAGGGTGTCCAGCGAGTACTCTGCCAAACTTTACCAGGTTACTCAGCAGGTGAAAACAAACAAAAAATGTCATATGAACCTATGGTCTATCTCGCTTCATTTTCCGTCTGTCCGCCCGTACGTGGTTTTTACATAACCGACTATAACTTTTGAACGACTTGACGTACCAATATCAAACTTGGTAAATGTGTGATGACTAACAGGACCTATCTTTGTATGGAGTATCAAGTTTCTGCTTTGTACCATTTCAAAATGGCGGCTGTTTTTTATTTTCAACGCTAAATATCTTAAAATCGGTAAATTTTAGAAAAATTATACAAGAGACAAAAAAGTTGCGAATTTTAATTCAATTAACGCTGATATTAAAATTATAATGATCGGACAACTAATAATGGAGAAATTAAAACTTTTCTGCATAAAAACATGGTTCTTAGGACATACTGTCTGAAAGTTGCCTATTTTAAATTCTAAAAATTAAAATTTCTCCATTATTAACTGTCCGATCATCATAATCTTAATACCAGCGTTAATTGGATTAAATTTCGCAACTTTTTTGTCTCTTGTATAATTTTTCTAAAATTTACCGTTTTTAAGATATTTAACTTTGAAAATAAAAAACAGCCGCCATTTTGAAATGGTAAAAAGCAGAAACTTGATACTCCATACAAAGATAGGTCCTGTTAGTCATCACACATTTATCAAGTTTGATATCAGTGTGTCAAGTCGTTCAAAAGTTCTAATCAGTTACGTAAAAATCACGTACAGGCGGACAGACGGAAAACGAAGCGAGATAAACCCTATGTTCATATGACATTTTTTGTTTGTTTTGACCTGCTGAGTAAGCTGGTAAAGTTTGGCAGAGTACTCGCTGGATACCCTGTATCTGTGATAATCATATGGATTTAACCATGTGATTGAGAAATAATATTGTTTATAAATATGTTTATGTTTTTTAGTTTTTGCAATAAAATGTAAGTGTTCAGTTGTTATTTTAAATGATTTATTTCTAATCTTATTCTGTTCATACTTCATTTTGTTAATTTTTTCCTTCTATAAGGTTAAAAATCAAAACTTTAAAAGCCCAAGGGATGGAGCCATAAGAAATTTCAACAATGGAAACAGAACAGACACCTTCCCAAAACAGATTTCTTGTACACTATACTTATAAAACACTCATGAAAAAATTCCTGATGTTTCATGGCATTGGATAAAAGGTTTAGCAATGCATAAAGAAAAAACAGACAAGAATTTCAATTTATATATGTAGAAGAATACGTAATAAAAAAAGTAGGTGTGCCTAATTAAAACTATTTTAATTTGGTATTTGTTTAATGGTTGACCACAATGTATCTTTTTGGTTGAATGATCATCCATTGTGGGTTAGGCCCTATGGGCCCATTGGTTGAATAACAATAGGCCCTATTTTTTTATCTCACCCACCTTCTTGACAAACGTGAACATACTGTCTATGATGTTGGCAGGCGTAGGCTCTGAGCACTGTTCTAGGTGTCTGACAACACACTTCTGCAAGGCGTTCACGTCTCTGCAAACATCAAATAATCAACCACAAACTAATCTATTATTTGAAAATAATACAATGGATACAAAGAAGGGTTTTCAAATTCTAACATTAATTTTACCATGCACATACAATCACAAATCACATGGCATCTTGATAGAAAAATTCTACTTTTTGGCATTTCTTAACACTAAGTTTTGCAAAACCTATAGTGGCCTATAGTGGTTGTTGTTGATTGTGTTAATTGAAGGGGTCCCCCGTAAAACGTTCTAAACGACAATAAACTAATTTTGAGTAATCAAGTGTTGAAAGTTGAATTTTAAAATTTACGGTTTTTGAAGGTTAGAACTTATAATCATGTATAATTTTTTAACACCCTATTTATAACATCATAATGTAGCCTTATATTGAATTTTTACTTGCCATTAAGCATTTAAAAAAATGTGCTTGTTTATTTAGGGGTTATAACATTCTTAATGATGCTTGAAACGTTCTCTGACTGACTGCTCTTCTACTTTGGAAGAGAACATCAGGGAGTGTAGGAATACCAACAGAAACAAAAATAAAACTGAATATAAAACAAATGTTATTGATGTTAAAGTACAAAAACATAATGTTGTTACTAAAAAGTGATTAGTCATTTTGCTTAAAGTCATCCACATGTGGTGCTTAAAACGTTATTCTGCCCACTTCTTTTGGGGGCAATTTCCAGGCCTTGGCTTCTTAGTTTTTGAAATAAAGGGTAATCCAACTTTTCTATATTCATTTCTGGTGTTATCCTTCCACTTTCCAATATTTACTTCACGTCTTTTATTTTTATTTACGCCATTTTGGTCCTTGGGTGACAGCAAAACGATCGGCGGGGATTCCATCTTTCGGCGAATATAACGTTATTCCCCAGAAATCCGTGCAATCCCGCAAAGCACACGAACTTTGACAGACAAAATCAGGGGTACCAACTCAAATATCTTCAAAACAAAATATACCACGGTGTAGCTCATGTCCTAGAGAACCTTTTTCACTGAATATCTCCGATTTTTAAATTTTGTCGCTTAGAAAGTTTTACGGGGGACCCCTTCAATTACTGGCAGCGCATTTGTTGAAAACCAAAACTTTCAACAAATGGTAATGCTACACTATAATGTAACGAGACCGGGTAAATCAGTGACTTAAAATTTCATGAAGCTTCTACTTTTGAAATAAAATTTTGTATGAAGGAAAACCTAGATTTGAGATGAAGAAAAAAGAGTTAGGGATGGTCAGGTCCTGAAATTTCGGGAAATTTTCGAGAAAATTAAATTCCCGATTTTCGAGCAGGATTTTATTTAATTTGGGAAATTTTTCGGGACAGGATCGTTTTAGCGATCCCAATTTAACAGCGGGTGCAGCTTCGCTAAACTCGCTATCGGCCGCGGAAAACGATTTCGTGTATTTTCCAATCGCGAATGAATGGCAAATCCAGCTTTGCGAAACTCGCGATCGTCCGTTAAAAACTATCGTGCGCATTTGACGATCGTAAATAAACGGCAAAGTCTGCTTTGCAAATCTCTTGATCGGCCGCGAAAACCATCGTGCGTATTTGCAAGTCGCAGATGAACGGCAAAAATAGATCAGCGCAGTTTGCGAACGGCCATGAAATACGCCAGCGCGTATCTGTCGATCGCGGATCAACGGCCGATATAGCTTTCCCCCGAAACTTGCGATCGGCCGTGAAAAACGATCCCGCGTATTTACCAATCACGAATCGACGGCGAATCTAGCTTTGCGAAATTTACGAACGGCCGCATCTTTGCCGATCGCGGATTAACGGCCTATGTTGCTTTACGAAACTCGCGAACGACCGTGAAAAACGATCGTGCGTATTTGCCGATCGTTGACAAATGGCAAATGTAGGATTGCTAACTTGCAATTGGGTGTGAAAAGCAATCTTAGTTATGCACTGATAGCGGTTAATCGACGGAAATAACTTGCTATAAGGCGTGAACAGCGATGATTGTTCATATTGTCAGCCACATTGGTCTGCTACAAATTAAGGTTTTGCCCATCGATTCAGACTAATTCAGATGCCTTTGAATCCTAGCCGAAAATATGATTATTTTTCATAAATAAGGAAAAATACCTGACTAAAGTAAAGACTTCGAAACTTTAAAAGAAATTTCTAATACATAGGTAATTAATATTTTATGTAACTTAAGAAATATTAAGTTTGGGAGTTGTGAACTTCAAATTTATAATTTTAAGCTTGGAAAACTAGTCTTGTGGTTGTCATCTTGAAACTTCATTTATTTTTAATTTTTAAACGTAGTTGAAAGTAATATAAAAATTATGAGTCATAAAGTCATTTCCTTAAACAAGAACTCCAAAGCCCAAAGTTTATAAAAATACAATGACATGTTTATTTATTTACAGTATGTCATTACACCATTACAATGACAGGATATTTGTCAATATTATAATTCTTAAAATTAGACAATGAATTCTTTTAATAAACAAAAATATATTACTGTTCAACCCAATTTCCACTAAAATATTCATCTAAGGAATAAAAGGACTTGGTCAATAACAATCTTTAAGTTTACTTTTAAATTTGTTGGGAACACTGATATTTTTTAAATTATTTGGAACTAGCAGAACCCGTGGCTTTGCTCACGATAAAAATTATGGTCTAGCCTTGATATGAAAAATCTAGAGGACTGAATGAAAAATATTTGTATCAAGGAATATGTCATGTAGAGATGTTTATGTTTTATGGCGGAGTGTAGGTTAAAAAAATATAGACTATACCACAGTAGATACAGTAGAGCGCCGATTATCCGAACATCGGTCATCCGAACCGTCGGTTAACCGAAAGAATTACGTTACATATATAATTTTACAATTTTGCCTTTTCATGTTCGATTATCTGAATATTCATTTATCCGAACACCCCTTGTCCCCAATTAGTTTGGATAATCGGCACTCTACTTAGTGAAGGTTTTCTTAAAAACCGGCCGGATCGATTTTAACATCAAATGAGTCGATTTTAAGGCACTTCTTTGTAGATTTACCATTATGTCTCTGAATTGTCTGGTTGGACATCTATTAAGCACAGTAAAGGGCTGAAAGTTCGGAGCAGTTATGGTGCTATCCGTCGGCAGTTTTTCAAACTGGATTCACTTAGTTTTTAACTTAACATATGGGCAGTTAGTATTAGTTTTAAAGATCAACCACTGATTGCAGCATTTATTTTTCCGATTTCATAATTTTATTATGAAATCGATCAGAATACATGGGTATAAATTTTTAAATAACAACTTATTATACATAGATACAGTACACTGTATAGTTTTTATTTAGAGAAAAAGTCCAAAATTAGTTTTTGCTTTAGCCCTGACACTTTTTTGGCGTGCGAATTTGAATTGCTTGAGAATCATTTTCAAAATATGAATTATTACGGCGTTCGGTTAACCGACGGTTCGGATGACCGACTTTCGGGTAATCGGCGCTCTACTGTAGTACGAATGACTTAACAAAATAATCAAAACAACCATAAAACCTTTCACAGGAATCAAATTATAAATCAGCTGTAACAAAGTTTTCATTTGTAAACCTAATTACCATCTACTTGATTGAATAATACCCCCTGTTGCAGCAGACCTGCATACTCAGCGAATTTCAAATGCAAAACAACATATTTCAATCCAACATAGCGAGATTTGACAAGGTTTGGTAAGCTTCATAAGAATAACATGGGGAGTGAGTATGCAGGTTTGCTGCTACAGGTATATTAAAACTGGGTGGTTTTAATTCATTATTTAGTAGATGTGAACTAGAAGAAGCCATTTACCAAGTTTTATCAAGATATGTTGAGAAATAACCGAGACATAGAATTTTACTTATTTCCCATAAGGTTAACATTGGGACAACATACTGTGTTTACCACTTTCAATATCTCGGTAACCAATGGACATAGAGCAGTGATTCAAAATACTAGTTTGTTTTTTTGAGCTGAATTCAATGGTGCCAACAAAAATTCGATAAATTTTATTTTTCTATGTAAAAAACTCAAAAAACCCATTTTTGGGGGGGTTTATCCCCCTTTACGGTGGTCCGATCGGGCTGGTTCACGAACTCGTCCGAAAGATTACCACTTCACACGTCTGTACCAATGTACCAATTTTCATTAAGATTGGACCATTTTTACGGCTGCTATCGTGCTAACAGACACACACATATATATATATATATATATATATATATATATAAATTCGAACGAATGGTTTTTTTTGTTTCTGGTGGCCCCAAAACGAAAAGTTATCATAGTCTCGGGCTTAGATCTTACCATGAGACCTACGGTAATAGCTTCTTCCCTATAGGGGAAATTCGCTAAAATTAGAAATTTAAACAAAAGATCATCCATTACATTAACATGGGAAATTTTCAAAGCTTCTACCCTACTAAAAAACTCTTAAAACCTCGAATTTTGAAAAATACATTCTTGGTGAATGCCAACACTCTGTAAGGAACGTCCATGCAAATTTTCAAGGTTCTAGGTGAAGTAGTTTGGGCTGTACTATCATAGGTCAGTGGTATTTGACAAAAACATAGTAGAGAGGATGGTATAATTATAACTTACGATCAGAGATTTGTATAATTTTTAAAATTGTACATAAATAAATCAAAGAATCACATCATTGCAGCACATTCTGTTTGTGACTAAAAAGCCATGTACTTTTCTCTTTCAATCTTGCCAGGATTTAGTCTCCAGACTCAGCCACAAAAGGCAGTACTCTCTTCACGTTTAAAACTACAAATTAATGGTAGATTTTATCTAAACTTAATGTAACTTTTATATAGTACATGATTATGTCCATAAAATAAATCAAGAAAAAACAATGAAGCTACGATGAAAGAAATAAATTTATTATCATCTGTATCAAATTATATCTGTATTAAAAATGTAAACAAAAATCTTCCGACTCACTTTTATATGGAAAAAGTTGGAAAATTCGGCCTCGCCAAAAACCCCTTTATACTACGAATTTTGTAAAATCCGTTCTTAGCAGTTGCCTATACCCTAACAGGAACATTCATGCAAATTTTCAAGGTTAGAGGTCAAAAAGTTTGGGCTGTGCAATGATTATATGTGAGTGGTATTTGACAAATATATACTAGATTAAATTAAACAATTTTGGTCCAATATACTGGGGCGAATTCTCATACAAAGTTGATCTATGGCTAGTGGGCTTAATTAAATTCTCATGTCTAGGGTTATACACATGATTGATCTGACTCTCCTTGAAAACGGCCAAGTTGTTGTGAACCCAAAAAACTATTTCTAAAATATACTGATCATAAAGTTAAAATTTTAAGTTGTTGGAAAATGGTTTTACATGAAATTCTCGGATGTACTTTGGCTATTATTCTAATTGCTTTCTTTTGAAGTTTAAAGATTTTTTGCTGTGACATGAATTTCCCCAGACAAGAATTCCATATGACATTAAAGATGAGAAATAAGAGTGATTAATGTTAATTGAGTATTTATGTCTGTGACTTGAGAAATTGTTCGGAGAGAAAAAATTGCTGAACAAAGTTTTTTTTCCAATTTGTTGATGTAAGGAAGCCAGTTAAGATTTTCGTTTAGATGAATGCCTAAAAAATTTACTGTCTCCTAGGGCACCAACTGAGGATTTGAAATAGTTATTGGTCTTAAATTATCTCTATAATCTGATCGGAAATTTGTTACTTGGGTCTTGTCCATATTCAGGGAGAGTCCATTGATTCCAAACCAGTCACTTAGAGCGGTCATATCCCTATCTATAGCATGCTGCAGGGATTCAACATTGGGTCCCTTGCATAATAACATTGTGTCATCGGCATACTGAAAGATATCCATGTTTGATACATTAGGCAGGTCATTTTCATAAATGAGGAATAGGGAGGGACTTAATATTGATTCCTGCGGCACACCGACTTCAGTTTTTTTCCAACTTGAATTTAAAGTTTGGCCGTACTTAAAGATCTTTGTCCTTTGATATCTATCACCCAAGTATGTAGAAAACCAGTTGAGTTCCCTATTTTTTAATCCATATTTTTAAAGTTTCTGAATCAATAAAGTGTGATTAACAAACTCAAAAGCCCTGGTCAGATCACACAGGACTCCTGTAGTCCTCTGGGATCCATCCAGGGCGCCCTCAATAAAATTCACCAATTTAGACATTGATTACTGAGCACTTGAACCCTTTCTAAAACCGAATTGAGAGTTGTTAAAAAATATTGTTATCTTCTAAACACTTTCTTAACTGAAGGTCAACTGCTTTTTCAAATATTTTAGACATACTAGGGAGGATAGCTATTGGGCGATAATTTTCTAAAATATTTACATCTTTTTAGCGAATTTCCCCTATAGGGAAGAAGCTGTTACCGTAGGTCTCATGGTAAGACCTAAGCCCGAGACCATCATAATTTTTTTTTTGAGGTCCCAGATGCCAAAAACACTATTCGTCCATTTTCATAAATATATATATATATCTTTTGTAAAAATAATAATAAACTTGAGCACCCTTTTATCATTATTTTATTTAAAAATCACACTTTAAATCCAGATTCAATGAACATATTCAAGCCATACGCTCAAACAACTTGACCAGTCAAAAATCGACTTTTGCAGAGCATATTTTACAAACAGATCACAATTACCAGTGCATTGATAAAAATTTAAAAATTTTAGATTACGAAGTCAAAGGTCCGAAAATGGACACAAAAGAAGAATTACAAATTTATTTGCACAGAAAACAGAATCAAACGGACATATTAAATGTAGCAAATAATGAAATAGAAAACCAAATTTTTGAAAAGATATTAAATATAAAGAAAATCAATCAACCACCTTGGCCCAGGACGTTAATTAATTAACAAATGTTATCTATCAGGAAGATACATATGACTGATGTTTATTTATATTTAAGGTTAAGTTTTCATTCACCGTGATGATGGTATAATTACCGAAACACGTGTCGTGATTTTTAAATAAAATAATGATAAAAGGGTGCTCAAGTTTATTATTATTTTTACAAATACTTTTGGCAGCCCTAAGTTGTGAATTAAACAATAAAATCAATATGGCTAACCACCCCAAAATAATTCACCAAATGAAATACTTAAACCTCAAGATAGCAAACATCAAAGAAGACATACAATTCAATAAGAGATGCTTAAATGAGAATATCACCCCCAATTATGTGCAAATAAAAACAAAATCTAAATCAGTAGCAGCAAAGAAAACAATCGAAACTGCAAAAAAGATTTGGCTGAAAGAAGAAATTAACTTCCTATATTCCAAAATGAATGAACTTCAAAAAACGTTAAATGAAGTCCAAAAGAAAGTAAATGAAACTTTTCATAACGATTCTGTTGAAGAATACCTAATCTACATCAGAGAATGGATCCAACCTCTCATAAGAAAGAAAAAAGCCAAACACAATAAAAAAAATAAAAAACCTAGTTGAAAAACAAAAAACTAACTTTGAAAATAAAGATAATCAATTTATAACAAATTTTAATCCTTCACTTCACAACCTAACAAATATCGTATTTAATGCAGAAGAAACAAATTTACTTAGTAAATCAATTAAATATAACATTAACTTGGACTATAAAACACAAACTATTGAAGATGAACTAATCGACATCGAAACAGCACTGAAAGAAAAACCTAAAGAAGCTCAAGAAAAAATTAGATGTAACTTTACCCACGAATTAACGAAAACAGGTATGAATTATAAAACAAAAAATAATATTACTAAATCCAAACAAAATATGAATATTATAAAATCAATATCAAACAAACTAATTGATAATGACGCTATAATAACTAAAGCTGACAAAAGTAATACAACCATCATAATGACAAAAAACAGCTACAACGAAAAGATGGAAGCTTTTCTAAATGATAATTTATTTGTAGAATTGAATAAAGATCCCACAATAGAATTCAATAAAGAAGTTAACAAAACTCTTTCAAAATGCAAATCTATCTCTAATAAAGTCAAAAACAAACTAAAAACAATAAAGCCAACAGCACCTAAACTCAGAGGTCAACCGAAAATACACAAACCAAATATTCCATTAAGGCCAATCGTAAACTTCCGAAATGCACCCATATACAACCTATCCAGATATTTAAATGAAAAAATACATAACAACTTTGAATTCAATCAAGAAATACAGATTAAAAATACCTATGATATAGTAAATAAAATCAAAGATATACCAATACCGAAACAAGCCATATTCGTCTCCTTTGATGTCAAGAACATGTATACAAATGTACCTACCATAGAAACGATAAATATATTGAAAGAAAGCTTAACTAAAAATAATCAGCTACCCAAGAATGAAATAAACGATATAATAAAATTAACAAAAACAACGATTAATCAAAACTACTTTACTTACGATTGTAAATATTTTAAACAAAAAGATGGGTTAGCAATGGGATCACCCTTATCTGACACAATAGCAAATATATATCTTCAGAACTTGGAAGAAAATAAAATAATGAATAATTGCAACCCCTTCAGAAACAAAATCATATATTGGCATCGCTATGTCGACGACATACTTTGTTTATTTCAAGGAGATGAAAACACTTGTAATAATTTTCTAACATACCTAAACTCTGTTTCTAATACCATTAAATTCACAATGGAAACACAAAATTCTTGTATTAACTTCTTAGATTTATCCATCACAAACCTGAATGATAAACATGCCTTTAAAATATATAGAAAAGAGACCCAAACAAATCTAATAATTCCTGCAGACTCAAATCATCCTTGGAGTCACAAAATGTCAACTTTTCATTCACTAATTAATAGATTATTACACATTCCAATGAGCCCTGAGAACTTTGACCAAGAAAAAAACACCATAAAATATATCGCAATGAAAAATGGCTACAAACCAAACTTAATCGACAAAATGATTGAAAATAAAAAGAAAAAAGAAGAAAACATCACAAATGAGGACAAAAAAGCTGAATTCATATGTTTACCATATAGCTCAACCTTGAACAAAGCAATCAGAAAAACATTCACAAATTCAAATTATAAATTAAGCTACAGAACAAGAAACAACGCTTTTGGAATGTTAAACAAGCTCACCAATCCAAAAAACTCACTATCAAATAAATTCGAAAAATCTGGTATTTATAAAATAACATGCAGTGACTGTAACAAGTTTTATATTGGACAAACAGGGCGAAGCTTTAAATCCAGATTCAATGAACATATTCAAGCCATACGCTCAAACAACTTGACCAGTCAAAAATCGACTTTTGCAGAGCATATTTTACAAACAGATCACAATTACCAGTGCATTGATAAAAATTTAAAAATTTTAGATTACGAAGTCAAAGGTCCGAAAATGGACACAAAAGAAGAATTACAAATTTATTTGCACAGAAAACAGAATCAAACGGACATATTAAATGTAGCAAATAATGAAATAGAAAACCAAATTTTTGAAAAGATATTAAATATAAAGAAAATCAATCAACCACCTTGGCCCAGGACATTAATTAATTAACAAATGTTATCTATCAGGAAGATACATATGACTGATGTTTATTTATATTTAAGGTTAAGTTTTCATTCACCGTGATGATGGTATAATTACCGAAACACGTGTCGTGATTTTTAAATAAAATAATGATAAAAGGGTGCTCAAGTTTATTATTATTTTTACAAATACTTTTAGCAGCCCTAAGTTGTGAATTAAACAATAAAAAAAAAATATATATATATATCTATATATATATATGTGTCTTTAAGCACGATAACTCGCGTAAAAGTGGTCCGATCTTAATGAAATTTGGCATGGACGTGTAAAATAGTAATTATTCGGACGAGTTCGTAAACCAGCCCGATCGGACTACCGTAAGGGGGGAAAAGGGGGGTAAACCCCCCAAAAATGTGTTTTTTGAGTTTTTTACATATAAAAATAAAAATTATCAAATTTTTGTTAGCACCATTGAATTCAGCTCAAAAAAAGAAACAATTTAGTATTTTGAATCACTGCTCTATGTCCATTGGTTACCGAGATATTGAAAGTGGTAAACACAGTACGTTGTCCCAATGTTAACCTTATGGGAAAATAAAAAAAATTCTCTATCTCGCTTATTTCTCAACATATCTTGGTAAAACTTGGTAAATGGCTTCTTCTAGATCAGATCTACTAAATATTGAATTAAAACCACCCAGTTTTAATATACCCGTAGCAGCAAACCTGCATACTCATTCCCCATGTTATTCTTATGGGGCTTACAAAAACATGTCAAATCTAGGTACGTTGGATCGAAATATGTTGTTTTGCATTTAAAATTCGCTGAGTATGCAGGTCTGCTGCAACGGGGGTATTTCTTGTGCAATGCGATAATTTCTGAGAATTTTAATTTGTTTCGAAAAACACCATGCAATTAGGACTGGTTTATGAGGTTACAAAGTGGCGTTTGGATAACATCTATCACAAGCTTTAGTACAAAAAGTGGGATCTGATCCCACCCAACAGCGTTTGTGTTATAAGAAACAAATTATTTTCTTTACATCTGATTCAGTAATTGGTTTAAATTTAAATATATTTTTGTAGGAATTTGGACAAGTAAAATTTATAGCCTTATTGACATCAAGACCAGACTGGACTGATTTATGTGCAGATAAAAAATAATCGTTAAAATTATTAGCCAATAGTTTAAGCTTAATGGCATCATTTTTAATGTTATAAGGTATTTCAGATCGTTTTTTGGCCAAGCTCCCTCTTAACAACATTCCATGTTGCTGTGGTCTTATTGTGAGAATGTTTTATGTACCTAATGATCGTTATATTTATTTTTTGAGAGTTCAACAGTTTTTTTGAAAATTAGTCTATATAGTCCTGAAAATCCCTGGACTTATTACATTTCGATTCTAAATGTAAAAGGCGTTTTCTTTCAGCAGATATTTTTATGTCAACAGTAATCCAGTTTTGGCAAGGATGTTTAATAGAATTAGATTTGCATTGTTTAAGAGGGAAAGCTTGGATAAAAGTCATCAGAATATGGTCTAGAAAGCTATTATAATTGCTATCTACACTATGATATGGATTAAATAACCAAGGAAATTTCCAGAAGAATATTTTCAAAATAATTTAAACTTTCTAAGTTAAATTTTTTTTTAAATAACACATTCGACTTTTTTGAAGGTATGATAGGTGGTTTTAAGTCAGCTAATGATAAAAATATTGCTTCATGGTCAGGTGCACCTGCACTTATAATTAGGGTTTCTGCTTCGTCTGTTATTGATTTTATGTTAGAAAATAGAAAGAATAAAAATTCAAATTTAATGAAAAAAATAATAAATAAACAATACATGTATTTACCATTTTTATTTAAGTTAGTATTTTATTAATAATTAACAATATCATTGATTTGCATTGCTTTTTTTAAATGTGTTTCTAATGTTTGCTATTTTGTCAACTGCATATAAGTTAGAATTTTTTCACTTAAATATTTCTTGAAATTTTGAGTTGGAACGGTATAAACATTTATATGACATTGTTTTTAATCTAATGCTATTATTGTAATCAAGAAAATAAATTCATGAACGAGCATTTCCTGAAGATTTAGGGAAGACAAAGATCCCTATCCCTTGTCTTTGTCCCGAATTTAAGAGGGAAGAAAAAAATCCCGTCCCGTCCCAAACTGAAAATCCAATCCCGTCTATCTCTAAAAAAAGAGTAATCTTTAACAAGACACTGATATGCCTTAGTATTAAGTTTTTCATTTATCTGAATTAAATGTAAGCCTTACCCGATTTGCAATCTTATTATCCAATTTTGCTTCATCCAATTATCAAATTTGTACTTAATAGTATATTTCACTACTAGGCACGAAAGTAGCCCATTTCGGGGCAAGTAAAACACTATCGAGCCCCGAAATGGTACTTTTGTGACGAGTTGTGAACAGTACTTTTCATCACGATGCAAATAAGTGACCAAACTTATAAAAAATGATCTAACATTTCATAATTTGGTCATTTTTCTATAAGTAAACACAATACGGGTGAACTGTCTATTTTAGTTTATAAAGACAGCTGGTTGAACTGTCAAATTAAGGAATTCGTTTGTTTGGGAACGGCAACATTTTGTTTTGGTACGGAAGTGGTTTGTTTGGGTACGGGAATGAAATGTTTGGGTTCCAAAAAAGCAGCTGATCATTACTTGTTTTGACGTAAGGAAATCGAGAGTTTTCGTAGATCTCAGCTGTACGGTAACGGGCAATTTTCGTATACAGAGTGATGAAAAGTAATTTATTGACTATCTATTGAATACTTAGCTTAAAATACCTATCTGGGTAGGTCACCATTTCAAGTAAAAGTATTTCAAGTACTGTTAATTTATATTTACTGTAGGTATTTATTCCTATTTGTTGTTGATGTTTCTTGTTATAGCTTGCATGTTAAATAAGTGTGAGGTGTTGTGGAGAAGTGATGTAAAATCAAGGAGGTTTAGAGTCTTTACTGGAGGTACAGCAACAATGCTTCAGTTGATGAAAAAAACAGCCCTTCCATTTTACTAGGTTGGTAATGATGAGAGAGTAATGCTGTTTCAGTAATGAGCTACCATCTTTGTACGGTAATATAAAATGATTAGAATCTTATAAGAATGACCAAAGATTTGAATCAGTTCTTAAAAATATGCCATAAATGCTGATAAATTGATTACTAAAAACACTTTTTGCATATCTTCTTAAAGAGAAGTACAGGAATATGATTAAACTGGTTTAATATCTTGGAATATTTGAAAATCTATTTTTGTGTTCGATCAGTCAAATGATTTGCTTCCATTACTGAGTTCATTGGTTCATGAGTTCATTTGATTAGTAATGCAAAGAACTTAATTACTCCCCCTCATCATTGCCAACCTGAAAAAATCATAGAGCCACAGGATACTAGTGTGCGTTACCTCCAGATAGACTCTAACCTCCTTGGGTAAAATTCAGGCATGCTTTGTAAGGTAGCCTTCTTAAAATCAGGAAAACTTTTTAGTGTATGAAAATAGATTGGATGACATCCTTTATTTAAATGAAGCAATGACAGCATGATTTGTTTCCAGGCAGCATGAATCACTGACCAGGGTTATTTAAAAACTTTGTAAAACTACAAAAAATTGTCTTCACAAAATGGATATACCCCCTTGCAGCAAATCTGCATACTTAGCAAATTTCAAAGCTTGAAAGTCATTTAAATGGAGCTTTAAATCTAGCAAATCCAACTTATATCCTAAAATGAGCATACAACAATTCATTCCATAAGAATAACATGGGGGATGAGTATGCAGGTTTGCTGCCATGGAAATTAAATGAGAGTTATTTTGCAATAATCCAATAGACTCAACTAGATAGAGCCACATACCCAGTTTTATTGTAATATATTGAGAAAAAAAAGAGTCTTTGAATTTAATTAATTTTCCAAGAGGTTTACATTAGGACAATGTGCTGTGCCCTAGCAGTATCTCGGCAACCAATGAACATAGAGCAATAATTCAAGATACCAAATATTTTTTCCAACTAAATTCAATTGTTCAAACCTCAGTTACAAATCCCAAAACCCAATTTTTTTATGGGTTTATCCGCTTTCCGATAGTCCGATTGGGCTAGTTTTCAAATTTGTCCAAATAATTTACAAGTCGGTTCCAAATTTCATTCAAATTGGACCATTTTTATGTGAGTTATCGTGCTGAAAGGCGCACACACACACACACACACACGCACACACACACACACACACACACACACACACACACACACACACACACACACACACACACATACACAGCCTATGTTATGTATACATTATACATCACTTGAAATTGCTACCTACCCGGGTTCAACTAGAGGACACCCAGTTTTACTTGGGATTTATATATAAATAAATTTTATATATGTATATATATATATATAAATTTTCTCCTAAATGTTTCTGCAATTTTCTCAATTGATTAAAAAATGTAGACGAGAAAATTATTTACACAGGTATTTACAGTAAGAAATATTTAATTTAAGCATAGAACATATAAATCTTGGGAAAATAATTTACAAAGCACCACTAAACTAAGGATGTCTCAAAATAACAGTTGAACATACTTGCACTCAGCCTGACCCAGCTTAAACAATGGAAGCTCATCTTTCATTTCAGGCATCTCCTTAGGAATGTATTTTGAGAATGTCGAGTTAATGCATTGCTGAATCTCTTCCTGTTTGCTCTTGAGACAATCAGGACCTCCCTCCGCGATGAATACTGGAAAAACATTGAGATCCTTGGTGAATTAAAAGGACGACTACATAAATAATAGTCATAGGAGAAAAACAATAAAAAGTGTATTATTCATAGAGAAATTCATTTCTCTAGCTGGTTCTTCATGACTGTAATTTATAGCCATAAAACAGATATTTTGAAAATTGTAATCATTCTTACTTTTAATAAATCAATCTAATTATAAAAATCAGCAAGGCTTTTTCTAAAGACTCACCTTTACTTCATTAACGCAGTACTTCATCTCGTTACTCTAAGGCTGAATTGTGAGGTTTTAATAAAAACCTAAATAATTCAGGGAGGCTTTTTCTGAGGACCTATCTTAACTTCAATAACAAAATCAAATTGCTCTAAGATTTTCAAAAAATTTTCTTCAGGAAGTTTTGTTTCGGGCTTAATAGTGAGGGCTGGTATGTATACTTTGCTCAAGACTGGCCTGTTAAAATTACTTAATAACTTTTTTTTCTATGCCAATGGCATTTTTACAGAAGGGATACTAAACGCTTTTAAGGGAAAGCGGTCCAAACCCCTCAAATTTGTGTGGGCATGCCAGGAATTGAACACGCGACCTCTTGAACTGAAGTCCAAGACGGTAACCGTTAGGCTAGCAAACACCCAAACTTTTGAGAATTGTCAATGAGAACAGTAAAAAATGACTTGTTGCCATTCATCCTTACATACACCCCAATCTATGATGGCTACTGAAATAGAGATCAAAACGGGGTAATCTACGTTGAAGATTTAGTAAATTGATGTTTTAGGTGATATATTAATAAATCTGGTGCTATTATTTTGCTGTGGATAACTAACGCTTGGTAAAAACTTTACTTTGTCAGGATGCATTTTTTTGCTGCCATCCTGAATTGCTGCCTCCACAGGATGACTGGATGTAATTTTTGTTTTAAAATGTTAACATTGTGACTCATCATTACAAAGTACATTATCACGCTGAGCACAATGCCGTGAAAAATCTGTTTTTGAAAATCTTCATTCGTTTTCAAGATATACTCAAACAAACAGTCTTCCCTATTCAGTCCTTTTGGATGTTTCTAGCTTTGAATATTTTGTGCGATTATATTCCTTATACCTACTGTTATAATGAAATCATTAAGGTTGTTTTAGTTTTAAAACACTCAGTGATACAACGGCATTCATTAGAGAAACTGTTTATTTGAATCAGACTAGAAAGAGACCAAGTTTTCATTCACAATAGCTAAAAACGTCCATTGGGACTGTACAGGTAAGAATCTTTGTTTGGGTATATCTTGAAAACGAATGAAGATTTCCAAAATCAGATTTTGGCATTGCAATCAGCTTGAAAATATAGTTTGTAATGATAGGTCACAACACAATGTTTACATTTGAAAAAATGTCACATCTATTATGGCGGATCCAAGATGGAGGAGGAATATTTTTACCCTATCATAGTGAATATTTGGCAGAGGTATTATGACACAAAATTCACTTATACACCACCGCAGGCATTTATTTCCTATATTTTTCAATGCTTTTGACATCACCACCTAAAAAATGAGGCTCTTTTGGTGGTCATAATCACAAAAAAATTTAGTATGATGTTCAGCATGTAAAATACAACAGAAAAACGCACCAGTCGCCCATGTAACAACTTTTATAGTACATAATGATATCATTCTCGACTATACCCCACTTCTATTTCTGGCTTGATCATAAAGTTATACCCCCTATTAGATTTCGGAGGAAACAAGATAAGATAAACTATCGCAAGAGGGCGTTTTTTACTACTAAATATGTTGTTATTAGAGGTGTGCAGATATCCGAAAACTAGGATCGAATTCGGATCGGATCGGATATCCGAATCCGATCCGAGGGTTTTATAACTATCCGGTAAGGACTGACTAGATATCCGACTCTATCGGATAGACTGCATTTTTTGGGGTAAATTGTAAAGAAAGATCAAATTTTCAAGTAAGGAAAGTCTTCCAAACAAAAGAAGTCACTGCCGACAAAAGTACATTAGTGACAGAAAACATCGCGGAGCAAAAATGACGCTATGAAATGTGACGGTTGCGATAGCGGCTAGAACAACGCCTCAACACGATGCGATAATGTAGTGGTATGCATCAAGTGATGTATTTCGGTTGCCGATATTGCGACTCGTGATTAGATCGAGATCGTTGTATACGATCAGATTACTGCGCAATACCCGACATGATAACAAACATTTTCTTAAGATAAATTCTTGTAGCGTTAAATCAGTTAACAAATAGTAGTACATCCTGTAATAGTTCTGTCTTGATTAGTATCCGTTACCGACGAAAAATCAATTGGTATGAGGGAGAATCGCAATCAAGACAAATCAGTGTTCGCCATTGACCGACAGTGTCACTTAAATATCTTAAGTGGCCTGTTGATACGATAAAATAAAAAGCCTACAATAATTTTGGGCTGTGAAAGATTTGGCGAACCTGTTCATTCATTGTTTTGTCTTTCCACCTCACTTCATTTTTTAATGTCGTCATCTGCTTAAAAGCTGAATTAACTCAAGAACGTCTTTCTTTCAATCGCCAGATTACTTTATTTATCAATTAAACAATTACCTACCTAGAAATAGAAAGCTGAACGATCACAAATAAGTTTTTATTTTGCTGAAATATTAATCTTTGACGATTTAAGCCTAGTCAAAGCCGGCCGGCCGTATTTTCAATACGTGATTAAAATAGACATTCTTAGATAACAGTACAATGCGAATTGACAACCTACGTCAATGAAAATAATTAGTGAGTTTGCTTGTTGTTTGTTAGGGGTGTGCGAATATTCGAACTTCGAACTTTTTCGAATCGAATATCGTGATATTCGATTCGATTCGAGATTGCAAAGAAGTTCGATATGACCAAATCGAATATTTAAAGGACTGGCATAAAATCAAAAGTAGTTGAAAACGTTCCCATTTTCAAAATGAAAGTACGTTATTTTTAGTTGCAAATAACTACGAATCCATTTTTTACATCAGAAACAGTTGCGTCCTCACGTGGACAGACAACAGATGAATAGCTGCTGTAAAATAATACTGACATCGCAGTTTTGCCACCAAATTCCCTCTGCCGTGTTGATCAGTCATGCAGTACTTAGGTTAATATACTGCACAATACCCGACGCGACAACGAATTTTTTCGTAAGATAAATTCTCGTATCACAGCATTAAATCATTTAACAAATAATAGTTCATCCTTCATCAGTTCTGTCTCGACCAGTATCCGATACCGACGAAACATCAGTTGAGTTGTTGAGTTGGTAAAAGCATGTAAAAGAGAGAATTGCAATCAAGACCAATCAAAGTTCACCGATGACCGACAGTGTCCAGAGTCGTCTTCAGTTGCCAAAATGAAATATCCCAAAAATAAATAGTCGTGTTGGTGTTTCGTACGACTTTTTCAGGCCGTAAATATCTTAAACGGAACCCGGAATCACCATCGCTTCCAACTTTGATAGGATGAAGTACAATAATTTTGGGCTGGCAAAGAGTTGGCGGACCTGTTTATTATTTGTCTTTTAGTTTTCGAATTTCGTCGTCGTTCAAAACTTCGTCTGCTTTTGCTTTTGAAGTTTAGTTGTTGTTAATAACTCGAGAACGTCTGTCGCGTGTTTGTTTCAGTCACTCAGATTTCTTTATTTTTCAAATAAGCAATTACGTAGAAATAGAAACATTGAATGATCAAAAATTGGTTTTATTTTGTTGAAATCTGACGAATCAGGCGGAGCGTGTTTATTTTGATACGTGATTAAAATGGTCATTTTTAGATAACAGTACAATGTTGGTTTGACAACTTAAGCCTATGATAATAATTAATGAGTTTGCTTACTGTTTATAATGTAAAACAAATAAACTTTGTTGTAAGTAAATGGCAATTGTAAATTATCTTAAAATTTAGGTTAAGTTTACTGGTCTGACTTATTATTATTTTATAGTATTAGGCCTACTTTAGGAGAATCAAAATCTTTGTTCTCAGGCATTAATGCACAAATAAAATTGTAAGGATTCCTTCAAATATGAAGTAGTTGGTGAACCAAGTTTTATATGTAATTCTTTGGTCTATCCCTTAAGCCTAGTCCCTGATCAAATAATTTATTGGTTCATTAAAAGGAAAAGGAACAAAGGGATGCAGAGGCCTAAAAGTGAACAAATTTAGGTTGCAGTAGAAAAAGAATTGTTAAGTAGCCAAATCCTGAAATTGCTACTATAGGCCTAATTATGCTCATTCAAATGAATATTGCCTATGCTTAAGGGGAATCAATAAATTTCGAAATTCTTAACAATTGATTAGTTGTACCTTTGTGTACCTTAGTAATTGATATTTGACCTATATTATTTTGACTTGTTATAATGCTATTAATAATTAAATAAGATAAATACAAGGAGGGAAGGGAGAAAGTAAGGGCAAGAGTAAAGAAAACACCATGAAATAACACTTGTTTTGATAACATTATATTAATTATTGAATAGCTGCTAAAAAATGCTTGGTAATTTGCTGAGTATACAGCTTTGCTGCGAAAGGTATTTATACTTACATGCTGCGATTTAAAATTTGATCTCATTTGAACGAATAACCATTGACATAAATATTCGTTTCGAAAATATTCGATATTCGGAATAGTTATAAACTATTCAATTTGAACCAAAAAATCACTATTCGCACACCCCTATTGTTTGTGATATAAAACAAATACACCTTTGTTCTAATTAAATGACCAAGCTTTAATACTGAAACTTACAACATTTGAAACTTATCTTGAAATTTAGGTTAAGTTTACTGCTCACACTTATTTTGTTTTTTTACAGGGTGTCTACAAAATTTCATATATGAAATTCCCGAGTTTTTCCCGACTTTTCCCAACAATTTAAAAAAAATTCCCGACCATAGGAAACATTGCCATTGCCTCCTATAACGAATATTGAGAACGATATTTGTAAATAAATACATTTAGACGGCTACAATGCAAGGGAAAGATCGCCAAAAGATGAGCAAGATGACTGCGATAAGTCCAATAGATTTGTCTGCCGTAATGCGGCCGAAATTTCCGGTTGCGGAAAGAATGACCGATTTTCCGGCCGCATTGTGACCAAGAGATTCTTCGGCCGTGGTATAAACGACCGAGATTTGACAGCCACGATGCAACAGAGAGATTTGCCGGCCGCAATACGACCGAATCATGTAACGGCTATGAAAAGAGTAAGCGACATAATACGATCAAGAAACAATCGGACACCCGACAACCGAAAAACAAAGATTTCCGGCCGCAATAAGTCCAAAAGATTTGCCAGCCATGTTGTAAATTAGAATATCTCTGGCTTTGAAAAAAAATAGCGATTTTCTTGTCGCAATACAACCAGGAGATGTAACGGCCACAAAAAAAAACAAGGAACTCGTCTGCTGCGAATCGACCGAAAAATGTTTCATTCCTAAAACGAGTGAGCGACTTTCCGGCCGCAATATGACCGAGGTCTAATGGCCGCGAAATGAGTAAGGTTCTCATCGGCCGCGATGCGACCAAGAGATTTGCCTGCCGTAAAACAAGCGAAAGATTTCCGATCGCAACGAGACTGAAAATCTTGCCGGCCACGGTATAAATGATAGATATTCCGTCCGTGAAAAGATCGAGTGATTTTCTTATCGCAATACGACCGAGAGATGTGACAGCCACGAAAAGAGCAAAAAATTTGTCTACCACGAGACGATCGAAAAATGTTTTGGTCCCAAAATGAGTGAGCGATTTTCTGTCCGCAATACGACTGAGAGGTCTAACGCTCGCGAAAAGAGGGATGAAGTCATCGGCCGAGGTGCGACCAAGAGATTTGCCGGCCGCAAAACAAGCGAAAGATTTCCGGCCGCAATAAAAGCGAAAGATGTGATGACCGTGAAAAGAGCAACAGATTTGCGGCCTCAAAGAGAGCGAGATATCTGACGGCCCCAATGTGACCGAGACGTTTGCTAACCCCGAAACGACTGAAGAATTTGCCGGCCGGGTTATGGATATTCTGGCCTTCATGTGGCCAACAGATGTGATGTGATAGCCACGAAAAGAGCACACGATTTTAAGGTAGCAATACTAACGAGAGACTTGACGGCCGCGTAAAGAGCGAGAGACTTGTCGGCCGCGTGAAGAGCGAGATACTCTTCGGCCGCGTAAAGAGCGAGACTTGTCGGCCGTGTAAAGAGCGAAACTTGTCGGCCGCGTAAAGAGCGAGACTTGTCAGCCGCGTAAAGAGCGAGGGACTTCGACTACAGACCGTAGAGACTCGTTGGCCACGTAAAGAGCGAGAGACTTGACGGCCGCGTAAAGAGCGAGTCTTGTCGGCCATGTAAAGAGCGAGACTTGTCGGCCGCGTAAAGAGCGAGAGACTTGTCGGCCGCGTAAAGAGCTAGAGACTTGTCGGCTGCGTAAAGAGCGAAACTTGTCGGCCGCGTAAAGAGTGGGAGACTCCGAGTACAGACCGTAGAGTCTCGTCGGCCATGTAAAGAGCAAGAGACTTGATGGCCGTGTAAAGAGCGTGTCTTGTCGGCCGCGTAAAGAGCGAGACTTGTCAGCCGTGTAAAGAGCGAGGGACTTGTCGGCCGCGTAAAGAGCGAGAGACTTGTCGGCCGCGAAACGAGCGAGCATTTTTACAGCTGTATTAGGACTGAGAAACTTGCGGCAGCGGAATAAGCGACAGATTTTCTGGTCGTGATATAGCTAAACATTGGTCTGCCGCAATTCGTTCCGAGATTTGCCGGCCGAGACGATGAGAATAACGAAGAAAACCGCTATTTCGTTTTGTTTTATAGCCAAATTCAAATTTCCCGACCAAATGTTGAAATTCATTACTTTTTCCCGACTATTCCCGACCTTACAAAATCCCCGACATTTTCCCGAATTCCCGACTGGTAGACACCCTGTTTTAGAATTATTGTAGTGAATCAAAATTTAGGTTGTCAGGCATTAATGCATAAATAAGAATGCAAAGCTTTCTTCAAATATGAGGTGATTGGTGAATCAAGTTTTATATTTAATTCTTTTGTCTAGTCACTTAGGCCTAGTCTCTGATTAAATAAGGAAAAGAACAAAAAAGACAGAGGCCTAATAGTGAACAAATTTAGGTTGCATTGAAAAAGGAATTTTTAAGTTGCAAACCCTTACAACTCAGCCTTTTTGGTTTGTAAATATAAATAAATAAATAAATATCTTTAATTATAAGTACAGGTAGGTGATTCTTATATTTTCTTCTTAATTCTAATTAATTATTATTGTTCAAGATGGCGTCATTATAATTAGTGTGATACTAGCCTATTTAATATTTAAATTTGAAGTAAAAGAATGGTAATCTGTTACAAAACTATTATTTATTCAACAATAACAATAAATATGAATATCAAAATTGAACTCTAGGGGGACGTACAAGGATTATTACAGTGGATGGGGTTAGATAAAATTACTTATGCTAATTGGATTAATATGGTACAATTTAAGGGCATTAGCTCAGTTCTTGAGAAGCATGATCTCTTCACATAGGGTTCTGGGAATCGTGCGGGCATGACATTGAAAAATTAATTTGTTTGAATATCACAATCATAAATACTTTTAAATAGAATAAATAATTTTGATAATAATATAAATTGCCAATTCTGATCTCTTTTTATATTTAATTAAATCAAGTCTTTGTTTGAAAGTCTGTTCCTCTTCAACAATGGTTGGTGAAGTAAATTTTGGATTGGTCTTACCAAGAGTTTATCTCTTCACCCTGATCTTTTCTTCAGATAGATAAATTTGGCCACTTAAAGGGGAATCAACTAAGATCAGGTTTACCGCTGGCTAACCAAAAAAAAAATCTACTAATTAAGGGGGATGAAATTTAAAATTGGAACGAGGTCCAGGTACAATGAAGTTAACACTTGGCCATCTCTCTCTGGAATAGAAGCTGGAGTCCTTTACAATGGTTCCACTTTTCACTTTAACAATGTAACACATGGTTCACTAACTTGGTCTTTGGTAAACACTTCACTGAATTATTAGAGATCAAATTTTGAAAAACATGCTATATAAAATAGATAATTTGAGATAGCGTTCCCTGACCCATAAATATAAATTATATTAAATTATGAATACAGCTGATCTAACTTAACTTATCTAAAATTTTTATGGTAGATGGTAATAAATTAATGAATGATTTTAGGAAAATAACATTATCAAATAATTTATATTAACTGAGTGATATACTAGGTTGACATATTATATACAAATAATTATTAAGCTGTGTGTTTGTTTATTTATATGGGTGTTCATTTATGAAATTTAAATGTAAATGTTTGTGAACTATTACAATATCCCCTCAGAGTTGAATTAATTTAAAGAATTGAAATTAATGAAAACTCGATAATAATAGGAACAAATATTTACAAAACTATACTAAATGATAAAATATTTATTTATAATTTAAAATGATGATTTCTTAAAACTAAATGGATTATATGACCTAATATTTACAATCATAACTTCAGGTCCTAATACTGTCCACGCGCACTTCACTTATTTCAAATTTTGTTTCACTGTTCAACATTTATTACACTATTGTTTATATTTACTGGAGTCTTTTATCCCCTCAATCCATAAATAAACAAATTAATCTACAACTTTTAATTAGTTGTCCGTGTATTGTCCAAATGTTTATATAACTGTTAATAACACTATTTACACTGTATTTATTGTTGATCTCGGTTTGGCGTTATATATTTTCTAAGAGCAGTTACATGGTAGGGTCCAAACTCTTGTTCTTCATTTAACTTTTGTACAAAATAAGTCGAATGTCCCAGGATACTTGAGATGCGGTACGGTCCTTCGTATATGGCGAATAGTTTGGCTGTTTCTCCAAATGCTGCATTTGATAGTTGATGATTTTTGACCAATACCAAATCGTTTAAATTGAATAATGTTGGTAATACACCGCGGTTAGCTCTTCTTGCTCGTGTTCCCTTCTTTTCTCGGATCCGTTGGGAGGCGAGGAATATCTTCTGTTCTAGTGGGACATCTTCTGAAAATGGGTTTTCCACATATCGTTCCCAGAACCTGAAATCTTTTCTTCCTAACTGTAGTTCATTCGGACTGAATCCTGTAGTTTCGTGAGGAATTTCGTTCAAGTATTCATTAATTTCTGTTATACACTGAGCCCATTTTCTGTGTTGTCTTGAGCAGTATGTTCTTAAGCAGCGCTTCACTTCTTTAATAGGTCTTTCGGCCATATTAAATTGGGGATGGTACACAGGGTTAAATATTGGAATAATATTGTTTTCTTCTAACTTTCTTATCCATTTGTGGCTCTTAAATTGCGTACCGTTATCACTTTGGATCCTCTGGGGTATTCCATGTTCTATAAAGTGTTGGTTAAACAATTTATTTAGTATGGTTTGTGTGGTGGCACGCTGCATTGGGTATAATTTGATAAATTTAGTGAAAATGTCCAGGACAATTAACATGAATTTCACATTTCCTCGGCCAGGCGGCAAAGGACCTATAATGTCGATAGCTAACTGTTCGTTCTTCTGATTACAACTGATACCTTGAGCGAAACCTCTTGGTGGATGAGTATCATTTTTGCACCTTGACATTTTGCTAATAATTCATTGACACTTCTATTACATTCGTAATCTGGAATAATAATTTCGTTCGCTTTTCTAGCATCCAAACAAAGTCTTATTTCACCAGTTTTCTTGACGACCGGGATAATTGGGTTTATAAAAGTGCTGTTGCTTCGCTCTATGATCCCTAGGCGTTCCATTTCCATTATTTCTCGCATGACTGCGTCTTGGTGTGCTAATGGTACTGGGTAAGTATGACATTTAAAATTTTGAGGATTTTCGACTCTTAATACATGCTGGTATTTGTTACATAACCCAGGTTGGTCGGAGAATACATCTTGAAAGTCCAATAACAAATCAGTTAATCGTTGTTTTTGAATACTATTTAGATTTAAATTATTTTTGAGGGATTCTGTAATTATTTCAGGGGATAATTCACATGATGTTCTGGGGTTTGTTTCTTCAATATAATAACACTCTTCGTATGGATCTTCATTGCAGCAGTAATCTTCTAAATTATCCACATTTTTATCATTAGTGATTATATGGCATAAAATTCCAGCTCGATTTGTGTTATTGAATTGAATTACTAAATCTGTATCATTAATATTCATATGCATTTCACCCTTTTCAAAATTTATCTTCATCTTCCAGGCACTAAGTGTATCTATCCCGATAATTACTGATTGTATTAGTTTTGGTACTACGAGCATTTGTGTTAATATAGTTTGTTGACCAATGGTAATAGGAATCATTACGATTTTTGAAATTTTCCGGGATTTTTCATTGGTTGCTGTTCTAATGTGCATATTATTTACTGGTAATTCTTCTATTTTTCCTAATTCACTCCGATTTGATATGTACCAATCTTCTGCTAGACATGTAATGTTAGAACCTGTATCAATGAGAGCTGTAACTTCTTTGCTTTTGATCTTTATTCTTATTTCGGGGCATTTTTGCGATATAGTCGTATGAGTATTTTGTTCTGTTTCTTCTTCAAATAAAAACTCCCGATCACAATAAATATTGCTCAAAGTTAAACTATTGGTATCTGATTCATTATGCATGTTATTTACATTATTTACAATTTCAATTGACCTCTTATGTCCGACTTCTTTCTTATTTTGCACTGAAGATGTGTTCTTCTGATTTGAGCTATTTACATGGAGAATGAGGTCACCACCATCATCAGTGCCTCTCAGTTTAAATTCTGATTATTTTCCTCTGGCACTAGGTTTGCGTTCTCCTCAATAATGGCAGCGCACACCTGGTTTTGTTCTTGTGTCGGGTGGTATCTAGGCAGTGGTCTTCTCTCTTCAGACGGCGGTTGGTTTGATGGTAGATTGGGAAACTGTCTTAGGTCACGGTAATCGTTTCCAAATCGATGGCGTCGGTCGTCTCTTTGGTACCGATTATCGTGGTGGAGGTGATTCTCATGTCTCCGATTGTACGGGTGGTACTTAGGTGTGTACGCTCGATTGTCCGTGTTTCTTTCATTGTAGTGTTGGTTATGACCTTTTCTACCGTGTTGGTGGTGGTTTCTATTTACATGATTTTCCTCAGGTGTATTTTCCTTTTTATGTTTATGGTTTTCGTTCCTTTGATGGTTAGGTGACCTTGCTTGTTCTCGCAGATCTTCTCTCTGGAGTAGAGCTTCAAAATCGCAGACCGTCTGAATATTTTGAACTCTATAGGCATCTTGGATTATGTCTCCAAAGTGGTTTGATAGGCAATCGAGGATTTCTTTTTCGTCCAGGGGAGGGTTTAGCGATTTAAGGGTCAACACCCGCTCTATAAAATACTCTGATCGGTTCAGATAACCATTTGGCCGATATCGTTCATTTTCGATCCGTTGTTTGACGCCTCTTTGGATATCTCGGTTCCAATATTTCGATTCAAACATATGTTGAAAATCATCCCATGTGTGAATATCAGTTTTGATTAAATTGAACCACTTTGAGGCATGTCCTTCTAGGCACATTTCAATGAGATCAACTAGGCTTTCCGCACTATTATTTTCCGGATTTAACTGTAGGTTTTTCTCATAATATTTCTTAAGTTTGTTTAGAAATTCCTGGGAATTATGTGTCTTTCCATTAAATTTTGGGTGGGTCATTTCCGGTGTTAATGTCGATCTGCCGTTACACACAATATTAATAGGGACGGGCGCTTGTGTTGTTTGAATGTTGGGTGTAGTAGGTATTTCTAATATTTTCTTATGACACGCCTCCACGGACTCAGCCAATTTCGCAATTTGGTATTCATTGGATTTAATGTTTGGGTTCAGTTCTAATTTGACTTGGTTGATTTCAGCTGTTACTTGTTCTTTGATTTGTGTATAATTTTCCTTACAAATGTTTTCTACCTCCCTGTGTGTCTCTAATTGAATCTGTTTAATTTGTTCAGTGATTTTTAATTGGGTTTTACAATTTTCTGATACGATGATTTGACTAACCTCCTGTTTATGTTGAATGAGGTCTTGTATTAAATTTTCTCTGATTTTGTATTCCCCTTGTTCTAATTTAGTATCAATTTGATCGACTTCCTTAGCCAAATTTTCCTGAAGAATTTTAAGTTGATTTATGTCAGTTTTAAGATTTGACTGTTCATTGTGAATTTGCTGAATTTGATTTTCGACCCGGGCAGAGTGATTTTGAAATTCAGATCTTAAGTTTGCATGTTGTATTTTAATATCAGATTTGATTGCGTTCATATCGGCTTTAATTTCATTTCTTAACTCGGTTTTAAGCGCATTCATGTCAGTTTTAATCGCAGCATTGCTCGATTTAATTTCATTCATGTCGGTTCTAAGTGCATTGATCGCCGCTGCTATTTGTACGAGCGGGTCGACACTGTCGACAGCTGATTCAGTACGAGTATGGTCTGGAATCAGCACAGGAGGGACGGTACTTGTGTCGCTCGTCAAAGAAACTAGCGTTCTGATTGGTTGTTCCGTTCGGTATATTTCGCTCAATGACGATGTAGCGGGGGAAATCGCCGCGGAAGTAGTGGTAGCACTGATTGAGGTTGGCGTTGGTGTTGAAGTGGGAGACGCCGGCTGGGACAAAATGGCGGAACGTTCTGACATTTCACTCACGGCCGAAATTGTTGTCTCATTATTAGAATCACTCGCGTTGTCGGAATTATTTGAGTCGCCTACCGAAACAATGTTTTCTTTGTTCACTGACGGGTCACTGTCCGATTCGCGGTGTACATTTATTGGTTCCGTGTTATTGCCGAATAAAACAAAACTTGTCTGCTCGGACTGCGTCGTTGAAACTTTAGGTTTGTCGGTTGATCTTAAATGGTATTTATGTTCGTCGCCCATATTGAGGTAGTAAGCACGCAATTAGGATTATTATACAATAAATTGGATATTATACTTATATCTAAATGAGGTGAGATGAGTCTTAATCTAGGCTATCTCCTACAAAATTATCTTCTTGCTATCTCAAATAATGTCTGCGATCATTAACTTTTCATTGTCAATGCCCTTACGTTGCGGCGCCAATTACAACTCAGCCTTTTTGGTTTGTAAATATAAATAAATAAATAAATATCTTTAATTATAAGTACAGGTAGGTGATTCTTATATTTTCTTCTTAATTCTAATTAATTATTATTGTTCAAGATGGCGTCATTATAATTAGTGTGATACTAGCCTATTTAATATTTAAATTTGAAGTAAAAGAATGGTAATCTGTTACAAAACTATTATTTATTCAACAATAACAATAAATATGAATATCAAAATTGAACTCTAGGGGGACGTACAAGGATTATTACAGTGGATGGGGTTAGATAAAATTACTTATGCTAATTGGATTAATATGGTACAATTTAAGGGCATTAGCTCAGTTCTTGAGAAGCATGATCTCTTCACATAGGGTTCTGGGAATCGTGCGGGCATGACATTGAAAAATTAATTTGTTTGAATATCACAATCATAAATACTTTTAAATAGAATAAATAATTTTGATAATAATATAAATTGCCAATTCTGATCTCTTTTTATATTTAATTAAATCAAGTCTTTGTTTGAAAGTCTGTTCCTCTTCAACAATGGTTGGTGAAGTAAATTTTGGATTGGTCTTACCAAGAGTTTATCTCTTCACCCTGATCTTTTCTTCAGATAGATAAATTTGGCCACTTAAAGGGGAATCAACTAAGATCAGGTTTACCGCTGGCTAACCAAAAAAAAAATCTACTAATTAAGGGGGATGAAATTTAAAATTGGAACGAGGTCCAGGTACAATGAAGTTAACACTTGGCCATCTCTCTCTGGAATAGAAGCTGGAGTCCTTTACAATGGTTCCACTTTTCACTTTAACAATGTAACACATGGTTCACTAACTTGGTCTTTGGTAAACACTTCACTGAATTATTAGAGATCAAATTTTGAAAAACATGCTATATAAAATAGATAATTTGAGATAGCGTTCCCTGACCCATAAATATAAATTATATTAAATTATGAATACAGCTGATCTAACTTAACTTATCTAAAATTTTTATGGTAGATGGTAATAAATTAATGAATGATTTTAGGAAAATAACATTATCAAATAATTTATATTAACTGAGTGATATACTAGGTTGACATATTATATACAAATAATTATTAAGCTGTGTGTTTGTTTATTTATATGGGTGTTCATTTATGAAATTTAAATGTAAATGTTTGTGAACTATTACACCCTGAAATTGATTCAGGAACCTCAGGATCATCAATTAGGGATCAATGAATTTCTACATTCTTGACAGATATTTAGTTAAACCATTGCATACTTTAATAATTGACATTTGGCCTATATTGGAAACAATATATCATAACAATCAACAACTCAACCCTATCAAGGCAAATCTTACCTTACACAATAGGATAATATGGTAGTTCCTTGCAATTACCTTAGGCTTATGAGAAAACTTAAATCTGCTCATTACGCCGCGCCGTAAATATCCGAATCTGGTATTATCCAATCCGAACCTGTTGTTATCCGATCCGAACATAAGCTATCCGATCCGATCCAAAAATTCACTATCCGCACACCTTTAGTTGTTAATCATGTAAAATTAACAAACCAATTTTTAAATGGGATTGAGCGGGAGTGACATGCTTACAAACCACCCTGCACAAAAAACTCAGCCAGCTGGACTATTTAATTTCTTGGAGATAAATGAAATTTCAGGTACATCTAAACACATACAGAAGCAGAACATAATTAATTCAAACTCTAATCAGAAAATTTTGATTAGTTCCTAAAATTTGTTATATAACAAATATTCTTAAATTAATTTAAACATTTTAAATCTTTATACATTTTTTATCTGAGTTTAGGTTGTAATTCTAGACTACTATAAATTATATCAGTAAAGCATCATTGGGGATTAACCACCATACTCCTCAATCAATTGATTAACAGCTATCGAACTATCAATATCATGCTTTATCAAGGGGCTCCTCAGTATTATCAGAACAGGGGCAGATAAATAGGAACAAAGAGATGCTGACTCACTTGCAACTGTTTGTGTTCTTTCTGAACTTTGTTCAGTTGGAGGTCAATCTCTAATATGACATAATTCATCAAAGACATGTGTTTTACGATAATTGTACTGTAGTTGGGGATGAAACCTAAGACAAAGTTTCAATTTTAAATCTATATAAAGGAGAAGGGGTTTTCTAACTGACAAAAAATCTCCAACTCTATAAGGCTTACAGAGCTGAAAGTATTTACACTCTTCTTAGGCCATAGATGGGCACTAATAAACAGTGCACATCTATACGCACCTTGATCTAATTTAAGATCTGTTGTTCAACAATATCTACGGATGATACTTTAAAATTTAACCTTGTTGCTTACTTATGTTATATTAATTGTATTTTTTATCGTTAAAATTGTATTCATGTTCCGTTATTGCTTTTATAAGTTTTTTTTTTATTTCTTTTATCAAGTTTATAAGGTTTGTTGAATATTAAAGTTCCATTAGCATTTGCAGACAATTATTTTTGTATGATCAATTTAATAAAACTACAAATATATTTTCAAGAATCAAGAATCAAGAAGTTTATTTCCATAAGTATATATGGAATATGTATATGTATTTGTTAATGTTAATAATAAGAACTTTATTAGGAAGACAAAACTTAATATACAATAGACTTAAAGATTTTATATTATGAGGCACCTGTACATTTACCTAAAATGTATATGTTATGTGCCAATGATGGTTATGATAAGAAATGGTTTTACAAAATTCCCACAAGGTTACATATAACGGCACTCCAAAGTTTTAATGTTAGGTGAGCCATCTACCTTGGTTCCTAATGATGGGTTAGTTCATGAGTAAATAACTTCATAAACCGTAAGGAACCTTATGAGGTTATTATAATTAATATTGATCCCACTAATTACGATTGAATAAAGTTCCAAGAAAGATTTTCCACGGGTGAACCGATAGGTGATCAGCTAGTCAAAGATAAACACTACCTCCACAACCCATTTACTTGCTCAGTACAGTGGCGGATCCAGAGCATGAGTTCGGGGGGAGGGGGGCCAGCAGGATTACAAGGGTAACATTTCGGGGGGTCCGGGGGCCCTCCCCGGGGAAATTGGTGAAAATTTGAACTGAAAACTCGTGTTTTTAGGCAATCTAGAGACAAAAACATACTCTTTTCTATTTTAAACAACATTTTTTTATTGGATTAATTTATTACAGTATACTTGTTTAGGTAATTGGGGAAATAAAAAAGACTTGTTTAGAGGTTTAAGCCTTAAATTTATTATTTACAATACTTTCTTCAGAAAACTTAAATAAAACAAAAAACAATAAGTCCTAAGTCGAGCCTTCTTTTTCCAGTTTTTTCTCCCTTAGCATAACGCTCGATTATATTATCGACATTCACCTCAATAACACGATGTATGTATGCATAAAAAACATAATCCTTTCTACCTCTCTTCAACCATTCTTTTTTGTTGTCATGATTGAACTACCTTTACATTTGCCTTTTATCAGCGATCGGCAAATACTCGCAATCGTTTTTTATGGCCGATCGCAAGTTCCACAAAGCTACATCGGCCATTTATCCGCGATCGGCTGATACGCGCTATCGTATTTCGCGGCCATTTACAAATCCCACAAAGTTTTCTTAACTGTTCACCCGCGACTAATAAATACTTGTGATCGTTATCGCGGCGAGTTTTGCAAAACTACGTTTGCCGTTTTTATTAGCGAGCGGCTAATACGCGCGAAACTTTTTGCGGTCGATTGTGATTTTCTCAAAGCTGGATTTGCCGTTTATTCACGATCGGCAAATACGCGTGATCGTTTATTGTGGCGGATTGCAAGTTTCATGAAGCTACACACTTGTTGCGATCGCTAAAACGATCCCGTGCCTAAAGTTTCCTGAAGCTAATTTATATCCCACCCGAAAATCGGGGATTTCATTTTCCCAAAAATTTCTGATTTTCCTCATTCTCGTGGGGGAGGGGGGGGGGGGAATTTCCGCCTTTGCTCCCCCTTTGGATCCGCCACTGGCTCAGTACTGTTTATACAACTAATATGTTTCTATAAGAGCTCCCCCAGTAGCACGACAAATGTCTCAAATGTGACATAAATCACAGATTTTCTTAGAATAAATTATATTCTTAAGGTTACGCCATAAAAAAGTCCAAGGGTGTTAAATCTGGACTTCTAGTTGGCCACAAAATGGCACCACCAAAACTCCTAAAATGATTTAGTTAACACTGAAGGAGTTCAACTACTGCTTAAACATTTGTCATGCCACTGGGGTAGCTCACACAGAAATATTGATTTCTGAATGTTTTAATGCATTTATGAATACTTTACTACACTAAACTCCCGATTCCCCGTGAGCGGATTATCTGCGCGTGCTTTGAAAAGTGAGAAAATACATATTCATAAAACATTAGACTGAACTGACAAGTTTTTGAGTACAAACGCGCGCAGGCTTTCTCCGAACTCGGGCAGTAGGCTGGCGCGCAATCCATTTTTATCTCCGAATCACCGTACAGTATGCAGGGGTTCACGCCAAGGTCGCTGAACACCCTCGCCTACTCACGTGTCTAAACTACCCCCTCTCATTTGACACTACAATATTGAGTGAGTGCTGACACTGATCGGCCGAAGTTTATTTTTTGTCTTTTATTGTGTTTAGTGATTGTGTTGCCTGGTGTGTGGCCTGCTCCATTATTTAGAGGAACAAGACAAAGACACCCAGTTGGTTGAAAAACTTATGCTCTGCAAAATTCAATCGCGGATTAAGAAAAAATGTTTCCAAAGCAAGAAACACAAACAAGTGACCGACTTTTTTATGAGGGTATAGTTATTATTCATGTTTACATTATTTCACGTCTTATTGTATAGTATACTGTATTAAGTAAATTGATTTTTATTGTTAAAATTGTTTTTCTCTTTTATTCTCTCCCATTTACAACACTTTGCGGATTATCCGCGACTTTCGTTATCCGCGGTAGTGGCGCCACCCAATTTCGCGGATAATCGGGAGTTTACTGTATTATAGGTAGGGCCTTTAATATTATGCTTTGAAAAAACGGACACCTTCTTCAATAACCCTGCATTATTTTAGAACGGCCTCAGCTATGTACAGGTAAGGTTGTTTCATAATTATCATGTCTATCTTGCACATTCGTTGAGGTTAGTTCAGCTTATGGCAAGTTCAGCAATGGATCTGCCATCGTTTTCACAATTGTAAATACACTGTTGGCATGAATCGACTAGAGCAGACTCGGAAGTGATGTCACTAATTTAAGTCTAAATTTTTACCTGTAGGAGTCCAGATGAGATTTTATAAATCCTGGTACCATTTTTTATAGGCTAAGTAATACAATTTAATTTGTTCCTATTTTTGACCACAATTATAAGCCTTCCTGCAGTGAACATGTTAAAGGTTTGTCAATATACTGTATGAGCCAATTCACATAAAATAAACGGTACAGTAGAACCTCGATTAACCGTCACTCTTTTATCCGTCACTCTCTGTTATCCGTCACTGCCTCCGTGCTCGCAATATGTTGTAAATTGGTGTCGTGCAAAGCACAGAAGAAAGTGCAAGCGCCATTGTGATCGAACGTGACTGTCCGTGGCTAATGACCTTGAGTTTCCGCTGAAAATCACCACTCCCACGCAAGGAGTGGTATGGGGGTGAGCGAGTTATTTATTACTCATTCATTGGTATGTTTTGATTTTTTTTGGTTATGCCTCGGAGTTCAGAGTTACATAGTGTTTGCTGTTACGCAGTGTGTAGCTAGGTATGTACTGTTAATCAACTGCAGTACAATAACTGTTGATTGTTAAAGATGGCTGAAAAACGAAAACGAGTCGCACTAGGGCTTGACCAAAAGATCGAAATTATTAAACATTTGAGGAAGGGCGAAACAGCTACAAGTATCACGCTGATGTATGGTGTTAGCGACTCATTTAAAAGATGACGAACTATCTTTTAATTTGAGGTTATGTAATTCACTTACGAACACTGAATGAGCACAACATACAGTTTAGAAGGTCTGTAATTACCATTGTATGAATGTCATTTAAATATAAATACTATGTATTATCCACTTATACAGGGTTTAATTTCTTTCCAAAATATTTTAAATCTACGATTGAACAGGTTTTTAGCTAAATTTCTGTTATCCGTCTATTCTCTTAACCGTCACACTCCTGGTCCCGAGAGTGACGGTTAATCGAGGTATCAGGAAACTGACACATACTTTCTCTCTTCAAGTCATTTAAAACCAGAAAACATATTTAGTGAAATAAAACAAATTAACAATTAATTATCACACAAATGTATACCAAATGTTATCAAAATCGGTTAGTAAATAACGGAGATATCGATTTTGAAATATTTGTCATAAGAATAACATTGGACAACGTACTGCGCCGAACTAAAATATCAATTATCTCCGCAACCAGTTGACGTAAACTCATGATTCAAAATACTAGATTATTTAGTTTTTCAAGTCAAATTTAATGGTTGCAAGTATATTTTCTTTAGAGGACACAAATTTTGTTAAATTTCAAAAATATGGATTTTTTAACACTTAAACCCCCATAACTTCTGAACCTGAATTTTTACAGACATGCGGGTGGTGTCATTTTGTTTGTCATCTTAAGCACTAAAAACCATGAAATTTTTATCAAAATCATTACAGCCGTTTTTGAAAAATTTGGATTTTTGTCATTTTTTATGGGCTTTTATGGTGTAAATACCCTTAAAAATCAAAAATTCAAAAAAATGAAAAATACGCCTGGAGATACCACGGCTTTATACCTACATGCCAAATTTCATGAAAATCGGTCCACTGGTGTCGTCTCTAGCTTTGTTTACATCCATACACACACACACACACACACACACACACACACACACACACACACACACACGCACACATACACACACACACACACATACACACACACACACACACACACACACACACACACACACACACACACACACACACACACACACACAGACAGACAGACAGACAGACACCATGCCAAAAACCATTTTTTTTGGATTCAGGGAGCACTAAAACGAATATATCCACTAACAACTCAAATTCGTAAATTTTGATGAAAACAATACTTTCTCCATATACATTGTATAGGGGGGAGAAAGTAAAATTAAAACAAACTTTACTTTACTTAATTTCATAGTTAAGTAAAAATAAGTATATTTATTTATTAATTGGTTTGATAGCCTTGCCATCTGTTAAATATTTATTTATTATTATTCCTTTTTTTAAGGGGGTGGTGGTGTATTTTACCTTGTATTTGCCCCCCCCCCCCACGGGCCTCAGGCCTGTGCATGGAAGTTGTCAGGCAAAGCAAGGAATGAGCCGGTTCCGTACAAGCGTGAACAGTACTGCTCAAAGTATGTGACACTATCGAGACTCGTACCAGTGACATCGCCGCTACAGTTCCAACGCTGAGTGAGCTCAAAACTACGTCACCGACTCACTAAACACTAGTGATGTGATTTTGTACATCTAAATTTAAAATATGAATTCCAATCTACTCTTTAATTATATTTTTAAAAATTTATGAATTCAATTTTAAAAATAATTTGACCATGAGTACACTTGATACACATACAACATGCTATCTTATACACCTTCCTTCATCTTTATACATACATGCTATCCGGTCACCCTCCTTGAAGCAGATAAAGCTGATGAGTGCGTCGGTGATGTTGGTGATAGTGTATTTCATGTTGTGCTCATCGGGGCTCAGACACGGCTCCACTGCGTCCGTGAAGTTTGTGATGCAGCTGCGGAGTAACGGCGACTTCCTACCAACAATAGAGTAAACGTATATGCAACATACACTTGGCATAGTCAGAAATAGTTTTTAATATTGTTGAATGAATATGATTCCCAGTGTAGCCATCTTGACTGTGCGTTATGAGTAACCGGTTACTCATGCCGGCCATTGCCTACGTGCAGCGGCTGAAATCGACGATCATTCCCTAAGTACATTTTGCATATCTCGATTATTTAAAATGCGACCTCTAATAAATTTTATATCCCCGCATTTATAATTTTTCAGAGAAAACAATTTTATTGTTAACTTTGCACGAGTAATCGGTTACACAAGTACCAATGAATTTAGTTATCTGTGTAACTAAAATTTAGATTTTGTTGCTATTATTCCATAAAATGAAATATACACATTTTATTGATACTTTTGTCACCCCCATATGTTATTAGCATTTCTCGTATCATTTACAATTTGATTTGTCAGTATTTATATACTGTACAACAAATACAGTTATTAGTTTTTGCATGTTTTCTTTATGGAATGATGTCAGAAACAAATCCTGAGCTACAGTATGATAATCAAGGTCGTCTTAGTTTCTGTGATGACGTCTGGTGATCTAGCTTCACTCTCAGCTGATATATCGCAAAGGAAATGTTGGTTTTGCCATGAGTAACCAGTTAACCATGATGCACACAGGTTATAACTAGGCATGAATAACTTGTTAGTCAGACGCACTGGATTAAAGATCAAGGTATAATTCTACCGCAGTTAAGGTGTTACCTATAATAAATATTTTAAAACACTCTCTCATTGGTTGTGGAATTAAATTTCTATCAATTTTAATTAGCAAAGTTGTCTGAGAAAAATTTACAAAGGACTCTTCATAATCTGGTGAATTGGTGATTAGGCAGATAGGTGACAAGTCATAAAAATATCAAGCACTATAAATAATGAAGGGTATCATTAGAAAAATGTACATTGGTATTGTAGCTCTAAAGGTAAAGACAAGAAGTATAAGAAATATTAAAATTAACTGGTTATTTAAATTCTAGTTTTTAGCAAAATTAAGAATAAAAACCAATAAAAGTAATGACAGAGACATGATATAGAATGAAAAACATTATTATTGGGTACCGTATACTGAATTTACTTAACACCATATTTAAACCTGTATTATATTTATGTGTGGCCAAAAAAGAAAACAATTCCCCACATTTGGGGAGTTCCTCTCATTTTTCCCAATACCAAAAAATTACAAACCAAAACAGTACCAAAACAAGCTGTTCATTGATATTACTCTATGTCTCTTATTACTTTGTCTCTAAATCTAGCCCAGTCGTCTCAACACCGTGTTTGGTGGTGCGGCCTAAACCTCCACTCCTGGTTCAAATCTGAGCTAAGTCTCATTGCCGACAAACCACGCTTCCTTTTTACAGCTTTTCAAAATGGCGGTGTCAATTGAAAATCCTGCCGACATTTTGGTAATGTTTTGCGGCCTCAAAAGTTTACTCCGGGTTGAATTTAAGCCTAGAAGAGAAAAAAGTAATCCTGAGTCTATTGCGAGGCCCAACGTTGGCTTGATGTACCATTCAAAATATGCGACATGGATAAATCCAATGGCAGGCAAGAGTGTTGCTGATCATGCCGATGCGGCGCCCGGCCCACGCAGCAGCAGCAACTTCATAGAACTTTGCCGCTTCAAGTGAGACATTTTCGGGCAAACTTGTATAACCCTTGTCTGGTCTTAAGTGATAAACTTTTTTCAAGATTAAGAAAATTTTTTGACAGGAAAGGGTTTGCAAATTGTAAGGAACGGAAAGAAGCAACATTATCAGGTTAATTAAATTTGATGGGATTTTCAAAGGACACTGCCACTTTTAAAACGCTGTAAGAATGAAATGCTGATCGGTCAGCAACGAGACTTTGCTCAGATTTGGACCAGGAGTGGGGGTTTAGGCCGCACTATCAGTCACGGAGATGAGACCACTGGGCTAGATGTAAAGACAAAACGTCTGTTACTTTCTGGACAGCACTCGTACCTTACAATATACATCTATTTCAAACCAGATACTGCTTATAAATAACTACTATGAAAAATTATATACAAACCTGCAGTATTTCCTGAAGACAATATCAAGGTCTCCTGTTGGTTTAGCCTTCTCAATTTCTTTCTGGACTTCTGTGTAGTTTACCAGCCCTCGAATACAGAACTGTACCTCTTCTTTGGCTGCCTGCAAAAAGTAAGCGGGATAAAGAAGAAAATACTTTTTATTTTAATGTAAGGGAAAACTTATGATTGGGCTAAAGGAATATATCAGGACAAGAGCAGTCCTAGCTTTAGTTATTTTTTGGAGGGGAGGAGACAAAATGGATATTTTTTGTTACTTACTAAGTTAATAAAATAAATGTTTATGTTCAGGATATTTATTTTATTTTTTTTTTATTTCTTTCTGCTTCCTTCCCGAGTTTCCACCTTCCGCTATACCTCGGTTTTATTTTTACATTCCTTTAGCTTGTTCTTTCTTTCCTCTCAGGGGAGCATTTTCTATTACTAATTTTGTTAACAACTAACTTAACTTTCTCTTAATCTTTCTGCACTCCCATTCTCTCCCATTCTTTTCTTAATATTAAATGACCGTTTATTTGCCATTTCCGGCGAGTCGCCGGGGGACCCACGGATATTTATTATTTATTATTGCAAGTGAAGGAAAAATGTTGCATGTATTTCGAGAGTAAAGCACTTTGCCTCCCTCGTGAAAATTGTCGTCTAAATCAGCTGTCCGTGGGGTATGGAATAATGCATTACCTGTTCAGCATGATTATTTACCTTGGTGGCAGAGCTGGTGGCACTGAAGCATGAGGCAGCCAATTTGTTTTTGAGTTTCACAGTTTAAAACAGCTCTAACGACCTCTACCACATACTGAAAGACTCCTAATGAGTCTATCTACCCAATTCCCAAATGGTCCTTATTTACAAAACGGTCCTTACTTAAAAAATTATGAATGAATAATAATTAGTTGTTTGTGTGTTCAGTGAGTTAAGTACAACATTGTCTCACGTGTGAAAATGTTGGCGCCCAAGCTTGCCAAGGGCGACAATTTTCACGAGGGAGGCAATGTGCTTTACTCTCGAAATAAAAGACAAGACAAGATAAAATTCTCTTTATTTACATATACATAGAGTACAGTAATGGTGTCATTTAAGTTTCATCAGTGAGGTTGACTTTTTTGCTCCAGGTATTCTTCAATAGAGCAGAACTCCCTCTGCAGCAGCCAGTCAAGTAGAAATTCTTTGAAGGTCCTGTTGTCTATCTGTTGTTTCAGTTCAGGTGGAAGGGTGTTGAAAAGTCTAGCTCCAATGTAGGTAGGTTTTTTTTGTAGGCAGTTGGGTGATGTGTAGGATGTCTGTAGTTAATTTTGTTCCTAATGTTGTATGAATGAGCCTCTGAAAAGTTGGCGAGTCCCAGTGTTGGGGAGTAGCGCGCTACAAGTAGCGGCGTTACAGTAGCGAGCTACTTTATTAGTAAGGAAAGCCATAGCGCCGCTACTTTTTAAAATGCGTAGCTTGTAGCTGTAGCGAGCTACTATATTGAGTAGGGAGTAGTGGAATTTAACGCTACTTTTCCGCTACTTTCGCAATACAAACATTTATATTTTTCACGAACCGGTATTTTAACATTACAAACCATACGAAGATTCTGAGTGTATCATGACGTTCTTTATTTTGTAATGGTTGGTGATGTAAATGATTTTGTTGTTCATGTAATCAATTGCCTTTGATCAAAGACCAATATTTGATTGTGGAAGTTCACTATCGTCGTCCAAGGACGAAACTGACTTTCCTAAACGTTCGGCCAACTATTTACAACATGAGGCCTTGTGAGAACGACATAGAACAAAAACAAATCATGCGAACGCATCAGTACAATTTCACATTGGCCTGGCTGGATTCGCTGGATTCAGCCCGCCTTTGTTCGACGATAGTGATCTTACAACGCGATGGATCAAAATAATGAAAACAACGCTAGCCATCATCAATGCGGCCAAAACCAGTGATGCGGCGTCGTCTGAAAAAAACAAACGACGAAGCAATCGCAATCGGAGCATTATTCGTAAATAAGAGCGTGTAGCAACAGTGTTTGTTTCCTTGTTTAATGGACATTCAATAATAAACAATTATTATTCAAACCGACTTATAACACTATAGGAAGGTATTTAAATAACGAAAGTAGGGCCTAGTGCAGTTCGCGAATAATATCTCCGGCTATTGCTACTATGCTAATAACCGTATCATATGATATTTAAAACATATGAATTTGGTAAACACAGCGTTTGACAAACAGTGGTACAGTAGAACAATGTTTTAAGAAAAGTACCCCCTCTCCCCCCGTGCCATGCAACCAGCTGACTGCCACAGCCGGAGACCGGAGATATAATGCGCGAACTGTAGGTCTAGGTCTTTAGCCATGTTTAGCCTCAAATAGGTCTAGCCTATATATTAAAATGTGAAAAAGGATTTAGCCTAAGGGTCTCGGTACACAGGCGTGATCTAAAATAGACCTTCTAATATGATTCTAGCTATACATTTTGTTTAAATATCTAACAGATATTATCTTAACAGAATTATCTTAACATATCATTTTAAATGTTATCATACAAATATGATGTAACACATAATTAATGTTAGTGTTTATTACTTAGATGCCTATCATTTCATTAAAAAAATAGACAATATATTTTAATCAGGCCTACAATGACAAATACTTTCAAAAACTTGTAACTAGTTTATTTTTATTTATTTATTTATTTACTTGAACTAGACTTGGCGTAATACATCTGAAAGCCAGATGGGTGTTCAGTTCAGTCAATAAACCACTGCGATTACTGCTAAGACAGGGAAAGTGGGAATTATTTCATGAAAGTAGCTAAAAAAGTAGCTGTAGCTGTAGCAGGATTTTTGTAGCTGTAGCTAGCTACTTTTTAAAACCTGTAGCTGTAGCTGTAGCAAAGCTACTTTTTTCAACCTGTAGCTGGTAGCTGCAGCTAGCTACATTTTAAAAGTAGCTTCCCCAACACTGGTGAGTCCTTTAATTACTACATGCATTATTACCTCGGCAATGTACAGGTTAGCTACTGTTTGCAATTTAAGCCTTTTGAATACTCCTCGGCAAGAGTCACAAAAACCCAGGTCGGCCATTATTCTGATTGCTTTTTTTTGAGGAAGCAGTACCCTATATAGGTTTCCCTGAGATGAGAACCCCTATATAGGTTTCCCTGAGATGAGAACCCCCAAACAATCAGCCCATAGCGCATTTGCGACTCAAATAGTGCAAAATAAGCTGTTCTTGAAGCTTATGTGTTGCTAATGTGTTTGAGTCATCTGATAAAATTCAGAGCAGTGCTAAGTTTATTGCACAGCTGGTCTACATGGGGTTTCCAATTGAGGTTACAGTCAATTGTGATTCCTAGGTATTTAGCCTCTTGAGATGCTAAGATGTCGGGTAATGTGAGAGCATTTTTTCTCTGTGGGCCAAAAAAGAGCTGCTGTGTCTTCTCTTCATTCAGTACCAGGTCATTTTCTTGGCTATATTGTTTGGCCATGCTGGCTGCCATACCTATAGGTATTGACTTCTAACTCCTCAACATTCTTGTGGGAAACAACAAGGGCTGTGTCATCAGCGTATAGGAATGCCTCACAGTTGTCCTGTAATACAGAGATAATGTCATTAGTGTACAAGATGAATAGAACAGGACCCAGGACAGATCCCTGTGGAACTCCTCTTGCTGTCTGTGCTTGTGAAGATCTGATTTTTTTAGATGTATTGTTTACTACATGAGTTAGCTCGGTAATCTGTGTCCTTCCGCTGAGGTAACTCCGAAACCACTGATGCGCTGTTCCTCTTATTCCTAGAGCTCGTAGTTTGTCCAGAAGATGTGTGTGACTCAGGCTGTCAAAAGCTTTACTAAGTCTAAGAGGATGCCGGTTGTTGTGGCCCCTTCTTCAGTTGCATCAATTAAAATTTCCACAAGGTCTATCACAGCAGTGATGGTTGACTTGCCTTTTCTGAAACCATGCTGAAGGCTCGATAGAAGACTATTATTTTCAAGGAGTGTAAGCAGCCTTAACAGTACTACTTTTTCAAAAACCTTTGAAAGTGTGGAGATGAGTGAAAAATAGGTCTGTAGTTGCTGGTCAGGATGGTAGGTCCTTTCTTGTGTTTTGGATAAATTATGGAGTGTTTAAGTGAGGAGGGAAAAATACCCTGCTGAAAAGACTTGTTTATTACATCAACTATTGGGACTGATACTTCATTTTAGCGAATTTCCCCTATAGGAAAAAGCTATTACCGTAGGTCTCATGGTAAGACCTAAGTGCGGGACCATCATAACTTTTCGTTTTGGTGCCCCCAGATACCAAAAACACAATTCGTTAAAATTTGTATATATATGCATGAATCAATCCAGTTATAAAAGCCACGCAGCAACGAGTTTTGTTACTCTGTTTTTACTGACTAATGGATTTACAAAGGAAAAGTTATATAAGCAACAAAGGCATTAAAAACATGTCAAGACAATTTTTTGTTTAATTTGCATTTTAAATCTAGCAATTAATTCAAACAAAGAAGTAAAACTTCAGTGGTGGTAGAAGGTCAAAGCATTCTCAGGAAGGAAGAGCTAAAATTGAGCCCTTTCAATTGGGTAATCATTCAAACAAACCAGTATTGAAAGGTAGAAAGGTCCTAAAGAGACCTAAAGTACAACAAGACAAGACTAAACATTAGATAAGACAAAATTATCTTTATTAACATATACATAGAGTACAGTAATGGCGGCATGGCAACATTTTTCTCCAACATATTGGTAAATCATCAATAAGCAGTTTGATTCATACACTTTGGCATAAAATGATTAATTTCATAATGCTCTTAATAATAATAATATTTAATCCAGTGTATATTTAAAGCTGGGTATTTCAAACAGAACAAACAAGGTTTTTTTAATACATTACTTAAAGGAATAATTTATCCTATTTATTAACTAAATTTATCCTATTTATTAACTTATTTATATTTTGCGCAAATAAGTTGCTGATTGAAGACATGAATCAGGGTGGCCCCCTTCGAACATGATGAAATTCCCTGATAATTTCCTGACTTTCCATGGTAAGACTATTATTTTCCCTAAAAGATCTTCGTAACCGAGACACTAAAAAATAACTATCTTAAGACGTAAAAAATGTAATTTATATTCTGACTTACAGGCCTTTATTAATTGATTACCAAGTTAAATATTCCCAAATCACAAAAAATCTTGAACATTTCTTTAAAAGTTGATTTAATTGATTCACACATTAACATGACTTTACTCATATCTTCTTATATCCGCTTCTTCTTTAGAAAATTACGCTTTTTTGGATGATATTAAAATTGCAAATTATTTTTTAAATAGAATTAATAGCCAAAAGTCTATTTGCAGCCACAACAAAAAAGCATTTTTAGTACATTTAATTGCATATTTTATAGGATGCACAATTGTATTTCATGGCAATTCATATTTTTCACTAAGATGCTTCCGCCATTCAGTCCTGCATGTGATCAGTATATAGTTATAAAAAAGAAACTGAATAATTTCTTTGACTGAAATTCTTGGTGATATTAAATTGATTCCTTAATCTAAATTCTTAGAATCCAGACTAATATTCCCGAATATTTCACCTAATTCGCTGGCTAAATAAAAAATAGCATTTATTAGGTCAAAAGCAGATAAATTACAATTTCCCTGACCTAATGAAAACTTCCCTGATAAATCCATGAGTTTTCTCATCAAAATGATTTCCCTGATATTTCCAGGTTTTCTCAGAGAGTAGCCACTCTGTGAGATTATTAGCATTTCCTAAATGAATCCTGGCATTAAAATGATGGAGCCAGCAGAGTAGGATGCCGACAGTAGAGCAGGTATTGATTCATTAACTGGATGACTCAGGGGACACCTCGAGGCTCCCAGATCAGCTGACTCAGCCGACCTCATGTGACCAGATTGCTCAGCAACAAATCACAGTATCATCACTTTACGCCCCTCTACCCTCCTCCCGAATGAATCATATGTTTTTTGTTATACCTCATATCACTGACATGATATGACATGAACTTATATTCCTCTCAACTGCTACTGTAATCTGCTACTCCAATTGTCCAGGGAGGTTTGACAATATCAAATAGCTAATGATTATGTGTTATAGATAAGGACAAAACAAATATACCACTTGGATATAAAAAAAGTTTGACGAAACCGTCATTCTTCTGGCTACAAAATTTTATTTATTTTTATATAAAAAAATCCAAAGTCATATATTGTTAAGGATTAAATGGTAAATAGATAATATTCTCTGAAATTTTAAGTCATGAATATCGAATATAGATATGGTGTCATCCTCTGGCAAGTCGTATCATTCCTCTGCTAATATTTTTTTTATTTTTGTTGTCGTTGATAAATAAGAAAAAAATTAATTTTTCTAAGACTAATAACACTAAGAAAAATGCTCATGGCTCATGCTAAGTGCTTCTAGAAAAATAACACTTGAATATAAATCAATTAGAAAATACCAAGAACAGACATTAATTCTAAGAATATTTTTTTGCCAATTATTGGAATATTATATCCCACTTTTCAGAGAATCACCCATATATCTATATATTAATACACAAGCGGTTTTCTTTTCACAGTCCAACCACAAAAACGGCTGGACGGATTTTAACGTTTGAGGTGTCAAATTAAAGGGATTGTTATGTAGATTTGTCATCAAGTCTCAGAATTCTAAAAAGGGCGTCACTAAAGGCCCCCACACACGCTGAGATTGTCGCGAGACATTTCTCGAGACAAGAGGTATCATGAGACAAGCGGTATCAGCGATACAAGGCCACACACGCTGAGATCTGTCGCGATACATGTCTGAGACCAAAGTTTTATGAAACATGTGTTACAAAAATCATATTATTGAACAGATTTAGAATATTTGTTTACGTTCATAATTTTGATTCAAATCTCTCTATTGAATCTTTTCATTTAGTCCATTTTATATAATTTTTATTTTATTTTTATTATATATATTTTATATCTATATTTGTTTACATTGTTGGATGAAATACCGTAAGAAGTTTTGCTTGCTCGTGGGGTAGCCATTGCGGTTGTCCTAAAAAGAAAAAGAAATCCTAAAAGCAAATGGACTAAGAAATGGTTAATTCCACCGAGTTAACATGGAAGTGACAAATCTTTACGAAGTTCATTATTACTCTATGGCGCCACTTTCATTTTTCAGTCCGATCGGAATTGTTGGTGCGAGTTTACGGATCAACCTGACTTTCCAAAGTCAAGCAGCTGGTTGTAATATTTTGAGAGTTGTATGTTATTGTTCAGTATTGTTATATATTTTACCATAATGTGAAAATGAAATAATGAAATAATGATTTATTCCTTCAATATAAAATACGTGCAAAACAAAAGTGCAACTTAGGAATTATTGCTAGCCGGTGTTCAGTAGTTGGCCAGCAAAATAACAATTCTTATAATACAGTGTTCTTATTCTTGATAAGGTGAGTTCAGCTGCACGATAATAATCACTGATAACAGAGCAGTTTCCCGCAGCGCCTGCACGCACACTCTGCTAATCACTTTAAGAAAAAGTTTGAACTAAAATGAATATACAATTTTCCTTAACTATGATAAACAAGACCAACTATTTACTGAAATACTATGTTTACCTGTCGTTGTTAACAAACATTCTTATTTTGACATTTTTGTCAGTGGGTATAAGCGCGGACTATACGGAGTCAACTTGAACTATTCCATGTATCAGTGCTATTTTTTCCTCTGCTTTTTCGGCGGCGGGATTAAAAATTTAACATTGGATGTCCTAACTTAGAGGGTTCTATATACATTGACATCAGACACTATCTGCTTGTAAATTGTACCCCTCAAAATTTAACACCTCACAATTTTAAATTTAGTAAATGTGTAATATCAAATGGGGGGAACTTACTGAATTCCCGAAAATTTATTGCAAACCGGCGTTTGCAGTTTGCTTTTTACGAAAGCGAAACGAGAAAACCCAGATAAATTGGTTTATTTAAGTAAGGTTTGCACAACGATTCGATTCAATCAATAAATGATTCATGATTCATTTCATCGCGTCAATGAACCATTGAAACTGAACTGTTCTTTCGCGAACAACTACTATCAGCTGTGAAGTAAGTGTGAAACAGCACCACAAACGCAGATGTAAATAACGGTCTCAGAGACGGAGTGTGATACTGAGACATGCTTGAGACATCGCCACACACGCAGAGATCTGTCTCATGATACCTCTTGTCTCAAGAAATGTTTCGCGACAATCTCAGCGTGTGTGGGGGCCTTAAAGTACAGTAAAGGGCTGAAGGTGCGGAACAGTAGTGCTATTCATGGACATTGAAGCAAGCTCAGTTTACTTTTTTTACAAACTGAACATATGGCCAAGCTCTGAAATAAACCACAGACTGCAGCAATTATAATTAATTTTTTTGAAAAGAGCAGTTTTATATTTACAGCTGGTTTGGCTTTGTTTTCAACAGTTTTCTTTTTTAAGCGATTTATATGTAATAATTTAGGTTATGTTATGAAGTTTTTAAAGCTCTTAAACTTCGCAGTTCCCAGTTTTACAATGTAGTTTATGATATCTCATGGTGTTTTTTGAAGTTATATTAACCTGAGCAAATCTATTCTTGGATTTGATGCATTGATAATGCCACAAATAAGAAGAAGGCGAACATTAACCGCTGGCATCACCCTCCCGATGTAACATTTGAATCATTTGATGCTCCTTCCAACCTCAGACCAATGAACTAAAAATGCTTTCATTGTGGTGGGTTGCATTTCAAGAATGAAAAGACTGGTAGAGATAATGCGTCTTTTACGCGTTTTTTGCCACAAAGGAAAGGTTGCCTGTAAAGACAGCTGTTCCCTACAATATCTGTTTTGGCGGTAATAGTTATCAATAAGGTGCAGAGGCAATCCCTAAACAAAGAAAGTCATTGCTCACGGCGCCAGTGTTTGCTCTCGGTCAGCTACATGTTGCTGTAAGCAGAGCTTGATCTTTTTCCGTGTTAGAATTACATTTCAGAAAAAAGAGGACATGGGGAAATGAAGGTGTTCCCTTAAAAATCGTTTACATTTACCGGGAACTCCTGCGGTAGATCAAATTAACATTAAAAGTTTCAGTAGTTAAGCCATAACTTTGTTAATGAATTTAGCCCTTTGATTAAACTTTAAAAGTAAATGAGTTGGCTGATTATTCTTCATTCTTTTACTATATGACTTTTGCTCGATTTCGAGCTGCATGTTTTCTAGTATATATAAAGTTCTGTTAGTATAGGACATGTTATATCCAAAACTACAAATTGGGGACCCTTGATCTTGGTATCAAATTAAAGCTTGGAATCTAATGAATATGCACTATGGTGGTTGGGCTTTAATAACTTTAAGGACTTCGCCGTAGGACCGTTTTTAAGTGATCGGTGTCATAGTTTTAGGAATGTTCTAAGTAATATTTGATTATTTTAAGACATATGGTCATTGGTATGAAATAGTTTTAATGATTATCTATGAATAAAGCACTTTCTAAGTCGATGAGTGGAAAAGAACCTCCTGGGCAAAGCCCAGAGGGGTTATGAACTAGTCCATAAAAAAATTATAGAATTTAAAACTATTGAAACTTTGATTGAGTGAAAAGTCATTTGGAAGTACAGTTTAAAGCAAGTTGAGTCAAGATAATAATTTTGATGCTTCAGGCCCTCCACTAATATGCCCAAACTAATTACTTGACAAACTTGTGTTAGTCTACTACACTAAACCAAGCTGAACATTATGAGACCGCCATAGATTACTTTTTCAGTCATAATTCTTTAAAATTTCGTAAATTGCTTTTCAAGTAATAAAATTGCCAAAAAACAAAAATTAAAAGGTATTTTTTTATAACAGTATGATTTTACCAGTAATCCATAGCAAACACAAATATAGGCATATATATATAGCAATAAACACAAATATATATAGCAAGCACACTCAAATATAGGCCCTTACATATATTTTTGTTTTGTGAATAATTGGTATTGGAGGGATATCAATCAATTATTAAACAAGTTCAAAGTTGAAAAAGAGTAATATCTGACCTACTGCTCTTATTTCCTTGTCAGAAATGTGATAAAGATATTAGTATCATCACAAAATAATAAATTTTACTTAATATTAAATGTCTTTAATAGACTAGGCTTCTATACTCTTTTTAACCCCAGCGTGAGGCGGAACCAGTCGACCGTACTAATAGGCTTATCCCTTGGGTCTATTGTGCTCGGTCGGGGGTGGGCACGCTCGCCGACCATAGTCGGTGAGTCATTGCTGCTTGCCCTAGTGACGGTATATAAACTTTTTTATCTGACGGAAAATCGAAAAAACCAAATGTACCACGCGCTTTGTTTTGATCGCCTGATTATTTTGATATAAAAAAGATGAAAATCGGTTAAAGTTTGACGAAGTTAAAGTAAATTATACAATCGTATATGTACATGTTAGTGAAATATTAATAAATGATCATAAATACGTAAATATATTTTTATTAAATGAATATTATTCTTTCTGGAGTCAAAATACTGTTGTGAACCAACCACCTTGTCACACCAATTTAGCTGATCAGTTACAAGCTAACAGCGGTCAAATTCCGTTATCTGCCCACAACTGTATATATTTCCAATATAACAAAGTAAAATAACATTTGGCAGTAATATAAAAAATAAATAGGATGTGTAGAGGTAATTGGTGATGTAAAAGATAAATTATAGAAACAAATTTATTCATAAACGGCCTGATTTTATACCCGTGAGTTATCTTATGAGCCGTTATCTTATCTCACGTCGCCGTTACCTGTAGTAGTGGCAACACAAGAGGAGAGGTTAGGTTAGGTTGTTAGGATCTAATCTAACCTAATATTTAATACTGTATTTTATAGAATAAATGAACGTAACCTAACCTAACTTAGCCCAACTAGCGGCCGGCGCGGCGCGTCTATACGTCGATGTTACCGTTATCTGTATATCTGACAGATAAAGTACGAGCGACAATAATACCAACCGAATTATTCAGAAACTATTCCGATATGCTTAGCAAAGTATCCAGTAACCAAAAGAATTAGCCATAAAACGTATATACAGCCAACAGGAAAAAGTTTTTCAGTTGTATGGGACTCAAAATTAATGTGAAGTATTCTTTGTATATATGCAGTTTACAGAGTGTACAAAGATTTTAATTTTTAATAAATTATCTTTATATATTTGTATGTGTAAAAAGTTCACTTTTATTTTAAAAACTTTTAAAATAGCTGATGCTTGTAATCTAGTTTATAAGAACACACAGAACAGGATCTGTAGTTCGTCAAGATATGTTTTGTTCCATTCTGGTTATGGTATCGATAATAAGTTTGTTTCTATGACTTCTGGTTGTGGTAGTGTGGTAGAATAGTTGAAATTTAGGACTAGAGGGGAAAAGTAGTAATAAATAAAATGTTAAACTGATGACGAGTTGGCCGCCCATTTGTAAATAGAAGTATACAAAGTAAAGTTGTTTTGTTATTTTTTAAGTAATCAATGGTTGTAGGGTATGTTTCCCGTGTATATGTTTGTTATGCTTTTGTAACGTAAATTTTGTTAGTTAATTATTGTAATTTTTTTAGGTACTGTCATGGTGTTTTATGCAAAATTAAATGCGTATTTAAATCCTTTCGATCATTAAATTTTAATTTTATTTGCAAATAGAAGAGTAAAAGGTGTGTGTAAGCAGGTTTTGTTATTTTTTAAGTAATCGATAGTTGTAGGCTATGTTCCCGTATATGTTTGTTATGCTTTTGTAACGTATATTTTGTTGGTTAAAATAGTAATTTTTTTATGTTCTATCACCGTGCGTTAAGCAAAATTAAATGCTTATTTAAACGTTTTCTTTAATTTAATTTTAAATGTACGTTTAAAATTAAACGTACATTTAATGCATTAGCCGTCTTTTCATATCGGCTAATGCATTAAATTAATAAAACTCTATCCACTTTAATGTTTTGCAATGTTTATTGTGCACAGTAGTAATCAATTAATGATTTATTTAATGTACAAAGTAAATTTAATGAGGCATATCAATGATCAATAAACACTACCCGAAAGAACATATAAGATTGTATTATTTACTTTGGCTTCCTCAAACTCAACCGATTTCATATTTTTTTACATCAAAATAATCAGGCGATCAAAACAAAGCGCGTGGCATATTTGGTTTTTCGTTTTTCCGTCAGATAAAAAAGTTTATATACCGTCACTAGGGCAAGCAGCAATGACTCACCGACGAGGGCCGGCGAGCGTGCCCACCCCCGACCGTGCACAATAGACCCAAAGGATAAGCCTATTAGTACGGTCGACTGGTTCCGCCTCACGCTGGGGTTAAAAAGAGTATAACTTTCATCTGAATAGGAAAGGAATAAACAATACAGTAGGCCTACATAATACTCAAATTATTAATTAGTTACTTTGTTGTTAGTAATAAGCTGTGTCCTATAGACACATTTTTACCTTAGACATAACTTAAAGTTAACTTACCATTGCATTGTCAAAGGATTCATTCGTTCCGTAGCGGAGGCATCGTTCTTTAAGCATTTCCTCCCCTTCCTCTATTGATGGAACTTCGTTCACATCTAATCCCTTGGGAATGATTTGTTTAACGTTGTCCGGCAACTGTTCCAAGCCCTCTGAAACTTTCTTCTTTGCATCCTCAAGTGTATTCTCATCATACGCAGACGCAACTAAAAGCAAGGAAAAAATATTTATTCACACATTAAATAAAACAATTAAATAGATACAAAACCTAGATAATTAACTGTTTAGTCAATAAAATAAAGTTTTACCATAGGGAAGACATTCTAAAAAAGTGCTATCCAAATATTCTTAACTAATATCGTAACTATAATAACATGTCAAATTTTGTTTTCAAACATTGAATAGGTAAAAGATTAAGGTCACAAAAATCAGGTACAGTAAACTAACTTGATCGATGATAAAAAATTAATACGCCTACTGTGTCCTAAAATGATAGAAGAGATGCACGCAGATATCTAAACTTTACAAAACTACACATGAAAGCTAATTAAATGCCAAGGTTTATAAATATAACGCCATTGTCTTTTAGGTAATGTATTTAAAGTCATAGATAAAAATAATTTTAAACTAAAATAGTAGGCTATGCATTGTTCCGTTAAATTATATCTAATTCAGTAATGACTTGACAATAAATCTTGACTTATCTTGACGATTATATCTTGTAATGCTGGCTGGCTAAATGGATTTATAAAAAATATACATTTCACATTACATTTTAGGTACAATTAGTTTATAGATAAAAAGCTTTTAATTTTCACTTACTCATAAATCTTGTAATGCTTGCTGGCTATTTATATTTGTATTTATAGAGAGAACAAATTAAGGTTTGACCGGTTTAAAGCTTAATTAGCTTAAAAATATACAAAGCCCTTGTGTCTTTGTTTTAAGGTTTAAAAAGTATTTTATATTAGGGACTGGAAAAACTAAACTTCATTCTCTGATATTATCAGCAAAGAGATATAGTAAACAAAAACATTACTGTTAACATTAGTATTTCTGCTGTAGCAAAACCAAGTTCTACCTCAAGTTCAATGACCCCACAAAAGGAGTGCTAGTTGGATAATTGAAGGCTTGAGTTGTTTAATGAGCAATCAACAGTGAAATGAATTATACTTCAAATCTATACCTATATATTATTGTAATAGGCAAGAATGATTTCAGTGATCCCTTTTTCTCAGCGTGAGAGCAATGGATGAACAATTCAAGCACACCCTTAGAGAAATATGTTCCTGTGCACAATCCCATTTTAATTTACAAAGTAGAAGAAATCAAAAAAAAAACCATCTGGAAAATCATCTTTTCTATGATTTTGAAAATTGTAGAAAAAAGGATTTGAAATATAAAAAAATTAACATGGGCTTTATGAGTTGTCATTTGGATAAGGAACAACAACACAATGTAAACAAATTTTATTGCAGCAAGGAGCAAAAATTAACCCAAATATTTTCTAGTAAAATTTTGACCAGTAGGGGATCTCTAGTTCATAATAAATAATAAAAAAAGTAGGAAGTCTTAAAACTACCATACAACAGGCATTCTTACAAAAATTACCATTATTTGTTAACATCCACAAAACAACTGCATCGTGTGACTTATTCATCTTCACAGAAGTTACAATTGTATGCGCTAAGTTATAATTAAGGTTCTGTATTAAAAATACTTTACGACACATATAAATATTATATTCATTTAAAATTGTGAGATTTTTCATTCATATTTCAATATACTATCAGCACTGAGCAAACCAAAGAATAGATTTAGAGAGAGAGAGGGAGATTAAGGCCAAGATCAAAACAACTTTTTAACTACGTCTTTTTATGTTAGACCACAACGAGGTCAAATTGTTTTTTGAATGTTCAAGTATGTTTCGTGTCTGCTGGGTATTCAAATCAACTGTGGTCTGAGCAAAACTTCTACTTTGCAAAAATTAAAAAAAAATCATGGGAGTAAAAACATAATACAACAGTATATTCAACAATATAGTTGAGGAATCGATGTTAATTGTTTTCATTGGAATAAACAATTAATTAATCAGTGTAGGAGTCTTTTCTATGATTGTGACTGTGACAGTGGTAAGTGCTGGGTGCAGCCTATACCAAACTTTGACCAGTTTTTAAATGTTTAATTGATATGAAACTTTTAATATGTTTTGATAGTATTTCTTCCAAACAACTCACACACCGAAATGTGATAGTACACTGAAGTTGATGCTTTTGTTTTCTTGGACCAGAAAAATTCTAACATACGAAAAATGCAGCCTTATTGACTTCAGGCGGTTCAATAAGGTTATTTTATTTTATTTACAGTAGAGCGCCGATTATCCGAACGTCGATCATCCGAACCGTCGGTTAACCAAACGCCGTAATAATTCATATTTTGAACTTGATTCTCAAGCTATTCAAATTCGCGCGCCAACTGAAACTCCCGTTGCGCCGGGAAATCAATGTACAGTATTCTGATAGATTTCATAATAAAATTAAGTGAATAACTTTTGTTTGATCATTTTTTAGCCTTTTTACTATTAAGAATCACGTTACATATATAATTTTAAAATGTTGTCTTTTCATGTTCGATTATCCGAACATTCAGTTATCCGAACACCCCTTGCCACCAATTAGTTCGGATAATCGGCGCTCTACTGTATTTAATTTTTGTAGTTAAGTATTTCCAATAATCTTTTAAATAAAATATCCAACTTGTTGTTTCTTGAAACGATTTAGGTCGGACTGTCGGACATAAAGAATATTTACCAATGCACACAGTTAACACTAGCCTATCATTAATATTAATGAAATTCAGCGAGACAACTTCCACGGACAGAAACTTCCGCGGTTCCTTGGCAGTCCAACCTACAAATTATATCCGACCCTGGAATCCTGTTTACCGCGTCGACGTCGGCGCGACACGAGGACCGGATGATACAGCAGCCCCCGATGAGGGATCATTAACCGACGGAGGACGTCACGGCAATCATCAATAAACGAGACTTAACGACCGGGTAATTACAGAACTGCGTCGCTTGCGACACGGTGCCACAGGTCGAGAGTCGCAGGTGACGGTTGTTAGGCGCACGCGTGCGACATCACTGCAGTACCGGTCTGCCGATACCGCCATTGACTTGAAGCAGCCAGCGCACTCGCACTGATTTGGGCGATTTGGCTTGTTTCGGGTATGTTGTGACCAATTCGGATTCAGGGGATTCAGGCTCATTGTTCGGGATCAAAGCGCCGCCCTTCAGTAGCTGGGATTTTATACTTATAATTCACAAACATAAACGGTCACTTGAATGTTTTTGAAGTTCAGTCGCTTTCGATTAGGATAATTTCATGCCGATAAAAAATGTATATCTTTTGAACTATTAATTTGGTATTTGGTCACGTTAAAAGTCACAAGTGTTAATAAAAATATTTATTGTGTAAAGTTTTTCTTAATCTCATAAAAAATCTAGATTTTTCGTCAGAATATTGACCCGTACAAATTTATTTTCTTTCGGCCTACATATTGGGCCACTGGAGATCGATCAAACTGATTGGCTGGGGAATGGGGAAGGCCTATCCAACATTGCGCATGAGAGATGCACCACAATCATTATAGACTCAACTGTCATTAATACTTGGCTTAAAATACCTACCTGAGTAGGTCGCCATTTAAAGTAATGTAGGTGTGCTTTTTGCTTAAAACATTCCTTCCTGTAGTTATAGCTAAATATGGCTTTTCTTTATCTTTGCACTAAAGCCTTAGCGGATTCCCGAGTTACTTATCTTACTAGCATTTTAAACGTGAGCAAGGCTATGGGTAACGTCTAGTGCTTCAAGTGAATCAAATAATTTATGTACAATATTATAATGAAGAGATGGTTTCTATATAGGCTAATACCTGTCTGTGTCTGTACTATGTAAGAAATAAACTAAAAATGAATCTACCGGGCTGAAATTTCACACAAAATTATGTCGTGATCCCAGCATATACCGTAATCATAAGCATATTAACGTTTTAAAAATCCTCTCAAGTTAAAGCCATGGCCTCTAGGCGGCCTTGGCTATGAGGTTATTTCACACAAGAGTGTTGTTTGTCCACGATAAGCCCGAAGCATCACACGTGTACCAACGTAACACCGTGCCTAGCAACGGTTGGCAATCTGTTCACAACTTCCGCCCACCTGATCTTGGTATTCCGTCCACAACAATCAACAATCGTGGTATTATAAATGCCGGAAACCGTGGTCATACAGGAAACGGCAGCAGTAGGCAGGGCCGGCGAGTGTCCCATGTGCATCCCAATTTCCCAATTTTAAAGTGAAAAACAACTCTAGGCGTGTTGATTGACAAACAATTTCTAATTTGTTGATAAATCGAACTCGCAAACAATCTGGGAAGACTCTCTAAAATTTCAACTTTAGGTTTTAATTTTGTGTGAATGTGTGTTGTGTATTCAAATGCGACACGCGCCAGTGCAAGGTCAGATAGGACAAATTAAGGTGGTGCAGTCGAAAATTTTTATGACACATTTTCCTCTATTTTTATGTTACTCATGATAAGAAAGTTCCGAGGAATTAAAACAAATTTTTTTTGGATGTAATATTTGTGAGCTACAGATGTCAAAATTGTAATAATGGGGCGAAAATTCTCAACTTTCTTGCATCATTCACGAAGATACGGTTTAACCTACAGAGCCTATATCTGGGAATTATTTATGATTAATGAATGTCTTAAACCTAACATCAAGGAAATAAAAAAAAAATAAAAAAATTTTCAATGTTGTTGGAAAATAATTTTTCCTTCCGTTTTCATGAGTGTCGAATCATTTAAAATTATATCATTTTGTAGGCCAAATAATTCCGTACTATATCCCAAAAAATAAAATCTTTATAATCTAAACTTTCTCCAGGAATGTTGCATATACAAACTGAACTTAACACCTGCATAATTTGGTTAGGCAACCCGCATTCAACAAAAGAATGCTACCAGAACATTCTTATGACACATCCCAATCACATGCCCTGACAAAAAGTTCAGAAAAATAAAGTAAAAAAATCATTAGACTGTCATGCTGCCTTGCGGAATAGTTTGTCCCTAACGGCGCCCGCACAACCTTAAGGGGGCGGTCTACCTCCAAGTTCCGAGCGCTAAAACAGGGTTTTGTATCTTATTCATTGATCGCTGGATTTTCATATGATTTCCAAAATTTTGGTGTCATTTTAAAAAGGATATGTTTTTGTAGGCCGCTATAATTTTAGAATTTTTGATTTTATCCCCGTTTATTTACAGGAATTGTGTAAATCTTTCAAAAAAAGGTAGTTTTTTGGATAGATTTTTAAGTCAAATAACTAACGACAGAAACGCTTTATAGAAAAATAAAAATTGTAGAGACCTATAAAATATTCTGAGGAACGTGAACCCACTCTCATTTTTATGAAATCTTAAAAAATAAAGCTTTTGTCGTGCAGATACGAAACGTCTGCAATCGTATTTCAGCGCGCTTTAGCCCTATCTTTACAATGTTATTTCGCTCTGTGACGCAGATTTTTCTGTCAAGGTAGACCACCCCCTTAAGCATATAAATGCCCCATCTTACCCAAAACAATGTGATCAATCAGGGGCTTCAGGGCCGGCCCGAGCCGTTGCGCGGTGCCCTGGGCCGATCTGAGTTGCGCGGCCTTTTAAAGCCGTTGTGTAGGCGAGTCGGCGAGTGCGTAGTAAGTTGCAGACCTATAGCGCTTCAGTCTACATTAATGGATTGTTTTATTGCGTTAGTGCTAATTTTTATTTTTCAATAATCAATCTAATAACTAGAAAATAATAAAAAATTGAAAGGATATAGAAAAAAATATAGGTATTCATTGTTATCGGGCACTATGAGCTGCTTCGGCTGCCTTGTTTAATTGTGACGAAAAAACAACAAAAGTATTATAGGGACCTCATTTTCGGCCCTTTATGCGAAATGTTATATTTTGTAATATTGTACAAAAACAATGTTATTGATTGCAATATCAGTCCTATTGTCATATTTATTGGGAATCAAAGGAGGTTGCTTGTTTTATAATCAAGATAATTTGTTTATTTTAATCCAATTAATAACTTTTCTTGCCTTTCTTTCAGCAAACTCGTATACGTACGAGATCATAAAAGATCATTCCAACAACCATGGCACGTTCAATTAACAGAATCGCTAATAATAAGTCTATCTGTAGACATAGTCGTTCTCAATTAGTTTTAAACGCGAAAAACGACGTTCTGGGCTTTGCTACAGTTAGGAACAGTACGAAATGCGTATATTTCCGTTAATAACGATCGAATCTTGACATTTTTTTCATATTATTCTTAAGCTCGCTCTCCCTGACAATTTGAGACCCATCGTGACATATTTCCTTAAAAAATATATTTTTTGTTTTTGCCATTTTTCATTATTTTCCTATGTTTTCCCTCAATAAAAACTATCATTTCCCAGCTAGTTTAAATATGTTTAAAAATGTATAAATATGTTGGAAATAATAGAGCATTATTTCCAACATATTTACACAATTTACTTGGTGACAATAAATTATTTAAACTAAATCATTTAGCGCAATCGCGTATTGTATCTGGATTTGATTATACATACATCATACATTATACATTTATTTTGAACGAGCATTAAATTTTAAGCTCTTTAAAATGTTATAAAAACTAATTCTGATCCCTTTCAACTCCCCTAGGCCTAATCCCCGTTATGCCACGAGCACAGCCTTGAAAATCCGGCAAGATTGGTAGTTTCAGGCCCCGACCCCGACTTAACCTACCTGATCCAATAAAGATACGTAAGAATATTACGTAATTCTTAAATAGGAGAAAATTACTATTAAACTGGACATTCATTGAATTCATTGTCGCTTTTATAAAAGCATTACCTATTCACGATAAAACACATCAGCGCGCATGTCGTACTGATAGTCAAATCAAAACAGGCAGACGACAACATCGCGCGCAAGCGCAAACCACCTGCCGCTCAGCGCTCAGTCGTAGCAGACATCGTCACAGCCCGTCGTCTACCGAAGTGCTAACATAAGAAAGGACCCACCATTGCTAATCCAATTATTTTCGTATATCTGAATTTGCACTTGTCGTGCTATCAACGTTTTTAATCACGTTTTGAAAATTAGATCGTAAAGATTTTTCGTGCGGGGTTCTCGAAAGCGCGGGCCCTGGGCAGCTGCCCCGCTTGCCCCTGCCTGGGGCTGGCCCTGTGATCAATATTTTCTATCCTTCAAGTTTTTGCTGCATAAATTTCTTTCGTGCCGAAAACTTATGACATTTATATCTCTACACATCATTAAAATGCCCGCCACCTTTAGAGGAACTAGCTGAAAATGTCTGCACAAAATATCAAATAGGAACACATTAAGATAGAAATCCTTTTAAATGTTCTGTACACTTTCTGAGCATCTTTTAAAACGGCATCATAAAGGAAAATTTCACAATAATAGTGTTTGTGGCCACGTACGATGATAATCGGGTGAGATAAATATGATGTGGATGTTGCATAACCTTCGTGAAAGCGGGAAGAAAAGAGAGAGCATTAGGGCCTTCTTCGTTCAGCCTCCCGGCTCAAAACAGAAGCGTATAACATACAGACTGACGAACGGGCAGCTAGGAAATGAACGTCAGGACCTCCGTACCTCCGCACCGGTTTCAGATTTTCTTGTAAACCGCACTAAAGGCCAACCGCTTGTTTTTGACTCAATCAACTTGACCTAATTCTTACCCACCGTTTTACAGACGCAACCGACGTGGTCACAATAACCTTTGATGCAAAATTCTGTTTTAAACCTATTGATAAATTAGATTAAAATAAAGTACGTGGTGACCGATCCTTGCTCGGTATTAAATCATGTTTACTAGTCCATCTAATTACTTTAAAATATTTCAGTGCCATAAAATTGATAAATAAAAAATATTTTTATTACTTCATGAAATCTTTACCCCACAAGCTTTTTTTCCGACATGGATGTAGTTTGCAAACAGCTGATATGATTATTTGTTCACAGTTTCCTTGCTTATTTCGTTGCTATCATGGCAACTCATAAGGCCAATGTTGAAAATGTTCAACTTTAAAATGAATTTTATTAGGTTAAAGATTTTATCTGGCCAAGTAATATGCATAGAACACGTTTTTGAGTAATAAATTACTTATTTCCAGACTGAAGGAAATCCTCGGAGCCGTTTTTGAGATAATTGTGCAAGCAAGCACGCACACAAGATAACATTGCTCATATTATAAGCAGGGCCGGATTTAAGCATAGGCGCCATAGGCGCGCGCCTAGGGGCCCGCGCCACACAAAAATATATAAATTTTTTTATCCAGGAATATCGTCGTTTGGTACTCAATAAACCTCGATCAAGAATAAAAAGATAATTAATAATTGTTATCCTAATTGAACGTGAAACATTCATTGTTTGAATTGAATGTGAAACAACGTTATTTAAGTACTTAAATACGAGTAGCAGACAGCTCAAAAGATATATGACATCAACTCCATTGTAGGTCAGATGTTGCGGACGGCGCCGCTTTGTAGGCCGCAAAATTCTCGAAGTGGGGTGTGGGGAAAGGTCTGTATTGGTGAAGAGAAGAGAATAATAATAGTGTTCAGGTTATCTCAGTCAAAAATGTAAACAAATTGTGACGTCTTTTGAGGACCGGAAACATAACCTGCAGCTGGTACTAAATTAATGTTAGCCAATCTGAGGAAGAATAATTCCTCACACCTCATTTAAGCTATGTTTTACCCAATAGCTTGCAGAACCGGAAATGAGTCTACGATTATAGGCGGATCCAGCCGGTTGTAAAGGGGGGGTGGCTGGAGACCAATCCGGAGGGTCTGGGGACCCAAGCATTTATATTTTAAATGCTTGAAAGTGTCTATTTTACACTATTTAAAACCCTGAGAATCACACCTGAAAATATTGTAGAAAGCTAATGGAATTATATAAAAATGCTAAATAAATTTATTGTTTATTGATTGTTATTTTTTATTGAATTTGGATTTTTATTCTTTCTAATTTGAATACATTAAAAAACAGAGATAATATATAAAAATACCAAATAAATACACATAATATACATTTTTTACGTTTGATAGAAACACAATAGTTATTAAATTTTTCCTTTTAGTTTTATTGTTTGGTTTCCAAAAAGCCAAAACTACTAGAGTGGTTATTGCATGGTGACAACATACTGTCATGTATAATCAGTAAACATGTTATTGTGTTTTTACCAATAAACTTTGGGCTTTGGAGTTTTTGTTTTAGGAAATTACTCTATGACTCATAATTTTCCAGCACTTTAAACTAAAAAATCAATTTAGTTTCAAGATGACAATCATAAAGACTAGTTTTTCCAAGCTAATATTATAAATTTTAAGTTCACAACTCCCAAACTTAATATTTCTTAAGTTACATAAAATGTTAATTACCTATTTATTATAAATTTATTTTAAAGTCTAAAAGTCTTTACTTTTGTCAACTGTCTAATTTTTTTTACTCATTTATGAAAAATAATCATACTTTCTGCTGGGATTCAAAGACATCTGAATTAGTTTATAAAATTGAATCAATGGGCAAACCACAATTTGTAGCATACCAATGTGGCCGACAATATGAACAATCATCACTGTCACACCTTATAGCAAGTTATATCTGTCCATTAACCGCTATCAGTGAATACCTAGGATTCAATTTTAAACCCAATTGCGAGTAAGCAAACCCACATTTGCCGTTTATCAGCGATCGGTAAATACGCGCGATCGTTTTTCACGACAATTGCTAGTTTCGTAAAGCAACATCGGCAGTTAATCCGCAATCGGCAAATACGCGGCCGTTCGCAAATTTCGTAAAGCTATTTTTGCCGTTTATTTGCGATCGGCAAATACGCGAGATCGTTTTTCACGGCCGATCGCGAGTTTCGTAAAGCTACATCGGCCGTTAATCCGCGATCGACAGATACGCGCTAGCGTACTTTTTCGCGGCCGCTCGCGAACAGCGTAAATCTATTTTTGCCGTTCATCCACGACAGGTAAATACGCGTGATGGTTTTCACGGCCGATCAAGAGATTTGCAAGGCCGCATTTATTTGCCGTTTAGTTACGATTGGCAAATACGCACGATAGTTTTTAACGGACGATCTAGCTACACCCGCTGTTTAGTTACGACCGCTAAAACGATCCCGTCTCGAAAATTTCCCGAAGTAAATCAAAAATCCCACTCGAAAATCGGGAAATTAATTTTCCCGAAATTTCGGGACCCGACCATCTCTACCGTACATCCTTACTAAATTATGCCTTATCCTAAAGGGGGGGGCCTGCAGCCCCCACAGCCCCCCCTAGATCCGCCCATGTCTACGATTGAAGACACAAGTTTTGGTTCCACCACAGGCCATACGGGAGTTAGACAACATGACAGGATAATAATATTCATGGGAGTAAATTCAGCAGTTTTAATGGGGGGGGGGCAAGATTTTCAGACCTTTGCTCAATTTTAACCCCCCTCCTCCTTAAAATGTGTTGGACGCTGTTTTGTTGAAAAATATTTGCCAAATATATGACGGCCATGAAAGGTCTGAGAGATTTACCGACAGCAATACGACCGATATTCACAGGTTACGATATTGCGTAGCCTAGCCAGGAGCTATTTGTTATTTCCATAATGTGACCGAGAAATCTGCTTGCTGCTGTAAACTTATGAGGGTTCCCTACCAACAGCAGTTTTCGTTTTTCTGCGACTAGCGGCGACTTTTGGAACTGCGGCTCCATAAGAGCCCATGTTAAATTTGTGCACTTTTCGCCGCGCAAACCGTTGCAGGGGTAAACGTGGTGTCATTTAGCGTCTACAATTCTTAAAATAAAAGATATTCGGAAATAGCATTGTAAAGATAACGAGTTGCAGAGTGTTTATTGCTTTTCCAAAATAGTTTATGCTCACTCATTAAAAAGATAAATGGCGTTAAAGTTGGTCAACTTCAACGGAATGTATCTTCAGAACAAGTTAACATGAACGATTTTGGATTAGCAATTAACATCCTACAACTCTTTGTCTTTGAAATGCTGTGTTAAAATAAATTTTATTTTGAAAACTGACACCGAGCGGAGCGTGTTTTAGGCATATTTTGGGATAGGTAGGGAACCCTCTTAAAGCAGGGTGTCAACCAGATTTCACATATTCATTTCCAAATTTTTTCTTACTTTTCCAGACCATTAAAAAACCCGACCAGTAAAATCAGTAATGTAGCTTTTATATCGAACACTTGAGCACTATCTCTGATGTAAAATACAGCCGCAACACGACCGACAGATTTACCGGCCGCGATATGTCAAAAGGTTTACCGACCGCAATGCGACCGAGAAAATTGCGGGCAACGAAAAGACTGCACGATTTTCCGACCGCAATATGACCGAGAGATTTGCCAGCCACGGTATTATGACCGAGGACCGCGATTTGACCGACAGATTTGCCAGGTGCGGTATAAACGACCGGGTTTAGATTTTCCGGCCGCAGTGTGATCAGTAGATTTGACAAATAAAAAGAGCGAGAGACTTGTCGGTCGCGAAACGACCGAGAAATATACCCGTTAGCTGCTGTATTCCGCAATGCGACCGTCAAGTCGGGAGGAACTGAGGACAGTGGTTAAAAAGGAGGACATGTCCTCCTAAAAACGGACGGTTGGGCACTATGGCCCTGGGGGCCCGCACCACTGAGTGAGCCTAGGGGCCCAAAAGTCCTAAATCCGGCCCTGATTATAAGAGTATAGAATCTGGTGGACCGAGCCTTGCTCGGTATTTTTTCATGATTACCAGTTCATCCAATTACTATCAAATATTTCAGTGCCATTAAAATTGATAAATAAAAACATTTTATTACTCCATGCAATTTTTATCCCTCACGCTGTACTTGCCCTAGATGGTTGAAGTTTCCAAACAGCTGCTATGATTACTTCATTTGCTTACACTTTCCTTGTTTATTTCGTTGTTATCATGACAACTCATAAGGCCAATGTTAAAATTTTACAACTTAATTAATTTTATTACTTTATTCAGGGCTTAATTTGTAAAGAAAAAAGTACCGGAGCTATGGCACAACGAGTGGCCGCCGGGAGGGTATGGAAAACCCCCCAGCAGAAAGGGGGGGTCCAGGGGCCCTCCCCCGGGTTTTTGTTTTGAATTACGATTAAATTAGATGCCTTTTTAACGTTTATGACCACAGTTTAACAATTAGCCGTGTTTATTTTCGCGCTAGCTAGGTTTGCCCTGCCGCGGCTAGAGTGTACTTGTGTCATAGTGGTCGTGAAGGTCGTGATCTCCAGCGCTACGTGTGTTTAGCGCCACTAACGACTCATGGTGGGAATTTGCTAATTTCGAACAAGGGCGCACCTGATTTTTCCAAACATTTGACGAACTATTTGCCGCAAGAAGCCTTATAAGGTCGACGTAGAAATGAGTACGGTAATGCCGAACGCACCCAATTGGATTTGCCCTTGATTGAAGATAGTAAAACTTCCACCATCACTTGCTAAATCCTATCTCCAGTTTATCAAGTGATCACCAGAATGGAGGTTAAAAAACTACCATCTATTACCTTGCGTGAAACTGTGTAAAGAAAAATAGAGTTGTTAAATTGACTTAGAGGATTCCCAAATTAGAAAGAATTGTACACTTTTATAAAATCGCTTTTTTAACAGTATTAATAAATTAAGTGGCCAGAAAAAGGGTCCGGAGCCATACTGGTGAGTTGAGAAACCGCGCGCCGGTGAGCTCCGGTTTCCTAAAAAGTACCAGAGCTGCGCTCCGGCTGAAATTAACCCCTGACTTTATTAAATTTTCTCTGGCCAAGTAGTCTGCATAGAAAACATTTTAGAGTTACTTGGTTTAAACTACTTATTTCCGTTTTAGATATAATTGAGCAAACAAGCAAGAAGAAAGCAAACAAACAACAACACACGTGCGATAACATTGCTCATATAAGAGTATAGGATAGGATAGTAACACAATTAATAGTGCAATAGTGTTCGAATAAAACTTGGATCCTTGGGTCTACTGTATTAAAAATCATGTTGTTCATTTTAATAAAAATAACCCCGTTGCAGCAGACCTGCGTACTCAGCGAATTTCAAATGCAAAAGAACGTAGTTCAAGCCAACTTAGCGAGATTTGACATGTTTTTGTAAGCCCCATAAGAATAACATGGAGAATGAGTATGCAGGTTTGCTGCCACGAAAATTGATGTATTGGTAATTTTAGACTAGTAAACATTAGATCTCATCTAGATGAAGCCACAAACCAGGTTTTATACAGATATGTTGAGAAATTAACGAGATATAGGATTTAACTTATTCCACATAAGGTTCACATTGGTACAACGTACTGTGTTTACCACTATCAATATCTCGGTAACCAATAGACATGGAGCAATGATTCAAAATACTAAATTGTTTGTTTTTTTTGAGCTGAATTCAATGGTGCCAACAAAAATTTGATAATTTACATTTTTGCAAGTACAAAACTCAAAAAACCCATTTTTGGAGGGGTTTATCCCCCTTTACCCCCCCTTCCGGTGGTCCCATCGGGCTGGTTTTCGAACTCGTCCGATTGATTACCACTTTACATGTCTGTACCAAATTTCATTAAGATCGGACCATATTTACGGCTGCTATTGTGCTCACAGACACACATATATATAGATACTGGATAGATACATAGATAGATATAAAAAAATTTGAATGGATGGTGTTTTTTGCTTCTGGTGGCCCCAAAACAAAAAGTTATCATGGTCTCGGGCTTAGGTCTTATCATGAGACCTACGGTAATAGCTTCTTCCCTATAGGGAAAATTCGCTAAAACTGGATAAAATATGTGATATTTTAAAATACTTTACGTAATTGTTCCATAATATGGGATGAATTAAAAACGGTACGGTATAGATCTAATTGGTAGTAATGATAACCAAAATAATTTGCCAGACAATAACTTGATGACACTGCATTTGCGGTAGGCTTATTGGCAAAGAATGTTGACATTGCTGGAACATCTGACGAAGAAAATTACCCAAGAATAGGGGTTGCAATAAATCCCGATTTTTCGGGACGGTCACCAGTTGTTACGTTTATGTCCCGGTTTCCCAAGACGGTGGGTGGGCTGTGGGTCACAAAATTATCTCAATTTCCTGGCAAAAATTAAAATTATCTTTTTTATCGTTGTTTGATATATTTATAAAATATTTTTGAAAAACAGCTAGTATTAGGCCTACTACTGGAAAGTATTAAGCATTAGGCCCTAGTGTAGCAGTGAACTTTGCAATAGTTAACTGCAATTCCTGTTTTATTTAAATGAGATCATGTTTTTCATTGTTAAATGTGAAAATATTTTTATGTTCTGGGTTTCAATCCCCAAGAACGCACAAGATGATGAGTTCACGTGGGTGATGGTTGACATATTCCATACAGTAGTAATAATAATAACAGTTTCTGCTCTTCACAGGAACTTATGCCTACATATAAAAATGACATACCTAATAAGTAAGCCTAAGAGTCCAAAGTTTGACATTGGGTTTCTTTAACAACAATAAACACAAGATGTAAAATTAAACTTCATTTATTTATTTTTGGTAGGCCTAGTCAATACCATTTTAGTGTCAATTAGGCCCAAGGTCTGTAGAGAAGAAGAGAAAAATAATACTAAGTAAGAAAAGTTATTTCACACAAAAATGTAAAACAATCATAACGTCATAGAGAGACAGGAAATCTACAACCTGGACAAAAATTACCTTGGACAATCAGAGGGACCATATCACCTGGATTGAGGCTACATTTTTAGCGAATTTCCCCTATAGGGAAGAAGCTGTTACCGTAGTACTCATGGTAAGACCTAAGCCCGAGACCATGATAACTTTTTATTTTGGGGCCCCCAGAAGCAAAAAACACTATTCGTTCATTTTCATAAATATATATATATATATCTTTATATATATATGTAACTTTAAGTAACAAAGTTACATAAGCGCCCTTCGTTCTTTTTTATAACTCGCGTAAAAATGGTCCAATCTTAATGAAATTTGGCATGGATGTGTAAAGTAGTAATTAGTCAGACGAGATCGTAATCCAGCCCAATCCGACTACCGGAAGGGGGGGTAAAGGGGGATAAACCCCCCCAAAAATGGTTTTTTGAGTTTTTTAAATAGAAAAATAAAAATAATCCAATTTTTGTTGGCACCATTGAATTCAGCTCAAAAAAACAAACAATTTAGTACTTTGAATCACTGCTCTATGTCCATTGGTTACCGAGATATTGAAAGTGGTAAACACAGCACGTTGTCCCAATGTTAACCTTATGGGAAATAAGTAAAATTCTATATCTCGCTTATTTCTCAACACATCTTGATAAAACTTGGTAAGTGGCTTCTTCTAGTTCAGATCTACTAGACATTTAATTAAAACCACCCAGTTTTAATATACATGTAGCAGCAAACCTGCATACTCATTCCCCATGTTATTCTTATGGAGCTTTCAAAAACCTGTAAAATCTCGCTATGTTGGATTGAAATATGTTGTTTTGTACTGGAAATTCGCTGAGTATGCAGGTCTGCTGCAACGGGGGTATTCTCTACATATACCTTGGTTGAGGCCTTATATAACAAACACAAACTGACTGGCGCAAAAAGGAGTGATATTAAAAAATGTCTAGGTCCCTATTCTAGAATAAGATACGCTAACTTACTAATGGGATACCGGTACCAAAATGTTAAGTGTGTCAATTCAAACCGTGAACTGATTTAGGATTTTTAAATCTGGGACAGTTTTTGTTCAATTTCATGACAAATACTCAGATTATAAATTCATAAGTGGCACCATATTTACATCTTCTTCCTGTAAAATTCTTACTTTACTTTTAATGTCCGGGTAACTTAAAAACAAATTGTAGGCAGCATTAGATTCTAGAGGTAGTGAGAGACATGACAGAGCTTGAGTTTGAAGTTTTGGCAGAGGAGGGGAGGAAATCAGCGATGACGTGGAAGTAAACAAAGCCATGTGATTACACTACTAGTCTGGTAGCTAAAAAATACTAGACCAAAACAAAATTTAGATTGACATTAGAAATAATGTTTTGCTCTTTGAATAACAATAAATAAACATGAGACATGTTTTTGGTTTAGCATGTACCACATGACTGACACAAGAAATTCGTAGTTGTATCAATTGATCATCTGTTATAATTTATTTCCCCTCCTCAAAAAATCCAAATTCATCTGGGTTTGTTTGTTAACACCCAAGCTTCATAATGTGCCTCACTAGCTCTAATTACTTAAATTACATTTTTATTCTGTTTTCAAGGATGGTAAAACAAAGTGCCAGTAAGAAAAATAGTTTGTAAAACAAATACATAAAGTAAAACAAAAATATCATCCATAAAAAAATTGGTTAGAAAAAATTTAATGAATCAATAAATAGAAACTTTGATTGCCAATAATGATAACAAATATGGATTTATTTACAGTTAAAATGCTATTGAGTGGAAGTGGTTAAATACTAGGCCCTAACAACACACATTCCCAATTCCTTCTAAAAACCGATCGATTCGTCAATTGAGCCTGTTAATTTCCACAAGGTCGAGTTGAAATAAAAACACTGACTGTAAGAGAAAACTTATGACTGTAGATAGATGAATAATTTTGCACAAAGATATCCTGAGGAAACGTGTCAATGCATTGCAACACGATTCAAACAGTAGTGTTAAAAAATTATAGTGAAGACCGGTCATGCAAGTTGATTAGTTTTAATGGTAGGAGTGAGGATATGTCAGGATTGACCTTGAACCAAGGTCCATGACTAGAGCCTTGAGACTGCTGAAGCTTGAGACAAGCACTCTACTCACCATGTTAATGATACATAGTCAACGTTTTATGTAGTTTTAGTTTTTTTAAAGGTGTTCTGAGTTCTTTGTCATGTACATTTTTCAAAAATGTATTAACAAAATCAAAGCTTTTAAAAATTTTATTTTTTTAATGAGCAATATATCTTATATCCAGTCGTTTAGTGCTAAAATTAAAATTAGCCGAGCCGGAGCGGTAATCGTGAGCTGGGGGGGAGAGGGTAGTCCAAGAGATATAAAAATTGATCACAGTGGGGTTTGTGAAGGGTACTTTATTTCTACAATTTTGTTTGTAAACAACTTTTTTGGGGAGAATGGGTCAAACCCGATTCTCAGATCTATAAATCGCCGCAACTCTGATAAAGAATCCCGGTTTTCAAAAATAAAATGTAAAACTGTAAGATTAGACTACACATAACGCGGACGCAATAGCAATCCGATACATAGGCTTACCAAAACATTTCAGAGCTAACCCCGGTCACTAAAAGAAGGGGGGGGGGGGAAGAGGGGGACAAGGGAAATGTAATGGTGTGGTAAAGTTTGGTCCCATATAATTCTAGGGTCTCGGCAGACGGGCTACTTCGCTGCCTTTTTTGAGTAGCATTATCGTCTCTTGAATACTGATTGGCTAAAAAACAATTATGTACTCCTTGCGACTAAGCAGAAGATGCAGTTGAGCAGTTGTCGCGCAACGATTTAGCCCGTCGCCGGCCGAGATTCTTTTGGTGTGATTCCTGGTGAAACCATAAATATCCCTTTGTTTCCTTTAAAATAGTTTTTTTTTGTATAAACTTTCTTAAAAACTGCTCAAAACTAGTTACCAATTCATTTATTTCGGGTGTTTTACTCTCTTCTTTACGCAGGCTGACTAAAACCCTGCACCAAATTTAACCCCAGACGTTTCCCTGGACGCAAGCCTGAAACCCAGACTGTCCGGGGAAATCCCTGATGTCTGGTAATCCTACCGATATACGATGACGTGACGACGGCGAGATTAGTTTGCCCGTGTTGCGTCGGCGTCGTGTGACAGACGACAAGACATTTGCCGCGAAGACGATAGTTAACCGACACCCCATGTCGATTTTTTACAGTGATGTGGTGAGTCGTTACATTAACCATAACTCAATTATGATTTAAAATACTACGACGCGACGTTGGGTTCGTTTGACAAGGATAGTTTTTCCAAACTGCATCAAACGAATTGCGCCTGACCGTAGCGCAATAACTTCAACAAAATTGGTCTCCGGCGTCGAAAGAAGACAAAGAGGCAAACGTCACGTAAAGTTCGGTTTGCCTAGACAGCGTGAAACGTCATAATATGCTTTGCATCGGATTAGCACGTTGTCCGCTATCCGATGCAAAGCATATTATGACTTCTTTGTTTGAAATTCATTGTTGGTGATGGTGATTTTATGTTTTGATCCTAATCAAAACATATTATGACGTTTCACGCTGCCTAGGCAAACAGACCTTTACTGCGATCCGCGATGCAGCGAAGAGTTCATGTTTAAGTTTACCGCGACGCGAGGAGTTACCGCAATGCGACGTTTTAATTTACCATGATGTAATGTCAAAATTATACCACAGAGAAAAGAACCAAGATCATTCGATGACGCTTCTCAATCCTCGTTTTTAGGCTGCTCCGGACCACAGACTAAGGAATCCTTTGTCTGTGGCCAGACGAAGCTGCGGCGGAGCGCTGCTTCGGCTCCAAAAGCCGTTGCGGAGCGCGCTCCAGACAGCTCCGCCAGGTCCGTAAAGTTAACCCCCCAAATGAGCACTAACAAAAAGAACCACTAGTTAGTGCTTAGTTTGAGCTGGTTAGTGCTCCATTCCCCACCGTTAGTGCTTTAATAGTTCAAGAGTGCTGTGTAATTAAAAAGCTGAGGGGGGGTAAACATTATAAAAGTTAGCCCCACCCAGTGAAAAATATTTGAGCACTAATGTCGAAAATTATATAAATCGTTAGTGCTTCATCTGGTTAATTCTCCATATATAATTATAGTCAAAGGGATTCATCTTGACCATATGCATATTTTACATCAAATTTTACATGTATTCCTTATGGCAGGGGTGTTAGAATTACATTATTATAGAAAATTATTAATATCAACAGTTATCAATATTTCTTGTACATATTTATAGGCTATTCATTTTTATCAGAAATTTCATGTTATACAAAAAAAATGTCATTTACACTTTTTTGTGACTTATGGTTTTCTAAGTAAAAAATATTTTAAAGAAACATGGACCAGAAATGGTTTTTTTAAGATGGTGGCATGTTGCACAAGTGAGGTTTTTTGTGGATTTTAGTATGATGATTCCAGCTGACTTCTCCACCAATTTTCAGCCTGTTAGGCTAAATGAAAATTCCAGAATCCAACATTATTTTCCTGCATTAAAAGAAGAGAAGCCTTGAAAGCGAAACTTCTGGCTAGGGGTGAAGCCTTTGATCCCAGCCAAATGGCAAAGGGGAAAAAGGCCAGAAAATCTAAGAATCCTGATGCTGGTGATGCCTCCAACTCCGAGGGGGCAAGCTGCCAATGCGAGGGGGGCTAAGCGCCCCAGAGGTACAACAGCCACTCCCCCCATCAGTGAAGGCTCCTTCTAAGAAGGTCAAGGGCGGCGCCAGCAAGACTGATGAAGAAAATGTTCCTGAGACATCTTCAAAAGGTATCTCCTACAGGGATAAGAGTGCAATAAGGGTCGCCGTCATCCCACATAGCTATCCTGAGGCTAAGCTTACGGCAGAGCAATGTGGTTTTGGACAATATCCAACCCTTTAAGGACGGCTCCGCTCCATTGTTCCCTGGGACTTACGTGGAAAAACCTCATTGCCTCTTGCCTCAAAAATGCTACCAAGATTTGGCTTGAGGTATTCACATCAACTTTACACCCCGTGGGGGACCAAATGCCACTAAAGGCTATATGTGTATTCACACCAACTTTACACCCCTTGGGGGACCAAATGCCACTAAAGGCTATATGTGCTTCTCGTTTGGGTACCTGGCAACGCAGGCATTGGGGCAACGAGAGTGCAGACAAACTAGCCAAAGTGGGAGTGAACATGCCACTCTATGGCCCGGAGCCATGCTGTGGTATCAGTAAAGCTATAATTGAAACTGGGCTAGAAAAGCACCACTTTTAATGTTGCAACTATCCTGGGCAACCATAGGGCAAAAAGCTGCCTCTGGAAACTTCTGCTTGATTCTGGGTTGCTGGATCTGGGCAGGAGTCAAGTCAGGATGGTAAGCGGCCATCCTTAAATTATGTACCGTAACGCTAAAATCTGCATTTTTAGACCCCCCTCCCCCCTTGTAACGGAACTTTAACGGCGACACTAACCCCCCCCTTAAAAATTATGTAACACAGTGCCATTACCCACCCTCCCAGGCTATTACCCATCCCCCCTCCCAGTTTATCTTATTCTAAAAATCGTAATGTATTACAAAAGACAAATTTAAACTCAAAAGAAAAAACAATAATTTATATATAACAAATAAAAAGATTTGATTGTATCTTAATAGGCTATATTACATCACGTTATATTGCACACAGCAAGAGGAAACAAATTGAAAAAAAAATATAATCTTCACTTGTTCTCCCATGAAGTGGTCATTTGATCAGACACTTGTCACGATTGGCACGGTCGATGACTCCGTTCTGGGGTTTTTTGGTAATTGGACATGAACTGACCCAGGCATCCAACCTGGTCCAACCAAACTCATTAAAGTCATTCTTTCTTCAAATGTTTATATAACTAGACGTTGTTCATATTTAGTTCCGTTTGCATTCTTATAGCCTAAAGAAAATATAATAGCCTACTAACGTTAAATAATTTGTAAAACTTGAATTTTAACTAGGCCTAGAGATATACTAATTTTGAATAAAATAAGATATACATTCTTGAAGTTTAGCAGTTACGTAACACTGCATCATACCCCCCCCCCCCCCACCACCCTCCCCCATAACAGTTCATAAAGCTACCGAAAACACCCTCTTCTCCCCTAGGGGAGTTACGTAATTTTTAGATGGCCTTAATTGCTTTGATCACTAGACACGGCCATTTCAGGAAACATCTCTTTACTCTTGATATCTCTCACGATGATCCAGAGTGCAGACTCTGCGGCAGCTCTGTCGAGACTGCAAATCACATCACCTTGGATTGCGAGAGACCGGGCGTGAATAGAAGAGCCCTCTTTGGTTTCCAACAACCTGGTGACGAACCAGATGCTAGAATTGGGAAAAAGCTCTTATGCCTCGTTGAGGGCACAGTTATAGGGCTCCCAATCTAGCAGCTTAGGGGAACACAATGGTGTCAGCTTAGGGGAAGGTGTCAGCTTCCGTTGACATGCTGAGACCTTTGAGTCTATTCCCCATACTCCAATCAATCAAGATCAATAAGTTTTTGGTTAGCTATATAATGTTCAGTTCAGTTTTATTAAATACAGGTATGCTTTATTGTTCATGAGAGAATGAAGTAATAAATTGTACCTTGATTTTGATTGTTTGTGGTTATTGATGTTTCTTCTTTTTTACTGACGGTTATTGGAATAATATCGAATGAGTCAACTAAACATGAGGCTGACACTTAGTTATATCAGTATCAGATTACTGAAACATTCGAGGAGTTACGCAAAAGTGAAAATGAACTTCTTTCATATTAAATTATTGAGAAATTCAGTTACTAAACCTGGACACTTGTAAACAGGATATATAACCAGTAAACATAACCTGTGAAGATCAAAAATATGAAACTTGTACCTTTGTAAAAAAGTGTTTAAAAAGATTCATAAAGCAATAAGTTATAATAAGCCATATTTCTGTATCATTAATGCAGATATTTCATGCTTTTAATGGTTAATTAAACATTAAACAAACTCCAAAAACTCCCAACAGTTAAAAAAATTACGAGGATCCATGCAATAAACCAGGAGATTAAGCCTATAAAGTGTCATGCAATGATTGTGATAAATTTTATATTGGACAGACGGGCAGGCATTAAAGGGTAAACACAACTATATACAGGTATGAAAGAAAATCTTAAGCCCCTGTCAAAAAGGCCGAGTCATGACAGCTTTAGAACAGTTTGAAATTTACAAAGCTAATAAAACCAGCCCAGACAGCTTACTCAATGACAAAAACACCATGCAGTCAAACATTCTCTTTGAATTCTACATCAGGATGGAGAGTAAATCAGCTGATAGAGTGACAGACAGGACGAAGATCAAACCACGTTCGACTCCCTTCCTCAGTCGAGTCTCGGCACACAACCGGCATGCAATAATATCAATAAATTTTTGTTTTTTCATGACCAGCTCAGGTTAAAGGTTAACCTTTTTAACCTGTTCGTGTTTGTTGGTAGGCCTACTATGTTTAATTCGTACCACCCGTTTTGTGACTTTTGTGTTTTGTTTGTTTTTATGTACATTTTTAGACTTATTAACAATTCCCAATTTCTTATACGGTACGGAGGATATGAGGTTGGCATTTAACATGCTGAAATGCGCATATAATCCTTTGAGGAGGTAACCAGGATCATCGGCGGACCACCAGGTATCTTAACCTTTATGTGTCTATTATTGATCCAGAAACACAATTCATTGAAAAATGAGGTTAATTAAAACCTAATCAACATTACTTAACTCACTTCAAACACATATTACCAAACTTAAAATAACCTAGCATAAGTTTTGACCCAATCTATTCCAAAATAATATATAGGCCTAGGCCTAGTTAAAGAACTCTCAAAGCCCAAGTTAGTTATCGTACTTTTAAAATAATCATGAAAAAGGGTAGGCCTATTCATTTGCAAGGGCAGAACAAGGACCCAAGGCTCCGCAGCTGCAAGGGCTTGTTGCACACTAAATAACTTAGGGGTAGACCTAATTTAAATTTCAATAATTCAGTTTCATTTTTAATTAGGCTATATTGAAATAATTAGCCTATAATAATTTATTAAATTCCAAGCAGCCTAATTCGTAATGCAATAGGTAACTTTCTTCTCTTTGCATCTAGGCTCATATTACACTAGGCCTACATCAACTTCAGTCGTGCAACAATGATGAAACCATGTTTAGTATACGCTTCTAAATTAGGCCTAAATAAAAATGTCGCGAAATGCCGTCATGAAATGTTTCGGCAAGAAAGACGAAATCAAGGTGCCATCAAAATACATCGTTTTGTAATAAGTTGCAGTAATTTTTCTGTTATTTACGTGTTTCACCTGAAATATTGCCTTAAGTCATATGACCTAATGACCGATGCCTAATGAACCAAAAAAAAACCATGTCAAAAAAGAAAATTTTTTGGGATGAAAAACATTAACACTTAAAAAGCAACTGCAAGAAGCTCAAAATAAATATCTTACAACAGGCAACAACGAAGACAAAAATAGTTACCTAGAAAGGGCCTATGACACAGAAGTTACAAATAACCGTAAAAAATATACCTCTGACAAAATCATGCAATCAGATAATAGGCCTAAAACCAAGGAAATTTGAAGAACAGTAAACAAAGAAAGAAACAAACAAGATGACAATCAAAACATCAGCCTACTTTGGGAGCAGAATATCATCACCGACCCTAGACTCATCGGCAACATCTTCAACAAAAATTTTTCCCAGACTCCAAACTTAAATCAACAGGACAGTGACAAAAACTTAGAAACCCCCGAACCAGATCAGAATGTACCGACTTTTTCCAACTTCAAAACAATAAATAGATTAGAACTCGACAAACTTTTCACTAAACTAAACTAAAAAAACTCAGCCGGATATAATGATATTTCTGGAAGAATGCTCAAACACTGCAAAGATGAAATCATGGAACCACTTCTTCACATTTTAAACTCTTCTTTAGAAAAATCTAGTGTGCCAAAGAATCTTAAAGTAGCAAAAATATACCCCAAGTTTAAAAAGGGCAACAAAAATGATCCAGGCAATTATAGACCAATTAGTAACCTCCCACAATATCTAAACTACTAGAGCGAATCGTATATAACCAACTCATAGAGCATTTGGAATCAAATAATCTAATTTCTACAGAACAACATGGAGGTAGAAGCACAAACACAGCAATTTCAAAGTTATGCGAAGAGATAGCTAAAATATAGGAAAAAAAGAAAACTGCCTCTGGACTTTTCCTGGATCTACAAAAAGCATTCGATACACTATCATGGGCCATATTAATCGACAAACTACACTTCTTCAAAAGTACAGGAAATGCACTGCAATGGATCAAAAACTATTTAGAAGATAGAACCCAATTTGCCACCATAGAACATCAACTAAACAATACAATCTACACCACTCAATCTTCACTTCTACCGACCACAAGAGGTGTGCCCCAAGGCTCGATTTTAGGCCCACTGTATTTCATAATGTACATTAACAGTCTCCCTGGACAACTTGGGCAGAACCTTAAAAGCCTACTATTCGCCGACGACACGACAATTGTGATACCATTGGAAAAGAAACTTAAAAACACTGCTATAATCAATTCAACACTGGATAAAGCAACCTCAATCTGCAGCTCATTAAATTTAACTATCCACAAAAATAAAACAACCCATATTAACTTCACACCAAACAATAGAAACAATGAAAATGACTGGACTGGCCTAGAAATACCAACCACAAATTCAAAAAAATTCTAGGAATAATCTTAGATCAAAACCTCAACTGGCAGCAACATATTAACCATCTTTACAAAAAACTATCCACAGCACACTATGTTATCAGACGAATAAGAAATATAACTAACGAAGAAATGAGCTCGAAGTGAGCTCATTTCTTCTCATTCATTCTCGAAGTGAGAATGATATGAGATGGGCCCTAATCTCATATCATTCGCTTTTTGCTTCCCATATTCGCTATGGAATCGCAGCTTGGGGGTCTGCATCTACACATAATATTGACAGAGTTCTAGTTATGAAAAAAAAATCATACGCACAATCCTCAGGCTTGGACCAAATGAACACTGCAAACCGGAATTCCGAAGACTCAATATCCTGTCATATCCCAATACATTCTGGAAGCCATAGTCCTGGCCAAACAATCAAACCCCACCCTCATACAAGATCATCACTCCCACCACACTCGCAATAGAAATAACGGTGCAACTTCCGCAGAAGGATTACCCCATTTGCTAATATTATGTCACTTTATTTTCATTTTTTATTTAATAGCTAGCTCTTGCAACCTTAAAGACCATCAAAGTGCTAAATTTATGTGTCCGAAATTTCATTTATCAACTTAAATTCTGATTCAAAGTGTAGACAAAATGCCTGTTACCAATATCATCCTAATACATAAAAACTGCATTAAACAATGCAATGCATTAACTGATACAATGATACGAACCTATAAAACATTTATAAAATAAGTTCAAGGTTGTTTGAGTTTTAATTGTTCTTGAATGGATATGATTATTAAAAACTGTATTACCTAAACTATAACTGAAATACCGACCATCTACTTTCATCTCAACATAAGTTAGCTGACTATGTTGTTTGTGATCAATTTGATGTTTATTATTAAACCCTTTAAAATAGTTAAGCAAGGTTTCAGACAAATTTATTTTGTAGTTTGGTTATAATTATGTATCAATAGTTCCCCTCCTGACATTATAGGTTCTCCCTAACTTCCCCATTACGTTTAACCCTTCTGCGGAAGTATAACCGAAATAACTTTGACCTGCCGCAGCACCGCCTCAAGAAATACAGCAGCACACCACTCTATACTGGTTCCCGCTTCTACAACCTCCTACCTGACTACCTACCTAATATCCATTACATCCATAGCCACTTTCACAAAAAAGCTTAAACTGTACCTTATTGAAAGACCTTATTACAATATCACAGAGTTCAGCACTGAACATACCTACCATCATCTCAGACAGGCCTAGGCCTACCTATCTATCCCAACTATCCGAGCTCACTTCGAGAAGAAGGAAGACGGATGGAAGCTTGACGACTCCCCGATCTACCGATTGTGGCGAAGACATCGTATGTAAGATGTAAGATGACCCTTCTTTTTAACCTAATAGGGGAACGGGTTACTGCACAATGGGGGACTTGTCTTCGCCGATGTAAATTTTTTCTTTTAAACTTAGGGCATAATATCGTAGCCTAACCTTAGATTAAAGGGTTGTACTCACCTAGGATAAAAACTGGAAATATTAATAATGAAAATCGCTTCATCTCGATAGTGAAGTTGAGATACTTTGTTGGCACAGAACTAAAGTTTAAAATTATTTGATAACTTGAAAAAAGTCTAACGTCACTTTTGATGGTTAATGTATTTTACCATTAACCAGAACCACAGAAGAATCAGAACTGAACACACTTATTTTGCCACTATTTACACAAGTCCGACACTCATCCGCCTGAAGGAAGACACCACTTTCAGATCTCCTAACACATTAACACAACTAACAACTAACTGGACAGAAACAGAAACTTGAGTGAATGGAGAATGACAGCCAAAAATTAATTAATTATGAGAGTAAGTTTTCTTCTTCTTCTTCTCTAACCCATTGTAGCCACCGAGTTTTTAGCAGACATCAAACTTCCCTGAAATTATAAGCGCAGAACAAAATTTCGTCGAAAATGGAACTGCATTCTGCACTTGTAGTGCGGCCTTATTTTAAGCGACATTAGAAATTACAATTTAAAAAGTACAATTATGATTGTAGAGTAGGAGCATAGCCAGGGGCGTACCCAGGGGGGGATATCGGGATATATCCCCCCCGAAATTTTTGGGGATGTTGGGAAATTTTTGGGAAGATTATGAAGGCGGTGGTATCACTAAACTTGTCGTAAAACACTACACATTAATTACTCAACTTTTATAAGGGTTTTAAATACCCTAGTTACATTATATTACTTTAAAGATAATCGATTCGGGGATTATATATTGGATTAGGGTATATTTATCTACTGCGGTTATTGAGAGTAATTGGCGGGAGTAGGCCTGTAAGAACATAATGCAAGCAAAAACTCCTGATAACAACAGTGTCCATTAATGGAGTCCTCGATGTTGCCGCCATCGCCATTGTCAGATTGTGTCTCAGATGAGGCAAAAGATTCATCATATTACGTGAAATGTTCATGGTAAAAAAATCTCGAAGTTAAAATGCGGCAGACGAATATTGTCGTCTTTTCAAGGCGGTGTACTTTACACTATTAGTCTGTCAGACGGTCTCGTAGCAGCGTCGCGGCAGACGAAAATCTGCCTACGTTGCGTAAAACCAAGACTCGCCGTCAAATTTAAGCTGATTTGTGATAAGTCTGTCAAATTTTGAAGATCAAACTTTTTCCGGTGGTCTCCACTATTCGACGTACCACTAATATGTCACCGATTTTTATTGGCATTCAATGCTTGTGTGTACATCATAGCTTTGCGGTTGCGTTCTGGGACTTGAGAAACTCTACAGAGATGAAACAACCTGCATTTTCTAATTCTATTGATCAACCTCGCACGGATAATCTAGGATCCGGATATTTCAGGTCCAGAAGGTCCGAGGCGTATAATAAATGAGAATGCGAGAGATAGTTTTATTTTGAGATTAAATAGAAAAAATATTTTTCCAAGGTTAAGAACATATAATTCTTGAATTACTTTCTCAAATATCTTTTAATGTTAGGCATACTATATAAATATGCTATTCCTTTGATTATGTAAAAACATTTTGCTAAAATTCCTATATGATCTAAAATTTTCAGAATTTAATCTGTGAGCAGCCTCAAATCAGTTCAAATTTCGGGAGTTATTCTGTTTGTTGTTATGCCTCTCGATTGCCTAAAAACGCGAATTAACCGTTGCAATTTATGAAACTTTTCCGGGGGAGGGCCCCCGGAACCCCCCCTCTCCTTGGGGGGTATTCCATACCCCCCGGCCTCCCGGTATATCCCCCCCGAAAATAAATCCTGCGTACGCCTCTGAGCATAGCCACCTCTAGTAACAAGGCCGCGGCTCTAGTAAATGGCAACAGCGTCTAAGGGTTCAGCTGATTTTTTTATCCATACTCTCTTTAGGCATTATCTTTTGTCATAAAAGGATAAAGAATCGTTTATCCTTTATATCCCTTTATCTATGCTTTTGTTTACTTGAAATCAGCTGGCTCTATAAGGGTTTTTGCGTCCCCTTCGCCACAATAAGAAGGGCCAGGATTTTGAGTCGTCATTTGCTTGCTTGCTTCTGAAGCTTCCAAATGGCCGAGTGACGTTGGAATTGTCAATATTCAATATGCCCATGACATGCCGGGACATCTTCTTGAGGTGTTAGTAGGGTTAGGTCTGATGGTTTTAGCCCTAGTGGCTACTGGAAAGAAAAAAATTCTTCCAATGAGTAGAATGCATTTTGGAGTACGAATTTTTTGAGGTTGCTCTCAAATTTACAAATTTCTACTTCCTGCCTAATAGTTAACGGTAATTTTTGAAAAAATTGTAAACCTGAGTAAATTGGCTTTCTTTCAAAAAAAGGTCAGCCGATGCTGACATGCAAAGTTATTTTTAGATCTGGTGTTATAATTGTGTGTATTTTTTTTGATATTCTAAGGCTTGAGTTTTGATGTACATACAAATTTCTAAAATATATATGCAAGGCACTTTTAAAATCTGTAAGTTAATAAAAAAATCTCTACAATGAGTCCGAAAAGGCAACTTTAGCATTCAACGAATTGTCTTTTTCTGTAGGGTGAAGATTTTCTTAAGTTTGGTGTCTACCAATCCCCAAAGGGCAGGACCGTACCCAGCTTTGGCGAGCCCCGGTGAAAATATTAGAACGGGTCCCTCATGTCCTGGTGATGCCCCCCCTCCATCAACCGTCACACCGCTGCGAACCCTCTCAGACACATTTTTTATTTTGATACTATAGTAAGATTAGTAAGATTTATCTACGTTTTGTTGAAATAAATTAGAAAACTATTTTTAATCAGACCACTTAAGGTTGGTTTTAAAAATTGCATAGTTGGCTTATTAATTGGTCGATTCAAATTACAGAATATATAATATACGATTTATTTCTTCAGAAAGGTACGATTTTCATTTGAACAGAAAATCCAAAGTCGTCAACTGTATTGTACAAGTATACAAATGAATTATTGTACAAAAATATTGCAATTCCTACAGTAAGATATGACGATTACTATCTACTCTTAAACTGTAGTAAAATATTTTCAAAAATTTAGACATTCTTAAAAAAATTGCGCCTCCAAAGACAAAGCCTGGGTGAAGTTACCTCTCCTTAACATTTGAAATATTTATATGTACTGTAAAGCATAAAAAGCGTAAAATTATAGAAACTAGAGATCGCCAGTGGTCGAAAATTCTATCAATTTTCAAAGTGACAAAGGGATCGCTAATTTTGTAAATGATCCCCGCATATATTAATGTGTTTCTAAATACATTTCATATAGTACATTTTTCCATGTAAACACATAATATAACCAAACTGGGAGCCGATTCTCAATCCTTGACTAATTACTAACTTCACTTCTGGCTTATGGCATTGTTTTTAGCGAATTTCCCCTATAGGGAAGAAGCTATTACCGTAGGTCTCATGGTAAGACCTAAGCCCGAGACCATGATAACTTTTCGTTTTGGGGCCACCAGAAGCAAAAAACACCATTCGTTCGAATTTATATATCTATCTATCTATCTATCTATCTATCTATCTATATATATATGTGTCTGTGAGCACGATAGCGGCCGTAAATATGGTCCGATCTTAATGAAATTTGGTACAGACATGTAAAGTGGTGATCGATTGGACAAGTTCGTAAACCAACCCGATCGGACCATCGGAAGGGGGGGTAAAGGGGGAATAACCCCCCAAAAATGGGTTTTTTGGGGTTTTTACATAAAAAATGAAATTAATCAAATTTTTGTTTGGCACCATTGGATTCACCTCAAAAAACAAACAATTTAGTATTTTGAATCATTGCTCTATGTCCATTGGTTATCGAGATATTGAAAGTGGTAAACATAGTACGTTGTCCCAATGTTAACCTTATGGGGAATAAGTAAAATTCTATATCTCGCTCATTTCTCAACATATCTTAATTAAACTTGGTTTGTGGCTTCATCTAGATGAGATATAATGTATTTTAGTCAAAAATCCCCGAAATTTCAATTTTTGTGGCAGCAAACCTGCATAATCATTCCGCATGTTATCCTTATGGGAAATAAAAAAATTCTATATCTTACTTATTTTTTAACATCTCTTGACAAAACTTGGTATACGCCTTCTTCTAGTTAAGATATACTAAATAATGAATTAAAACTAACCAGTTTTAACATACCTGTTGCAGCAAACCTGCATACTCATTCTACATGCTAACCTTATGGGTATTAAACTAAGTTGTGTAGTTCGCTCATTTCTCAAAATATACTGATAAGAAATGGCATGAGGCTTCATACAGTTAATATCTACTTGATTATGGCTTAAAATATCCAAATCATCAAATTCCTGAGGCAGCAAACCTGTGTACTCTCTTTCCCAATGTTAACCTTATGAGAGGTAAATGCAATTGGATACCGTAGCTTTCTTATTCCTCACAGGGCTGGATTTACATATGGGCTTAAAGGGCTATAGCCCAGGGCGGCAGAATTTGGAGGGCGGCAAATTTTAGAGGAAAGAAAAAATTAAAAAAGTGCAAACAAAAAAATTTATTTTGCACTGACATTAGAACTTTTAAAATATTTTTTTGTCACAAGTACTCCCGAAAACAGATCGCGGGATTCCGAGACGCGATCGAGTTTGCCCGCAAATTGTCAGCCGTCAGCTCTGGGGTAGTGGCGTTCAAAGCGGATGGCGGTATCGTTTGAAGTTGCTGCAACCGCCGGGGGGGGGGGCGGCGCCGTCAGGTGAGCTAGCTGGGTTGCTACCCCTTCCCGACCAACCACGCGCCGGTCCTGTTCAGTTGAGTTCAGTCTAGTTTTAGTGCAATTTGACAAGCTTGACGTGAACGCCTCGTGTACCTTGCGGCGCTGCTAGGTACGATACTAGAAAGATTAAAAGAGACAGTGCGGTAAAGGCCCGATTACAACAGGTGGGTTGCTCGCGCGGGTGATCACGTGTTTAGTAGCGGCTTGCAGTAGCGCTGCAGAAACAACAATGTGTTAGTGTCTGTATCAGCGACGAATTTAGTGTTCGCACTAAGCGATTGGTCGCGGCTTCCTCGCAACACCTGATCGCCCGAGCGAGCAACCCGCCTAACAGGCTAACGGTACGTCCTGAGTGCACACCGGTTCCGATTCCGATTCAGTTTCAGATTATCGGCGCCTGTTTAGGCTGAATCAGATTTTTTGTAGATGGCCATAGTGGAGGCTTGAAAGGCTTCGCCGACTCGGCGAGCAGGCACTAGAGTTGCCAATGTTGTGTACATTATTTCACCATTGATTGTAAAGCTAATGTAATAAATAATTAGTTTAATAAATGTCATTAATAACTTTACACGGCATATTGGTAATTTAGGAAGCCTCAGAGGAAAAGATCGGGGAGTGGTAAAAAAAAAAAACACTAAGCAATTAATTGTTTTATAATGGTAAACGGCAGCAAAGCAAGCTTAACAACAAATATAATTTATGCTCGCAACTTCGACTTAGTCAGGATTTAATTTGTGTACTTTATCTTAAGAATTTCTAGTCCGTGGAAATCGACAAAAAATATATTGAGATAGTGCGACGAGCAGATAAGGAAACAACAATGGATTTACAAAAAATTGGAGGCGCGTATTAGGAATATTTTAACTCTCATGTTAGCTGACTGATATAATAACCTATCATTTCAAATTTGACCTTTAGTTCCTGTGACTTAAATCAGACCATTATACTTTCTAATAAGTTTCAATAAGCTGTTTTATTTGTAAGAAAATTCTTATTTCGTCTTATCCACTAGGCCTACAGTCATTGAACATAAAAGAAGTATTGTATGAATGATCTTGCACAAATAGGTTGTTTCACTAACCTTCAACGCCGAGCTCCAATGAAATTTCTTTCCAACATTTATCTACTGTATCTCTGTTTGAATGTTTGAATATTCTATGAGTATTTAATCCTAGATTGGTGGGTTTCTTAAAATATGAGAGATTATAGCTGGTAAATCCATTAAACTGTTGAATTAGTTAGATTTCAAAATTAAATGTTGCTACACATTAAAAATGGCGGCTGGAGCAATCGGAAACTGGAATCCGCAACCGGAATGAATAATACATTCCGGTGAGCAGGCACCTGCGCGCAAGCTCTGCTTCCGGCTGCCACAATGGCCACTTCCGTTAAAATACAAGTGTCATTCCTGTTGCCGAAAATCTGAATCTGAGTCGGAATCGGAACCAGCGTGCACTCAGGACGTACCGTAAGGAGTGAATGAATGAGACAGACTTGCCGCGCGGCTTGCTAAAAGTCAAGGAAAGAAATCCCTCTTTTCAGCTAGCACTCTTTTGCTTTGCGGAGTCTGCCCAAAATTTCGTTTTGATGGGAATGAAATGGGCTGCAACATAAGGCGTGTGTTCGTCGGGGGGGGGGGGGGTGGCAAAATCTGGATAGCCCGGGGGCGGCAAATTTCCAAATCCGCCTCTGATTCCTCAGCATATCTTGATAAAACATGTTATGTGGCTTTATATAGTTTAGATATATTGGATTGTAACCTATAATACCTCATTTTCAAATTTCTGTGGCAGCAAACCTGCATTTTTCCATACTAATCTTATGAAGAATAATTTATTTTTGAATACCAATTGTGGGCATTTGGCAAATCACAGGATGAGGGAACAGGGCTCAAATTAAATGTTTTAATGTCAGGAACTCAGGAAAAGTACTGCAATTTCTTAAAGTTTGCTAGATAACAAAAAATAACATAAAATAACTGCCATTTAAGTAGCATTGGGATCTAAAACGTCTGCTTTGTTTACATTAAAACATGTGAGCTGATGTTTGATTCAAAGCCACATGGTGGATACAGACATAATATGGCTTACTTAAAGGCCAGATAACTAAATATGTCAAATAAATGTACTATAGCGAATACAGATTTTTACTGATGATGTTTATGAAATGTTTTACTCAAACTTAAACAGCTGGTCATTTCCCCATACGATTAAATTGGAAAAGCCAGCTGTTTTGAAGTTTTGAACATTGCATTTTCGTGCCAAGTATAGGCTATTATTTTTTATAGCCTGTTGATCTTAAAAGCCACTAGGAGAGTATTTTTGCACGCTTTCTTTTGAATGTATATTGATTTTACTTGATGCGAGACTTCATTTAAATTATTTATTTATGCACTTGAAATTCGCTGAGTATGCAGGACTGCTGCAACGGGGGTATTAGTAATTAGTATTTTATTAAGATAATGAAAATTTTATTAAGATTACGTGTTTATTTTTTTAAGAATGATTATTGAATCAGAGGAAAGTAAAACTTCAGTCATCAAGTCAGTTTATCCTGTACACCCCTTACCACAGTTCTCTCCCTCCCCCCATTAATTCCTTCCCTCACTCTCTACTTCCCTTCCTTCCGACCTTCTTTCCACTTTTCCCTCCTTTTCTCCTTCATTCTCTTCTTACCATATCTCCTCCCTTCTTTCCTACCATTTGGAACTTTTTCCCTCCTTCCCTCTCTTCCTATTATTATCACTAAAATGTTATTTATATTTTACCCATTATCCACCAATAAAAACAAAATTTGAAGATAATGTGTCCATTTGTACCCCGGTTGCCAGGCCCGGTGACAGGATTTTCGGGCCCATGTGCAATTGAAAAACCCGCCTTTTTTACTTATCTCGCCTTTACTTTAGTAATTAGTATTGTATAATATTAAGATTCCATGTTTAAAACCCGCCTTTTTTACTTATCTCGCCTTTACTTTAGTAATTAGTATTGTATAATATTAAGATTCCATGTTTATTTCTTTAACACTGAGCTGGTTATTGAATCAGAGGACGGTAAAAATTCAGTCATCAAATCAGTTTATCCCATACACCCCTCACTACAGTTCTCTCCCTCACTCCCATCATTAATTCCTTCCCTCACTCTCTATGTACTTCCTTCCTTTCGACTTTCTTTCTACTTTTCACCCCTTTTCTCCTTCATCCTCTTCTTACCATCCCTCATCCCTCCTTTCTTACCTTTTAGGTCTGAAATAATAACACCTAACATTTACGTGTTTAATTATTATTTGAGACCTAAAACTCCCCTTCAAAACTTTTTCTCTCCTTCCTTACCCTTAGGACATTTTCCCCTCCTTCCCTCTCTCCCTATCATTATCACTAAAATATTACACATATTTTACCCATTCTCTACCAATTAAACACACAATTTGAATGTAATGTCCATCTGTACTCCAGTTGCACGATAGTACATCGGATGGTAGAGACTCAATTTAATGTTCCTTTTTCTTCCCTTTTTATTAGCTAATTTTTATCTCTTAATCTTATTGAAGTGAGCAAACTTAATTTGAAACACATTCAATCTTCTCTGAATAGCCCTGGATTTCAATCAAATACTATATTTTTACTCCATGCCCCAATAAAACATGCGGCTTGAAATTGTTTAAAAATAATAATTTGTTTGGATTTTTTACTGGACAAATACTAACTCGTGTCATTAATGAATTCCTTACATTTGTTTATTGCTTGATAAAGACTTATTATTGTTTGGGTTTTCTATCTCATCAGATGACAGAAAAACATTTACTTCACAAATACTAACTCTTGTCATTAATGAATTCCTTACATTTGTTTATTGCTTGATAAAAACTTATTATTGTATGGGTTTAAAAAAAACAGCGTAAATTCTTGCCCACTTTTCGCCCTCACATAATATTTCTACATCTAATCTTTACTCTACGAAAAATAGCATGTGATAACAGTTACATATGATGACAAAAGCACAGTTCTGTTTTGTTTTTCTATCACCAAAACAGCAACTCATAAGACCAATGTTATTTTTTTTTGAAATTTTAAATTCAATTTTCTACTTGTCTAAAAGACTAATATAAATTTCAATGGGATTCTGCACATCTACAGGAAAATACAATTCTATCGGTGTGCTTAGATTTTTTCACACTGGCTGAGAAAAAAGGAGCACAAAAACCTTATGGAAAAAATGCTTGTCTATTAATATAAAGATATAAAACAAAGAACATGACAGTAAAGAAGTATTGTAACAATTAATTATTCTGATTGTAATTAATTACTATGTGTGACTTATTTAACTTGAATGTAAAACAATACAACATTTAATATATTTTTTTAATCCATACAATTATAAATGTGTCGATGTCAACATGATTTAACATCCAAAATGTATAGTTGCCTAAAAAAATCACTTTGACTCTAACAATTTGTTTTGGTAGCCTACCTAATATTTTTGGACAAACAAAAGGAAAGCTTCTTTTTCAAACAAATTATATTTATCTTTAGGTTTTATGATTTTGAACAAAAATCTCTGCAAGATGTGCTATTTTAATTTTATTTTTACGGTTGAGTCCAGAAAATCCTAAACTCAGTAATCCGAAAACCCGCTTCATTCGAAATGCTATTGGGAAGGGAAATCTTCCCAAATCCTGAGTAAAAAATAGGTGAAACTATGCTAAGGATGTAAATGGCCTTATCATCGATTGCACGGAAATTGCGAGAATAATTTTGCGAACGACAATCCCACGTATTTACAAACCGCGGGTATGCAGGGAGATTAAGTTGGGTAAGTTGGGTGGACCATTCTATTCTCATCAGTTAACTCAATGCATATGGAGTCTGTGGGCAACTTCTGAACTGGTTTCGTTCATACCTCTATGACAGGCGCCTTATGGTTCGTTCTGAGGGAGCAGTGTCCGACTTATTCATTGCCACTTCTGGTGTGCCACAGGGGTCACATCTGGGACCTTATCTATTCAATTTATTCACAGCAGATCTAATACTGAAGATTTCATCGCAGATTCTCATGTTCGCTGATGACGTGAAGATTTATACTCAAGTCAATGACAGTAAATGTTGCGAGAAACTTCAAAGTGACTTGAATGCGGTCTTCGCATGGAGTGATAAAAACCTCATGTCTATAAATCCCCAAAAATGTTGTATTATAACCTTCCACAGAGTCAAGCATGCTTTATTTAATGACTATTACTTGGGCCATAAATTAGTTGAAAGAGTTGATACCATAAAAGATTTGGGCATAATGTTGAGTCATGATCTTTCACTAGGTAGACAAGTTGATGCAGTTTGTTCTAAAGCAAACAGACTCCTTGGTTTCCTCTTTCGTTTTACCCATGGGTTAAGATCATCAGCAGCTCTCAAGACTATTTACTGTGCTTGCATCTTATCTATTCTGGAGTTTTCAACCACAGCTTGGACACCTTATCAACTTGGTCACAAGAAAGCTCTCCAAAGAAGGGACGCTACCAAAGTCGGACAGCGCCAAATCGGGACTGTTTAAAATTCCCAAAACACCAAAGTCGGACAGTGCCAAAGTCAGACAGCGCCAAACCCGGACTGTTTTGAAACAGTCTCGATTTGGCGGGAGCGTCAGGTGCCAAACCGGGACTGTTTCATTTTTGCACAGAAACGTCAAAGTCGGACGGCGCCAACTCAGGACTGTTTTGAAACAGTCCCGATTTGGCGGGAGCGTCAGGTGCCAAACCCAGACTGTTTCATTTTTGCACAGAAACGTCAAAGTCGGACAGCGCCAAACCCGGACGGTTTTGTTTTTGAACCTTACTGTACCGGGCTCCTCCCCTTTGTTCTCATTGGCTCGCTGTAAAGGGGACGATGACAATGGGCTAGTATTGTGATTTTAAATTATCAGATTGTATATAATTTAAGAATAATTTTACGTTCAATCCAACCCTTTTCTCGATCATAATTGGTTTTTCTGCACTCATTATTGAATAATGTAATTACATACATACATATACATACATCCCGCGTCGTCCCGTAGACCGCATAAGATGGCATGAGACCAGTCCATGAATCCTCCATCCCAACCTTGTGAGATTGCCGCAATAGGAAGGGAATAGGTCAAAAGGGCTTATATACATATATGTTAAGTTGAGTAGCCCTCCCAATTCGAGTCACGATATTCTTCCAGGGAGTAAAAACAACCCTGGATTAAAAAGTCTTTGAGTTTGGAGCAAAAGTTATTGATATTCTGTATGTCTTTCAGGGATTGTGGAAGTTTAGAGTACAGCTTAATTCCCTGGTAGCCAATTAATTTCCTTTTGAACTAAATATGCTAAGTAATTTATTAAAAATTAATTTTACAGTCTCAAGAATTTTAATTGTGTTTCATTTTTTACCCTCTGTAATTAAATATGAGGTAGGCAGAATTTTAATATTAGCCATTAATAGGCCAATAATGTGATTTTTAATTTAATTGAATTTAATTGGATTTTTAATTGTGATTGAATTTAGATTGTATTAATTTAAATTGATAAAAGTTAAATACAACCCATTTTCGACAATAAATGAAAAATATCCTATTTGGTAAATTCATTTCTTCATACAAAAAAACGAATAAATCCTATACCCGTACTTAAATTATGAGCAATAAATATATGAGAATACTCTTGCTTGCTCAATTATCTTATAAACGGCTACCAGGATTACCTTAAAAGTCTTGAAATATCTAATTTCTGACTTTAAAAAAGTCTCATGTAGGTTACTTAGCTAGAGAAATTCTAATAAGTTAATGAATTTCATTTTAAAGTCGAAACACTTTACATTTGAAGTTGCCATGATAGCAACCAAATAAACAAAAAAATAAACAAACAACCTTACTGCACCGTACAGCTGTATACAAACTATACAGCCATGTAGGACAAATACGGCATGTGGGATAAAGTTCGCATGGAGCAATAAAAAATGTGCGTTTATAAAAATTGTGACACTAACATGTTTTATAGTAATTGGATGAAGTGGTAAACATGAAATGATACCTACCAAGGCTCGGACCACAAGGTTCTCATTATATAAACACATTAGTCCTTTTTGGACCATATAAGTTCCAAATTTATTTTTCGGATTTATAAATACTGTATGTAAATATTTAAAGCCTTTTTGTTAACGGTCAGGTATTGTCTGTTAAATGTATAGGTTCTAGAATTTATGTTTGGCAATTTAGAAAATTCAAAAAGGAAAACGTAAAATATATTTATAAAATATATCTATAATAGCATAGTCTATAAAATAAGTGGGTGCCCATTCAAATATTTGCATCCAATGTGATTTACCAAAATACTAAGGTATTTTAAATAACAACAAAACTTACACAGCAACTTTATTTATTATATAAATTAATTGGAAATAACTGCTGGAGTACCACAAGGATCGGTTTTAGGTCCAGTCCTTTTTATAATATAAGTCAATAATATCAATGAATCCGTGTCAAACTCAAATTTATGTTTTTTTGCTGATGACACAACAATAATTATAAAAGACCATGATAAATCTAACCTTGAAATTAAAAGTTATATAAATTCACATAACATTTTGCAATGGTTTAAAAAAATGAATTTTCAATTAATATCGAGAAACGAAATACATAGCAACATGACAAAACACAAAATACACAATTTCAAAACAACACATAGAACATAGAATTTTCAAAATAAATGGAATCAAATTATATAATAAATTACCATCACATCTAAAAAAAGAAAAAGAAATTAAAAATTTTAAGAAAAAATTGAAAATGATTCTCATGGAAGGAATATTTTATAATGTTGAAGATTTTTTAAAGAAAATATTGAAATAACATTAAGATATTGAAACTAGGAAGATGCACAAAAAAAATGAAACAAGGAACAAATTGTGGTAAAGTTATTCAATAATACAAAAATGGTTTAGATACCTTCTAACGTCAAGTGATCCTAGAGTAGTCGTTTGGCTACTGCAGTTTCAATCCAACTAAAAAAGTCGTAGTCCAACTGCAGTAGTCGTTTGCTACTGCAGTTTTACAATAACTAAAAAAGTGATTCGGTGGCTAACGACAAGAAATAATACGAAGAACATGTTCAATCAAATAAAGAAAACTATATCCAATGAAAACGCCAAAAGCCCATTAAATACACCTACAGAGGGAGGAACGGTACATTCCATCAGGTCCACTCAAGAATTCTAAGGGCATTTGAAAATATTTTTTGAACACCTGCCTCTCGGGAAACCCCAACGCAGCAAGAAAACTGTTATGTACTTCCGCCCTTCTACGTAGAGTTCTATTACATTCCAGATTGATCGTTGAACACCTAATAAGGTTGAATCTCTTTTTCAATTAATTTGTTAAAAATGTTAGTTTTATTTTAAAAACGTGGGTACAAATCCTGGTGTACAATTCTGGGGTCGGACTTAAGAAGCCAGGTTTAATTGGATTTATACCAATTATACAACTGTTCAGACAACCGTGAAACGTCAGTTTATTAAAATTCATAGTAATTTATCCGTCCTAAAAGTTCGCGCCCAGAATCGTACCCCCCGATCTGTGACGTCAAAATGACGTAGGCGTTTTTTCTGTGGGTGTACAAAACCGGGGGGTAAAATTCCGGCGACCCATCCGTCGGCCAATAATATTATAGTAACAATATTACAAGATCGTGCCACAATCATTCTACGTTTATCTCTCATTCATAAATTGGCTTAAAATACCTTGTAGGTCAACATTTAAAGGAAAAATATTGAAATAGTATCAAAAGTATAACAACAAAATGTCACATGTTTTATTGAAGCAATGAGTAAAAACTGTAGTAAAATATTATCTGATTGAATTTCGACCTTTCGACCCGTAGGCGATCTCTAATATTTATAATAATAAAGCCATCGATCTTTATTTAGAGAAAATCCTTGGAAAAAATCAAATTTATGTTGGTAGTCCACAGCGTGATCGCTTGAAACTCATCTAATTTCAGTAAATTAGATGAGTCAGATTCAGATTACAGCGAGGGTTCTTTCAGAGAAAGTTGTTAGACCCAATTTTACTGTATAGCTTGAAAAGAACTAAAGATATAGGTCTTTAACCAAAGAAAAATCTTTGAAATAATGAATGTTAGTTGGAATTTTATAACACGCCTAAAACATGTCCGATTTAATTTACTTGTCCAATTGCACATTTGAATTGATATTTCTGGATTTACTATGAAAGAAACAAAATTGGAGTTCTAGTTTCTCTATAAAGCGTACATTTTCTTCAAACGAATGCTATTAATTACAATTCAACATTTGAATATTGGGTTTTATTTTCCAATTCAATTTATGTATTGAACTACTACATTGTTTCAAAACTCAAAACTACTCTTAAATATTTCTTTAATTTCTATTACAGCGCTATGGTATAGTACGGTATACCGTAGTATGGTATAGTATAGTATGGATTACAGTACTATGGTGAGAAATAGAACCCTTCCATATTCCTTATACGGATTTACAACTAATTTAATAGCAAAAGGGTTTTAATTTTATTAGTTAGATTTTAATTAAATAGATTTTTGTGCTTACTCAGCTTAAAACCTAGGTTTGGAAACAAAGCTAAAAAAGGATTGGAAAATTTATTTTTTTCAAAAGTTTCAAAGCGTATAACACATACTCGGCATACAAGTTAGTAATATTTTATTCTCTAAATCCAATTTAATTTCTTGAAGTTAATTAACTAGGTGTATACTGTTTATAGTTGACTGAACAATACGGAACTTGGAGTGGCTGCTTAATTTTTAAAATATAACTAAGTTTGAAATTTTAGTTAGTAATAGTAAGTTCTGCAACATATTTATATTGCGAATTTAAAGGTGCTGCTATACATACACGTCACGTACGTCCACACGGGGCCATAGAAGGCATATACGGTCCCATAACTGCTATGGCCCCGACGTCCACATACGACCAATACGGCGATTCCGGAGAGGGTTCTATACATATTCACATTCGCACGGTACGTAACGTCCTCGATCGCATGCGCACATGAGGATGCGACATCCAAAGTCGCGGTGAAAAGCGGATTAAATAAGTACCCCTGGCGTGAGAATTAAGTATATATGGAATACAGATAAATATGATAAATATAAATTTTTTTTTGTTACATGCTTAATAAAACACAAGGTATAAACTTAAGGTTTGCTGTTACTCTAACGTTTGATATTGACACTTTTATATATTAGTAACCCTTTTATTTTAAAGGGGATACATCTTACTGACATTTATAAGATATTATAAGCGATGAGCATCAATATAATTAATATAAATAATGAAAAAGCCAAAAACAGCACTTTGTACAGTTTTAGTATAAAATTTGCTTTCATAACAGCCGCTTGGGCGAATGGCATTGATAGAGCTTATAGGCTACACGTCACGTCACGTCGCGTCCCCATTCGGCCAATGCGGCCGTGTAACTAAGAAAATGGACTTGACGTGAAGTTTAGAAAGGTTATTAGAAAGGTCATTCACAGGTACTGAGAACGGACACGACAATCAACAAGCACAAATTAATTCTATCACTTGGAACGGCCAAAACACATTCCGACTGCAACATTCCTTAGAACTATCAGGTCATCCCGGCGTAGTTACCGATGTATTTCCAGGTTGGCCGGAAATATTTGAGTTATTACCTGCCATTCAACTCAAAAAGTCTAAATTCCTTTCTAAAAAGGGGTGGTTATGGAAAAACAATTGTAAATTCTGGTTAATTCGTAGTAAAAATATAAAATGGTTTCCGAATTTTCAGACTTTCCTGTAAGTCACCTCCTTATTCTTAAGACATGCCGCATAAAACATTTACTAAACTCAAGAGTTAACAAAAATGTTGCAGGGATTTTTTTTAACAGGGACAGTCAATTGTTTGACATAATAAAATGCCCTAAATATTACCCAGGAATATATTACAAAAACATGTTATCTAACTTGGTCTTGGTAAACCGGATTACTGGCGGATCTAAAAATAGGCCTATATTAAATGAGTCATTGCACGAACTCGATTAAAAAACTGCCACTTCATAAACAAGAAAAATCACGAGGACGTTCACCACAGTTAAGAAAATATCGTGTAAACGTATCCAGCTGTTCTGTTTCAAATGTCCCTTGACGGAGGAGCGGGATTCTCATAAAACAACCAATAGAATTTGGGGGTGTGGTTTAAATACAGCGATGGGTGTAGCTAATATGGCGGAGAGTACAGTCAATGACATAAATCGGGATGTGGTCAAAAGTGCTTAGTTCCGTTTGTGCGCGAGGCGCCAAACCGAGACTGTTTTAAAACAGTCCCGATTTGGCGGGAGCGTCAGGTGCCAAACCGGGACTGTTTCATTTTTGCACAGAAACGTCAAAGTCGGACGGCGCCAACTCAGGACTATTTTGAAACAGTCCCGATTTGGCGGGAGCGTCAGGTGCCAAACCCAGACTGTTTCATTTTTCCACAGAAACGTCAAAGTCGGACAGCGCCAACTCAGGACGGAAAAACAGTCTCGATTTGGCGCTGTCCGACTTTGGCACTGTCCGACTTTGGCGCGTTCCCCCAAAGAATCCAAGACAAGTTTGTTAGAGTGGTTGGGGTTCGACAGGGGATTCCCTACAGGGAATTGCCTTTAATGGAAATGGCGTCAGACCTTGGTTTGCACTCCTTGGATTCTTCAAGATGGACTATTTCTGTACAAGTTGGTCAATAACATCATAGACTGTCCTGATTTGCTGCAAATGATTGACTTTAGGGTTCCAACATTAAACACAAGGTCCCTTGATCTATTCGCAAGGGGCCAACATGCAACTAGCTACAGCCAAAATAGTCCTATACCAAGAATTCAAATGATTGGGAACCAGCACTGTAAGGAGGTAGATTTCTTCATGGACAGCTTGCATGCAGTCATTCAAGATCAAACTGAAAACTATCTTGCGTGAACGATTATGAACCAGAGTCCTTGTATTGTCATTACTCACACGATTGCATGCTTTTAGTCAATGTAAAATGTACAGTTAAGTAGTCAAGACAGTGGTTTCCTTGAAATACCTTATTACATTATGTATGTGGTCCGTACCAACAGCAATGAATAGTCCAAAAGTAATAAGGTAACTAAGGCACATTTCAAGCAGATTAAAAAACAGCAATATTACCACTAGGTGATCTGTACATGCTTACCACGAGTGACAGTTCTTTGATAATTACAGCAGCAAATTCCCCATGCTGTTCCACCGAAAAATTGCTAAGGTCTATAGGCATGCAACTAAATCTTTTGTTTACAAATAAGACTACACCGCCCCAGGGACGAGAACGGCAAAACTGGGCTACAAGATTTAGATCAGCAAATGTATTGTAGTAATCTAACTCTGTTTGCACCATCCAATGTTCCTGAATGCACAGAACATCAATACAATTTTCCGAACACAAGTTTTCAAGAAGTGGTATTTTGTTTCGTAGACACTGAACATTTAACGTGCAAAGTAACTTTAATTAATTGTATTGACGATGCACATTGCTTTGTAAGCTTAAAGGAAAATAAACATTCTCATTCTATCTTCTCATTATGAACTCAAGCAAGGCCACTCAGTGGGGCCACCGGTCTGACACTTAAATGGAGCCAAGTGGTAAGCTTATAAGAGCGGGTTAGTTCGAAGCACTTTAGTTAGATGTCGTTGTAAAAACATGATTTTCTTCTTCTTCTTCACTGAATCAGCCAATCAAAACCACGATAACGATCTGCTAACTTCCTATTCCGTTTCCCCTGATGTTCTGTCACGACGCGACGTGTACACAACCATAACGAGTTGGAATTAATTTGAGTGTGGGAAAATACCTAAAGTGCGTTCGTAGAAAGTTGTTCTAGTGTAAGTTGTTTCGCGAAATACTGTACTGAGTGATTCTTATTGTGCTTAAAGCGATTGATGGAAAATAAATAGATAAATAGATGTTTACATAAAAGCACTTAAGCGAAACAACTTGCACTAGCGGCAAACGTACTTAATCTAAACAAATCGGTAAAGTCAATAAAATTGAAAGTCTAGCAAACAAAACAAGAAAACGAAAATATAAACAAAGCAGACGACGACGATCGATATGTCGCATCGACGACCATCGATATATCGCATCGATCTTTTTAGTTCGTAGCACCATAGATAAAGGGATACTAAGGAGATGTCTCACTGGATAGCGGGCAGTGAACACAGTCTGCTAGAACGTTAAGGCCGTTGGCCGACGTAGTTGACAACGCTCCCGCCGCAGCGCTGTTGAGGCTGTTCCAGTGATTTTTGTACTAGTTGTTTTATCGTAACAGATATGTAAAAACTAGTTACCACCACGCATCTGTTACATTGCTTGAAGTGCGACTTAGATTCCACCGCAACGCCGCCGCGCGGCCGTTTCAATGGAGCTGTTTGAAATCGAAATGTAGACTAATTGGGGAAATACAATGTAATTTATTGTTAGAAATTCTTTTTTCCCTTTATAATAAAATGTTGAGAACTTAAAAATGAGACTTGATTATTTTTAATCCTCAGTATGTGGCGATTAAAATAATTATGTTTCATGGCTGGCTGCATGCCATTTATTGTATTCTTAAAGAAAAACTGTAAATAGTGCGCTGTAATAAGTTCAATAAATGGAAAATAAAATAAATGACTAAAAACAGTTTGATACTTCATTTCTTCCAAATTACAAAATTTGTAAATTAAAGAACCTCGTATAATTAAACGCCTTGGTGTGTGGTGTGTTGTATTGGGGATGCGGGGGGAGTGAGTTTTGTTAAAGTATCCCGTTTTTATTTGGGAATAATCTGGTCACCCTACTCCTAATACCACGTATTCGTAGAAACTCGTGACGCCTAAAACTCTTGAGCCGGCCCCGGTTGTACTCTAGCTTAAACCAGTTACAGTTTAAAATCCATCGATCGGAACATCTTCCAAATGTTGATATGGTCATATCCTGCCTCACATCGGCTCATTCTTTTTTCAGCACAGAGCCCACTCACATCCACCAGCAAGCTCAACAATATTTAAATATGTGGCCACTGCGCACCGATGGCACTAATATTGTTCCTAGTTCAAATTAACTTAAACCCCTTAAGCACATTATAAATTAGGCATCTCTTCATTATTTAATTAGGAAATCATATTTCTTATAAAATCGTAATAATACACAATTATTGGAAAGGCCCGTGTTGGAAAGGGAGCCTTTATACTTTTGATAAGGATTGAAAAACAGTAGCAAATTAAAATGTAATTTCTTGGCCACTATTAATGCTACAATTGGCGCACGGCCATCGCGACCATTTTAAAGAACGTGTGCGAGTGAGATGGACAATGAATGTTTAGAGAGAGATAGACGATTCCTAAATAAGAGTATGTCATTAACTGCAGCAAATTGTTTTTTTTTGTACCCTTTGGTTTTCTATTGGGCGATCATTTTGTTTTTTTCTTGTTCTTGAAGTGGTTTTATTATCCGTTAGATAGCGACTCTTAAACCTCGACCTAGTTGAAGCTGTCATCAATCAAATAAAATAAACAATACTTGTTTACTTTTGGGAACATTATTTTTAAATTATAACTTATGGAAACACAACTATTTTAAGTTTAAACTCTTCTTTATTAACAAGTACATACAAAGTCGGAGAGTACAATGCATATTTCAAATTTTACAGGTGAAATGACAAAGATAAAACTTACGTAAACAAAACCTCAAACCATAACCTTAAATATATTTTGACAACCAATAATTTTACTTTTGTTTTGAATATTAGTTCACTTATTTACAGCTCGTAGCACTAGTAATGGGGCGGGGCTAGAGTAGGTGAGTGACCTCCCCCCGGGCGGGGTGACCAATCACAGCCCACAGGCGAGGAGCGGCGGCAACGGCACTGAGGCGGCTCCTTTGAGACCGCAGCCAGAACTAAAGAACGGCAGTAGTTTTGGGTGGCGCGGCGCGGCGGCGCCGGCGGTAACCTTGATGATGGCAGTTTCCCGCCGAAACTCAAGGCCGGGCGGTTTTCCGAATTTATCGGATCTCTTTTGACAGCTAATTATTTGGATCATAATTGTTGACATTCTACGTATTTGAATTCTATCTAGAAACGTAAATCACACTGAATAAAATTCATAGTTTTTTCGATCAGTTCATTTAGGTTTTTAATAAACATTTTGAAATTTTTGTTCTAAAATCATTTACAAATTTACTGGATTAGAATAAAAATTATAAAACCGTTTCTATTTAAAACAAAATCTATATACTTAATACAATAAGGGTTTTCTCTGTTACATCCCTTTTTCAGCCGTCATACTTAACCGATTTTTACGATTTATATCTCATTGTAAAGCTTATAATGTAGATACATTTACATTAATTTGAAATGGCGACCTGCCCAGGTGGGTATTTAAGCCAAGTATGAATGACAGATGTGTGAAGGATGATTGTAACGCGATCTTGTAATTGTTACTAAGGTCGACATGTCCCTTAGCGCACCGGCGACTGATAGTTAAAATAAATGACCTTTGCTTTTACGGCTTCGACCCCCAAGTCTTTGATTTGTTTCTAGAGGGCGCTTTCAACGCTCCAGTGCTGACCAACTTGAGTTATAACGGTTTTAAAATGTGATTGTAATTTAACAGCTGATTACCTTCAGACGAATATTTAACCAGTCACATTGTAGACAGAAATAGATTGTCTGCAACTAACTGTAAACAAGATCCGATACAGCTTAAGAAAATGAATTCGGACTACTTTTATTGTCAATTTGTAGCCAAATTGAGGGAGGTAAATCATTCTTTATGGTAAAGATCCACGATCTAAAGATTGTAAAATTATATAGTGAAATAATTGAACCGCGATACAGAAAGAAAAAGAAAAAGGCGTAGAGGAAAACGAGTCGACGAGATTAGGGAAAATATGCGCAACCTTCAACCTTCGGCAAGAACAGAAAACTGCTGAGGGACACAGACTAATTAAAAAATCATGCAGAAAAAATATTTAAATGCGCAATTTGCACATGTAGGCCAGTAAAATTAGATCAAAAATTTGTCATGTCTGGACAAAATTCCCGGAAAGCTGGAAATCGTCTTAATCTTTCCGTTTTACATCTAAGTATATGAATCTGAAGTTTGTCCCATTTTTCCTAGTGTGCTTTCGACCTGGGACCACAAAAACATCAGAGTTTTGGGTCATTTTTATTCTTTTGTAAATAAGTAAAAAACCGTTTATTCTACATAAAAAGTTTAAATACAAGAATTGTAGAGGACAAAACTCTGCATTTATTGAGTACCCTCTGATAAAGATACTTTGATTAGTAATTGATTTATGGTAAGTTAAATAAAGAGTTTTGGCGAATTTCTCTTTTAGGGAAAGAGCTATTAAAATTTGAAATGATCAACTTTTTTGAATTCTAGTTAAAATTCTAAAGAAAATGAGCTAAAATGCGACAAAAATACCTCATATTCACGGTAAGTACGTCACCAGTTTTTACCGACCTTCATACCGTGAATATGAGGCATTTTAGTCGCATTTTAGCTAATTTTCTCTAGAATTTTATGTAGAATTCAAAAATGTTGATCATTTCAAATTTTAATTTGAAATGAAAAAAATTGTAGTACTGTGGGACAGCGCCAGTAGGTGAGTCATTGTTTGCCACCGGTCAGCCCTCGAGCAGGTCGGGAGGGTGAGTCGAGTTCCCAGAAGACGCTTAATCGCCTGGGTATCATGGCCGGGCGGATAGACTATATTACAATACTGTATTACTATATTACAATTATACTGTATGTCTCATAGTAATCCCTAAGCCCGAGACAGTGATAACTTTTAGTTTTCAGGTCCTCAGAAGCCAAAAAACCCATACGTTCAAATCTATATAAATATATATGTATCAATATGGATGTATATAAATATATATACTTATGTATTTGTTTCCTCGATAACCCTCGCAAAAATGGTCCGATCTTAATAATATTTGGCACGGACGTGTAAAGTAGTAATTATTCACAAATGATCGAAAAACAGCCCGATCGGACCATTGGAAAGGGGGGGAGGGGGGTAAACCCCAAAAAATAGGGTTTATTGAATTTTTCATGTAGAAAAATTAAAATATTCTAATTTTGTATATATCCCTAAATAAGGGAGATATACAATTTTATTTATTTCCCATAAGGTTAACATTGCTGGGACAACGTACTGTGTTTACCACTCTTAGTATCTCGGTAACCAATGGACATAGAGCAATGATTCAAAATACTAAATTATTTGTTTTTTCGAGCTGAATTCAACTGTATAAACCAAAATTAGAATACAGTAATAGTACGATATCATAAACGTTTTATTCCTTACAATTATTTAGACTAGACCTCGAGATCTTCGGTGCTTCTTAGGGGAGAAGCATTTGGGGGCGTTTGGTGACCTTGGCTGCATTGACTATGACTACTCCAAATACGGCCGTTTTCGTGGAAATTCCGCGGACACGTGGTGAACCTGACACCCCGCTCCAAATTCACCCCCTTCACCACCTCTCATTGGTTCTCACATCCACACACCTGTGCCTGTGATTCGCCATTTTCAGAGCATAGTTTAACAGATACAGTCAGAGCTCTTACTCTCGCTCCGCTATTCAGATACTGATACTGTGGTGTTATCTATTGTTATTTTTAATGGATATTTATTATTTCAGTTAACTGTAAATATTGTGCAGTTATAGTGTTAGTTGTCATAAAGTTAGTTGTTTTTTACAAACTTTGTTCACCTCTCTCAAGACAACACACTTGTTCTTTAGTATCAGGTAACATTTTACACTACTACAATTTTTACGATTCTATATTTACGAGAATACAATTTAGCTAAAAACCTAATCTCCAGACCTTATTGAATATTGAATTTTCATTTTAAAACTGAATAAAAAATTTCAAGAGACAAAAAAGTTGCAAAATTTAACCGTAGCGTTTAACCGTTCTTTTATAAAATGTAGACTACTACACGTTTAATAAGACGATTCAATTGCAAATAACGAAGAAAATTTAAATTGTAATGCATATCTCAAAAATTTACTGGACAATAATCTTTAAAACGTCAACGTTATATTGGGGGGAATAATTAATTTTGCTTATGGATGACCGATTAAAATTTTGCCTTATCACCATTTTTACTTTTCCCCCTTAAAATGTGATGGTTCTCTCTAGAAGTAACATATGAAACGTCAAGGCTATGTGGAAGGGGGGGGATAATTAGTTTTGCTATTAGTTGACTGATTGAAGTTTTAGTTGTATTATCATTTTTTCATTTCCTTCCTAAAAAGACCTGTTCATTTAAACATACCTATCCCCCAAAAAATAATCTTTATAACGACAAAGCTATATTGGGGGGGGGGGTCATTAAAGTTGCTATTAGGTGACCGATTGAAGACTTTGTAGTGTTACCAGTTTTAAATTTCCCCACTAAGAAGTAACTGTCCAATTCAACGCAACCTTCCCCCCTAAAAATAATCCTTAAAACGTCAATGCTGTATTGGGGGGGAATTCATTTTGCTATTAGATGACTGAATGAAGATTTTGTTGTGTTGCCAGTTTTACATTTCCCCGGTAACAAATTTTCATTTCGCCCCTAGAAGTAGTTTGAGTAATTTACCGATAGGAAACAGGACAGGTTGAAAGAATTGATTTATTTGTGTCCGGTTGAAGAGAGTGTCGTAGACTGAGCCAGTGAGGCAGTGCGGCTGCTTGCGAGCCGCGGCCGCCATGGAAGAAACAAGAGTACAGGAACGCTGACGGTATACACTTGACAGTTGTGCCGTGCGGGCATATCCATGTTGTATATCCCTATTTCGTTCATAGAAATTAAAAATTTTAATTTATATACAAATTTAAATAGTATAGCAATTTATTTATTTTTGACGATTTATTGGTAAAATTAGTTGTACAGTAGTACGTTTTACCAGTACAGTAAACAAAAAAAATCCCCCCCAAAAAATTCTATGACGCCATTGGCGTCATAATCCCCCCCTGTAGGCACCCCCGTGTCATTGGGCTATGAATTAATGATGCTATCTAACAAAAGGTCGCCGTTTGATAGTAACAAGTCCCGTGTTTGGACCGTTCCCGAACAAAACGTTAAAAAATGCCACTGGCGTAAAAATACACAAAATACAAAAAAAAAATACTTCAAAAATTGTGTGTTTAAAATTACTTCATTTTATTAAATATATTTATTCTTTAAGCAAAATAAGGCAATTTTGCTGTCCTTTTTAAAAATTTACCGCAATGTATCTTAAGAATGTGTTCAAATAAACACTTTCGTAATCGCAATAAACACTCTAAACTCTTAATCTTTATATAAAATTAAATTATTTTTTTTCTTTTTTTACCTGACACTGCGCAGCGTGTGTTTTAATTATGTTCTCGTAGGTAGTAACCCTCTTGAGAATTTCACGCCTAAAAGTTATTTTTATTTTTAGGCTTTTGTGGAAGTTCGGGAATCGTTTCTACAAGAAGCTACACTACAGGCCATCATTATTTAAACACATTTTAAACTATTAGCAGCTTATTAAAAAATATATACTTAAATAGGCATAAATTACACTTGTATCGGCACGAATAACAATGGTTTATAGGAGTGTAGGCGCGCGCGAAAAAGCGCGCGCGAGTAGTTCAGTATCAATTTACGATTAATACTATCCCATTCAAAGAAGAATTCCCAATTTTTCCCCCTCATTTCTTCAAGTACCATCCCATATTCCATATTTGGGATAAAAATCCCCGAAAAGAAAAACACGTGAGCAGTCCTCGAGTTTCGACGCGCTCGCCCGGGTTTTTAGCGCGCTCCAGTAAACCAGGTCTGTTCAACCTGAGTAAAGGCTGTGTCACACTAGGCTACTTTACTAGCCGCTAGCGAAATAGCGGCTACTAAGTAGCCAATCTGACATAGACAGTAGCGGCTAGTAGGAGTAGCGCGCTAGTCACATTTCACTAGCGTCGAGAATTGAACATGTCCAATTTTCCGAGCTACTAACTAGCGGCTAGAGAGTCACGTGATCGACTAGCGGCTACCGAGTAGCCAGTATGACATATGTATTAGCGTAGTAGCGGCTAGTGGCTGTGCATGTTTGTGGTTGGTTTGTTGTGGAAAGGTGGGTTTCAATAAAAATTGTGAAAAATGAGTGAAGTGAAGTGGTCCGGTGGAGACATAATTAACTTTTTAAACATTTATCGGAAATATCAATGTCTTTGGGATATTACGACAATGTCTCTTGGGGTTATCTCCAATTTTGTTCGACATATTATTGCCACTCTCATTTTTGTGTCTTGTTTTTTAATTAAAGGAGTTACCAAGGTTAGCAGCTCATCAAACTTATTTACGGACATTCTCATAATATTGTAGTACGATTTCGGGTCCTCAACAGCTAGTTCTCTAATAAGTGTTCCTGATGCACCCAGCCTGTCTCTTCTCTTAATCCACTCTCTCACCCAGGAGCGTTTCTTCTTGTTGCGTATATTTTCAATTAAATCAAGACAAACATCACTAACGCACATCAAAATTAAACGCCGTAATTCAACCCGGCTTATACCAACAGACGACATTTTCACACGATTGACAGCGACTGGCTGAATCGCTGCTACTAGGTAGCCGCTACCGACATTTGCTGTGTGACAGCTTTTACTAGCGGCTACTTCACTAGCCGCTACTAAATAGCAGCTAGTAAGTAGCCTAGTGTGACACAGCCTTAAGTGGGAAAACTAGACGCGCTAGAGAAAAGGTTTTAATAAAAAGTGTAAAGTTCACTTCATTAGCTACATCTTTCGTGCAGACGAAACTTACCAAAAAATAATAAAAGTAGTAGCCGACTAACTTTTTCAAATCTCAATAATGAAAATACGTTGTTTTTCGTTGTAAAAATTATCCACAAGTCTTATCTAGAACATAATTACATTGTTATATTCGTCAATTTATGCAGATTATAAATAATATGGTTCGACCAAAATATCTCACTTGTGGAAAGATAAACAGTGATAGAAAAGCCGCGCGTATCAGTCAGACAAGTATAGCGGCCGCCAATAGCTGTGTACCGTCGCCATGTCACTAAGGGGCAGGGCCGCCCCAAGGGCGGGGCGACCGGGGCCAAAGGGGGCGCCGTGGCCGGAGGGGCCCGCGGTTGTTTGAGAGAAAAAATATTGTCGCTGACGCGTTATAAGGCACAAATCCATGGAAAAGAATCGTAAAAATTTAATCAAGCGGCTATTAAAAATAAAATGTTTCTATTCGTAATAAGTTATAACTGAAACTCCATAAAATAAGTCGCAGATAAGTACCTATATCGACTTGTTCATGATGACTTAAAAAAAAATTTATCCTAGTAGCCTACATAAGCACGTAAATCATAATAATATTAAGCTTTGCTAAATATGCAGGCTAACGTCCTCTTGATACAAAATGAGATTTTTTAAATATAGTAGGCCTATTCATAAAGTGCTTTTGGCGTAGAAGTTGTGATAATTATGATAGCAAATGTGAGCCTGAACGTTAGATCAGGCCCCGTTCCAAAACGGGCTTCACAAGAAAACCTAGTAACAAGTCAGCAACTAAAGTAAACACTATATTATGGAAAATTAGTGTCTGCCACTTTTTTAAAAATCAGTCAAAATTTTTAATCTACCAGTATTCTTTGAAACGGGGGCTTGAGCCTGATTATACTGACATTATAATTAGTAAAATTTGGCGATCGTAAATATTTTCCATAGAGTTACTTTAAAACCCCTATGAGTGATTTGGAACTTATGATCCCGTTTCGAAATAAAGCCCATATGATTGCTTGACAGATGGATCTGTCTGACAAAAGAATTAAGACTTACGTACGTTTCCTATGTTTTGTTGGATGAATTTTATTATGTAATCAAGTTGTAAAAAATATACAAAGGACTCTTAATAGAGAAGTTTTTTTCATCAATGATAGTCTTCAAGTTTATTGATGATTTTTATAACAAAACGAATATAAACTAGTAGCAATGAAAATTAATTATCCATTTGCCTGATCCATTATTGCTACCAACAAAATAGTATAAGAATATTAAATCATTGAGAGCCTTAAGTCCATTCATTGTATTATTTATTTTTTATAAATATAGTATTTAGGCCAATTAGTTTTGAGAGGGCGCATATAAAAATCTCGCCCCGGGCGCCTACTAGCTTCGGGGCGGCCCTGCTAAGGGGAGTTAAGGCATCGTCAGCTTTTGGCTGAGATCAAAGAATTGACGCAGCCCTTCTATTCTGTAGTCCTGGGTGAACCCTCCCGCTGCCTAAAAGATACAATCAAAGAATGCCGCCGCCACAGCCGCGCCGCGCCATTTACCGCTTTCCCTGCTGTTTTGTAACTTTTATCTATGTCCCCATCATGTCTCCTGGGCAACGTGAAGTTTAAATTTAATATAATTTGATCAGTTATAATCAGTTTATCAAACAACTCTATCAAATCTGATTATATAGAATATGAGATGTAAAGTAGCCTCAATATTTACATTACTTCACGGCAGAAGATACACGTCATGTAGGCATACACGCATTCATTATAATTTTCTAAGTGTACGTGTATAAAGTTAAAACCATTCAGAAAATTAAGTATGTTGTGCAGAATTAAATTTAACTAATTTCAAATTGTATTAATAAGAAGTGGCTATGTAAAAAAATTAGTAAAAAAGATTTCCACTTCTCCCATTGATTAAAATGACAAACTTAGTGATTATGAAACTCAGTGTTATGTATGATTAATATAATTTGATAGAATAATATATATAATGTAAGGTGTATATAATAGAACTATTTAATAAAAATATGAAATAGTGTTCGATAAAAAGGAAAAAATGAACTTCAATCAATTCAATCTCCATATGAGTAAGCGAGTCGGGTAAGGACGGAGCAGTTGCAAGGAACGGTTCCAGTGGTTCCACGACGAAATGGTTTCCCTCTCCCTCGCGCCGAGTACCCTCTCTCTTCATCCTATTGAAGTAGCCGATGGATTTCTCGTGCACCTCAGCCACATTGCCCAAGCTTTCTAGTTCTGCCACATGAGCGCCACCGGCCCGCGTCAAAAATGACTCACCAGAGCGAAGTTCTGCTGATATCCGATGGAGCGCAGCACGGTCGTTCCATCGACATCGGAAAGCACTGTGTGAGACATCTCCTTAGTATCCCTTTATCTATGGTAGCACCTTATTCAGATAGCGCTGCTGTTCCCTTACCACCGAGTTAACATGGAAGTGCCAACTCTTTACGAAGTTCATTATTACTCTATGGTGGGGCCTTGACTCAAGCACAAAATCCAGCTGTGCTGAAAACATTGCCAACTTTGTTTCGACCTGAACCAGCTTAAATTTTTCAGTTAAATTTTAGTTTGAGTTTCAGTTAATCTTAAATTACCATTTCAACAGACATTGTAAAAATTGATTACATAAGTTAGTCTCTACTAACTTTCTAAGTTGTTTAACTCTCGGCCTAATTTCATTAATTTACATAGAATATTAACAATTTTCATATCTATTTAGTTTTGAAAGAATATTTGAAATATTATTTCATCTCAGCGTCAACCCTCATCTTACCGTCATTTTCATTCTGTACCCCTCCCCCCTATTTTGAGATGACGTTATTTATGGACGGCCCCTTACACACGCTCAAAAAAGCTGATTGAAATATTTTCTTAGAGTAATAATGAACTTCGTAAAGAGATGGCACTCCCATGTTAACTCGGTGGTAAGGGAACAGCAGCGCTATCTGAATAAAGTGCTAGGAATTAAAAAGATCGATGCGATATATCGATGGTCGTCGATGCGACATATCGATCGTCGTCGTCTGCTTTGTTTATATTTTCGTTTTCTTGTTTTGTTTGCTAGACTTTCAATTTTAATGACTTTACCGGTTTGTTTAGATTAAGTGCGTTTGCCGCTAGTGCAAGTTGTTTCGCAAAATACTGTACTGAGTGATTCTTATTGTGCTTAAAGCGATTGATAGAAAATAAATACGTAGATCTTTGCATAAAAGCACTTAATAAAAATTAACTTAGTTAATTTTTATTAAGTGCTTTTATGTAAACATCTACGTATTTATTTTCCATCAATAGCTTTAAGCACAACATGAATCACGCAGTATAGTCATAGATAAAAGTACCCTGGAGTAGATAGTTCATTCTTACCGGCAACGCAGACTGTTCGGGCAATGGCGGGGTGACGTAGTTCTGTTCGGGCGCACCAGACTGCGCTGCCGCGCTCCCTCCCCCAAACCCCCCCCCCAACCCCACACCCCGCTACCCCGCTCTCTCGCTCTCATCTCTCATCGTTGCACCCGTTTCCTACCACACATGGCCTGCCCTGGCCTCGGCTCCACGCGTGCGGAAGACGCCGCTGAGAGCGCGCCAACTCGAGGTTTTGACGTTGGCGCACCCGCCCTACCCGCGCTGGTAATGGACGCAATTGTCAATTTTTCTAGTAAAATAAATGCTCAGTTTAAAAATAAATAAATATTAAGAACAAATATATTAACTCCTTCCATGCCTCATGGGTCACTGTTTCCTTGCCAAGCAACAGTTACCTATAGTGTGAAGGGCTACATTTAACTCTATGCTTTAAAATTTTGCCGGTCACAGTGACCTAGTGTGAAGGCGGCCTTATTCCCTCCTTTTTCCCATTTTCCTTCCTTGTTGTTTCTCAGTGCATTAGTTGCTGAGCGATTCTTGATGAGCCAGTATCTCTGCTGTACTTAGTTTTACAGTTTTTCGTGTTAGTTTTGCAGTTCCATAATTAGTTGCGACTTTCGTTTCCTGATGGTAAGTAATTAATATTGCTTTGTTTTTAAACAGCTTGAGTATTACTGGCACTGCCCATTACTATAGTTACATATTGATGAGGGGCTGTCTTGTGAAAAAACGTAATAATGCTTTACATAATAAAAACAACCATAACTCTTACGTAAATTATTGTTATAATTTACAGCCAACTTACAACAACTTAAGTTGGCTTGATGCTGTTACATTCAGCCAACTTAAGTTTTCTAAAGATTTACACAGTTATTTATTTATTGCAAGAAATTGGTTTCTTACGAAAAGCCATGAATTTACGCTGTAGCTCTGCCAAGTTTAGAACAAGTTGTAGAGTCTATTAATGATGATTCGAACTTGGACGTAATATAATTTTTTTTTAATATTGCCAATGAACACGCATTTATTACTATTAAGCATTGCCCCCAAAATAATGGGGCTGGTGCAACTCTTGGTCACAGGACCCGGGCCCCTGGGCGGCCTGGGCCTAGCCCTTTTTTAATTTCTTTCATATTTATTGTAGAATATTTTATAGCAGATCATGATCAAAAATTCAAAAATATGAATTTCTATAAAATTTAGTAAATCAATATTAATTCTAGGTTTTGTGATTAGTTACGATTTTAATGTTTTAATCCGTCTAATTTTTTATACAATAAGTAAAATCATTGACAACTATTTTTAACACTATCTAGTGGCTTGGAGGGAAGTATGACGCCGAGTATCCTTATATTTAATACGTGAAGCCTTTGTTAACGCAACTCCTCCCTTATTTCTGGACCAATTTTGACGTTTGATTCTGTTTGAGGTGTCGAAACATTCGTCTCATTTCGTAGTTTTGTATTAAGGTAGATTTAAAAATTCTAATCCTCGAAGGTATGAGCCACTCTCAAATGTAGGTTTTCCCCTATCTACTCTTATAATAATTCAGTTTTAAAAATCTTCAGACAACTAAATCTACAGTTTTACTGGACCGATTCTATTAATTGATGGCTCGTTGGAAAACTTCATCTGTGTAGATTTGCAATAATTATTAAAGTTAGACTTTTCTGAAACATTTACGGTGAAAAAGTAAAAAAGCGTAAGTGCGTAAGTAACTTCACTAAAGTGATGTCGGTTTGTTGTTGTCCCAAACTTTCTTAAAAATTATCTTCGATGTATTGCGGCGGTAAATTTGTCGATCGTAATTTTAGTGGAAGGATTAAATTTACGAAATCAAAGATAGATACAGAGCAATCTCGATAGTCCGTCACGATTGGTAATCCGACACCGCAGCGGCCGCCGTAACTGCTGTGAGTGCAAGAGAGAGCGAGCATTACTGTAACCCGACACCGACCTAGACACCGACATGCCGCTGCGCCGCGCTGCGAGACCGATACTGCGATTAAGATCACAAGTTTATTTCCCTACGTCCCTACGTTTTAAGATCGCAAGTTATTTTTATTTTGGTTCACGTATTTAAAACGTAAAATAAACGTTTCATTATTAACACAGACTTTTCTTTTAACTCATTTCTCATTAATATTTGCATTGTACTTTAATTTATTGCTGTTTTCAAGGTACCCTCAGTAATCCATAGTATTTGATAATCCCACAAGGGCCGCCGTTCCAATATCTGTTGGATTATCAAGAGTATACTGTATTCACATATTTCGTAACTACACGTGCTTTTTAGCGAATTTCCTTAAAGGAATAAGCTATTACCGTAGGTCTCATGGTAAGACCTAAACACGAGACCATGTTAACTTTTCATTTTGGGGCCCCCAGAAGCAAAAAACACTATTCGTTCGAATTTATATATATATATATATATATATACGTCTGCTAACACGATAGCGGCCGTAAATATGGTCCAATCTTAATAAAATTTGGTACAGACGTGTAAAGTGGTAATCACTCGGACGAGTTTGTGAACCAGCTCGATCGGACCACCGGAAGGGGGGGGGGGTAAAGGGGGGTAAACCCCCCAAAAATGGGATTTTCAGGTGATGAATATTTTATTTGTGTTTATTTTGAATAGAGAGTTCACTGATCAAGATTTTGCAGAAAATATATACTATATCAAAAAATACAAATTATTTTTAAATTTAATAAAGAAAGTTTGAGCTTTTGGAGGGGTGATGTCTTGGTCTAAACTGCCTGAAAATGTAGCATAATATGGTATGTTTACAATGATGAGGATTGATAATATGTTTTATTGAAATTGGCTGGAGATGCAGGTCTTCTACAACAGGGGTGTTTGATTATAAAACTGACCATATTATGATTGAATTTAATTTTTTCATGAGATTAAGCTGTTTGTTTGTTTTGAGTGTTTTGAATTCATTGGTCATATGTTTGTTGACATTTATATACTATGACAAGATTACTTTATTTTAATTAAAAGACTAAGAATTATATAAAATACAAAAGTGTATGTGTTACAAATGAAAACCAATGTGGTCTCCTTGTTAATTTCCTTCATTATTAAAGCTCATGAATAATTAAATATACGTTTTTAGTATATTATTTACATAACGTATCCAAACAATACTTTCCTTCAAATAAGTTGAATGCTCATATATACAAATAAATCCTACTAGAGATCGCCAGTGGTCGAAAATTCAACCAATTTTCAAAGTGACAAATAGGGATTGCTAATTTTATAAACAATCCCCGCATAAACCAATGCGTTTCTAAATACATTTCATATAGTACATATTTTCCATGTAAACACATAATGTAACCAAACTGGGGGCCCAAAAACAAAAGAGAAAGACTCAGTCCTTGACTAATTATTTTACTTCATTTCTGGCTTATGGCATGGTTTTTAGTAATTAGTATTTTATTAAGATAATGACTATTTTATTAAGATTTAATGTTCATTTTTTTAAGAATAATTATTGAAACACAGGAAAGTGAAACTTCAGTCATCAAATCAGTTTATCCTGTACACCCTTACCACAGTTCTCTCCCTCCCTCCATTATTTCCTCACTCTCTACTTCCGACCTTCTTTCCACTTTTCCCTCCTTTTCTCCTTCATTCTCTTCTTACCATCTCTCCTCCCTTCTTTCCTACCATTTGGAACTTTTTCCCTCCTTCCCTCTCTTCCTATTATTATCAGTAAAATGTAATATATATTTTACCCATTATCCACCAATAAAAAAAATTGAATATAATGTGTCCATTTATACTCCGGTTGCCAAGCCCGGTGACAGGATTTTCGGGCCCCTGTGCAATTGAGAAACCCGCCTTTTTTACTCATCTCGATTCTGGGCCCCATTTTTACTAATCTCGCATGGATCCGGGCCCCTTGTGAGTCCAGGCCCCTGTGCATTTGCCCCCCTCCCCCGTTGCCGGCCCTGCCGGTTGCATGTCAGTTAGTATATTGGATGGTAGAAACTTAACTTAATGTACTTTTTCTTCCCTTTTTATCAGAAAATTTTTATATCTTAATCTTATTTAAGCAAGTAAACTTTATTTTTCCGTATATATATGTAAAATGGAACACATTTGAGTATGATATCCCTAATCTTCTCTAAGTAGTCCTGATTTCGATCAAATTCTATATTTTCACTCCATGCCCAAATTAACTGTGGCTTAATGTTTTTACATCAAATCTTTATTCTACGAAAAATAGCATGTGATAACAGCTACATATGATGCTAACTTTGTTTACATTTGTTGTTATAGTATCACCAAAAAAAACAGCAACTCATAAGGCTAATGTTAATTTTTTTGAAAATTTAAATTCAATTTTCTACATTTCTAAAGACTAATATAAATTTCAATGGGATTCTGCACATCTACAGGAAAATACAGTTCTATCGGTGTTCTTAGATTTTTGCTACATTGCACACAGGCTGAGCAAAAAGGAGCACAAAAACCTTATGGGGAAAATGCTTGTCTATTAATATAAAGATGGGGATTCGCTGAGTACGCAGGTCTGTTGCGATGGGGGTATTATAAACTAAATATTAGACGAGGCGAAATTACTTTTTATTATGACACTTTTAATAACATGTTCATACATTTTTAACAAATTTTACGCGATGATTGTCAAAATTTGTGATGAGAAACAAGCAATCATTGTATTATTACGGATAAGGCAGTTGATTTATAGCTTCTTACTGGAGACTTAAGTCACAAAAACCCATTGCAAAAACTTTGACTTAGAATGGACTAAAACCTCTTCCCCACCCACACAAACACTCAACGTGAATGTTTTTTGTTTTTTTCTTTACTCTACTGATGAATTATATGATGGTTTCCGAATGCGAAAACAAAAACTCAGACGTTTATAGTATTACGCGCTCTGAAAAGCATCTACTGTACGTTTTAATAAATTAACGAATGTTGTATTCAAAATATTTTAACCTGCAACAAACAACCTTTGGAGTTGAGCGTAAAGTTCCCACTGTCGGATATGGGAACGGAAATGCCGCAATTCCTAGAAAAGGGCGGTTAAACAGAATTGTTGTCAAAATAGGTAGGTTAAAACGATCTTTAATGTCTGACCAGCAAGGGCGGATAATCCGATCGTCGGTTAAAACGAGGTCGGTTAAGAGGGGGTCTACTGTAGGATTTATAAATATATAAATATATAAATATTCATTGCTCATTTAAAGTAATAGGATAAGTTATTTGACATTTTAAAAACCACATTTTATACGTGAGTTGACATTTTAACTCACCAATAAAGTGTAAAACCCCTTGCTAATCCGAGTTTTATCTCAGGAGTACTCGTAAGCATTAATTTAGTTTAAATGATCATAATTAAATTACAATAATTAATATACTACTTCGATTTATATTTCATTTCAATATATCAAACATAAAATAATGTAATAGAATGAGAAAATTGTGTTTACGAGTGTGAATTTACTCTCAGGCTCGCGGCCCGGGAGACGGGGACCGAGAACCAAGGGACTGAGGGAGCTTGGATAGGGCAAGGCCACACTAGTGTGGCCTTGGATAGGGCCGTGTAGCTCTGTAGCAGCGAGGCGGCGAGGCGCGGTGTCTGGTTTCAGGAGTTCGTTCCCTCCCTCCCCCTCCATTGCTTCCCCACCGGTCCACGCGGAGCGCCACCGCACCGCTGCTGTTGCTCTACAGTTTGGAAGTAATCCCGCGAGGTCGCGCCACTGCTACCACCAACACCCCAGAACCCTCAGGAATCACCGAATGAAATATCTACTCCAGATTTTTTATCTATGGTATAGTATTTCGCGAAACAACTTACACTAGAAAAACTTTCTGCAAACGTACTTTAGGTATTTTCCCACACTCAAATTAATTCCAACTCGTTATGGTTGTGTACACGTCGCGTCGTGACAGAAAATCAGGGGAAACGGAACGGGAAGTTAGCAGATCGTTATCGTCGTTCTGATTGGCTGAATCAGTGAAGAAGAAGAAAGTCATGTTTTTACAACGCCATCTGAATAAAGTGCATCGAACTAACCCACTCCAATAAGCTTACCACTTGGCTCCATTTAAGTGTCAGACCGGTGATATTTTAGCGAGGAACGTTAATTCTCATGTCTTTGCTTCCAAATACTAACTTTCCCGTGCGCATTCGTGATGCGCATGATTTGGAATTGGATTTTATTAGGATTTGGATTCGATTCGGGTCGATTCGACTATGGCAGGCGAGTTCTTAGTGCGGTGAATGTTGTTGTATGGTACAAGGATGTCTTAGTACCTGTTACAGTTATTATTTTTCCCTTTTATTATTTTACTGTTTTAAGTGTGAAGGTAAAAATATATCCGTTGAAAAATTTTTACCAATGCTGAAACAATTGCAAATGGGCCTTCGAGCGTTTATGCTACTGGCTTCACGAGTGTGGACTTGTATTTGTTTTCTGATTAAAAAGAAGGTTAGAGCTGTAAGTACCATACATTCTAGTCTGTATTGCCTTTCTTTTTATTTGGTTACATTTTCTCTGATGTCAACTATTTTTGTTGGCATAAGCACTACAAGTGTTGGCCTGAATCATGTAGGGCCTAGTTACCTACCTATAATTTTTAGCTTGCTTTGATCAACTACATCCAGGCCTATCTCAGAGAAGGTTTGCATCTAAGTAAGGCATAGCCCATCTGTACTTTTTGAAGAATGTGTGCAGTGTTGTTTTAGCAAATATCTGTTGGAAATGTGAGGTAGCCACATGACCCACATGTTGACACTAAGGCTTAGGTCACCATATGTCCTTTTTTCCCTAAATAGCGCAGGTATGTCCTCTTTTTGGGAATCTTAAAATCGTCAGTGGGGTCATTCCATGTCAAATCAACCAGTCAGTGCCCTGAACCTTACCATTTCAGATTTTGATAATTTTTGGTACACTTATTTTACCCATATAACAGGCTAAAAATACAAAATTTCAAATTTTTTTAATGAATGCTTTATAAGTTAGGTATAGCCGTTCAAAAATGTTAAAAAAACACCATTTTTTGCAATGTTTCGAAACATTTAAAACGCTTTAAATAAAAAACTATAAGACCTAGAGAGCTTAAATTTGTGTCATTTTCTTCAGTTTTTAATGGGCTTTTACCTGATATACAACATGCATATATCCTAGAAACTTTCATTTCTTTCCAAAAAAGTAAAAAAACTTTTTTGAAAATCTTAAAAACAACACCCCTTTTATTTAAAAAAAAATATATGTTCATTGTATACTTTCAGACTACTTGTATACCAAGTTTCATGATGGAATACTAATGGAATCCATTAAATTAAAATAAATCCCTAAGTTAGTATCGTGCAAGCCAAATTTAGTAAAAAGCCAGGTCCCCAAATCAGAACGTCTTCAATCTTTCTGCAACGGGGTTTGAAAAAGCCAAAATTTTTCTGCAGCCCGATGCGGTTCAAGTTGCGTGTAATGAGCCGCGAGCTTGATAATTTATAATGAATATTCGGAAATAAATAACAAATTGCAACATATTTAAAGTGAATTTAATAATACAATAGTGACTTAACATTTCAAACATGAGTCCACTCCAAAATACTAACTAAATTCTCTAAGAAAATTGATAATACAATAGCAATAATTTAATATTTAAAGCATGTGTCTTTAAAAACAAATGTGTTTAACAAAAATGTATCTTTCACAACTTGGAGCCTGTCTAAAAACCAAATAAAGACTCTAAAATAATTGTTTAAAACAGTCAATGAATAATATAATAGTAACTTAGCAATTAAAATATGTCAGAATAGGAAAAATTCAATGAACAAAAATTGTATCTTTCATTATTTAGTCAGTCTTACAAATTTTAAGAGATAGTTACCTGACAAATTAAGAGATCGTTACATGATAAATTATAATTCAAAATAGCTTATTCAGCGGGCTCAACATTAGAAAAGAATTTTCCTTTGCTTTCGCTTGAGGCCGATTTGTAGTTGACCGGCAATGACTGATGATTTCTCAAATAATGAGTTTTGAGATTTTTAAAGATTATTTTCTCCGAGCAAATCAAGCAAATTACTCGCTCACCGGATTAAGCCATCACTTTACACAACAGGCGATCATGAAAATGTTTTCAATGTCAAATATCGCCGTAGGCCTAAACTGATAAGCCCGAACTTAAGGACAAAACCATTTCAAACAAAGTTGAGGCACAGCCTAAAAAAACATTTTTTCTTAGACTGTGGTTGAGGTTAGATAGATCGTGAGCTGCTTTCTGATCAAAAACTTACTTGGATTTATATATGCTTGGTGCCTACAGTACCCCTTGGAACCTAACCAAAAACTTAATATTATAGACTAACTTATGTACGATCCAATAATCACATTAGTATTGGGTGGAGTTCTGGGAAACTCTGATACACTTCAGAACCCTTTTCCCCCCTTTCTCTCAGTGAACAACTCTCTCTGAATTGTTTAAGCGCCCAGTCAAGTGGTCCTACTCAAATGTTCTGTAAGATTTATACGATCTTTGCCAGGATAAAAAATAAGGGTACCTTGAAGTCTCTCAATTTATTTTCAAGTTAGGCTATTGCAGGGTTTAAGCTGGGGAAAAATTTCCTTGAGCAAAAATGCTACAAGCTCTTTGAGACTTGTAGTAAAATTATTTTCCTTTTGGCATTTTTATCGCATGTTATTATCATTTGTTTGTTGTGATATTGGTAGGTTCTTTTTGCATGTAATTAGTTTTAAGGTTCAACATTGAAATACCCAACAATAATAGGCGCTGGTCCCGAGTCAAGACCTCAAAAAACGCATGTAAAATATGCAATTATGTAACTTTTTTTCAAAAATGGGCCCATGTTATTTTTTTTAACGATTTATCGATGATATTTCATGTTTTTCTGGGTTATGCTGTAATTTAAAGTGGAAAACAAGCAAACCCTGAAAGTAAATGTCAGTATAGCAATAAAAAAAATGTATATGTCAAAAATTCCCACTTGGGGGGGGAGGTAAGGTATGCTGGCCCCAGGGTTTAAGCTGGGAAAAAATTTCCTTGAGCAAAAATGCTACAAGCTCTTTGAGACTTTTAGCAAAATTATTTCCCTTTTAGCATTTTTATCACATGTTATTATTATTTGTTTGTTGTGATATTGGTAGGTTGTTTTTGCATGTATTTAGTTTTGAGGTTTAACATTTAAATACCCAACAATGATAGGCGCTGGTCCCGAGTCAAGACCTCAAAAAACGCATATAAAATATGCAATGATGTAACTTTTTTTCAAAAATGGGCCCATGTTATTTTTTTAACGATTTATCGATGATATTTCAGGTTTTTCTGGGTTATGCTGTAATTTAAAGTGGAAAACAAGCAAACCCTGAAAGTAAATGTCAGTAGCAATAAAAAAAATGTATATGGCAAAAATTCCCACTTGGGGGGGGGGGGAGGGAAGGTATATGCTGGCCCTCCCTCTACAAACCAAAACAACTTAATCGAACAACATAACCTCAAACTATATTTCGCATTACCGTTTTCGAGATGTCTATTTTCGCCAGTGTTGCCAGTCTGGCCATGAGATTTTACCCACCGTGAGTTTCGAAAATCCCCAGTTTTTCATGGAAGTATCTTTAAAAATCCCCGCATCATCCACGGCAAAGTTTCTTGCCCCTTAAATAGGGTAGTCATGACTTGAAACTAAAATTATCAAATGACTACATTGATTTTTCGACTACATCATTCCAAGCGGTGATGATGAACTAGCCCTCCACATTCTTGCATTCGCCATCGCTCGGCTAGACTCAGCGACTCTGCCACTACTGAGTGCGCGCCAAGCGCTCTTTAGCGCAGAGAATGTACAGAACGTTTATACGTTCTTTTTGTCTATCTATAGTCTTGTGGATCTTGATGACGCGGCAACTAATCGAGGGTTACATCGCAGACAACATTTCATAAGCAACTCTTATTTAATTTTAAAGTAAAAGAAAATAATTTGTGGAAGTAAATGGATTTTTATTGTGATTTGTATTGGTTAAAACCAGATTTTCTGTAATAAAGTTAAATAATTTCCACTCTTTACTTTGTAGCAAAAACGCGACAGCCTGTCCGAATATTGTCGCATTTTCGTGGTGCATGTCGCATTTTGCGACAAATGCGACCGCAGCTTAAACCCTGGCTGGCCCTCCCTCTACAAACCAAAACAACTTAATCGAACAACATAACCTCAAACTATATTTCGCATTACCGTTTTCAAGACGTCTATTTTCGCCAGTGTTGCCAGTCTTGCCATGAGATTTTACCCACCGTGAGTTTCGAAAATCTCCAGTTTTTCATGGCAGTATCTTTAAAAATCCCCACATCATCCACGGCAAAGTTTCTTGCCCCTTAAATAGGGTAGTCATGACTTGCAACTAAAATTATCAAATGACTACATTGATTTTTCGACTCCATCATTCCAAGCGGTGATGAACTAGCCCTCCACATTCTCGCATTCGCCATCGCTCGGCTAGACTCGGCGACTCTGCCACTACAGAGTGCGCGCCAACCGCTCTTTAGCGCAGAGAATGTATAGAAGGTTTATACGTCCTCTGTGTCTATCTATAGTCTTGTGGATCTTGATGACGCGGCAACTAATCGAGGGTTACATCGCAGACAACATTTCATAAGTAACTCTTATTTAATTTTAAAGTAAAAGAAAATAAATTGTGGAAGTAAATGGACTTTTATTGTGATATGTATTGGGTGAAACCAGATTTTCTGTAATAAAGTTAAATAATTTCCACTCTTTACTTTGTAGCAAAAACGCGACAGCCTGTCTGAATATTGTCGCATTTTTGTGGTGCATGTCACATTTTGCGACAAGTGCACCGCAGCTTAAACCCTGGGCTATCGGTTATTTTAGCGAATTTCCCCTATAGGGATTAGCGAATTTCCCCTATAGGGAAGAATCTATTACCGTAGGTCTCATGGTAAGACCTAAGCTCGGGTCCACTATAACTTTTCGTTTTGGGCCCCCAGAAGCAAAAAACACTATTCGTTCAAATTTATATATATATATTTATCTATGTGTCTGTTAGCACGATAGCGGCCGCAAAAATGGTCCAATCTTTATGAAATTCGGTACGGACATGTAAAGTGGTAATAAATTGGACGAGTTCGTGAACCAGCCCGAAAGCCCCACCGGAATGGGGGTTAAAGGGGGATAAACCCCCCCAAAAATGGGTTTTTTGAGTTTTTCACATAGAAAATAAAATTTATCGAATTTTTGTGGGCAACATTGAAATCAGCTCAAAAAAAACAAACAATTTAGTATTTTGAATCACTGCTCTATGTCCATTGGTTAGCGAGATATTGAAAGTGGTAAACACAATACGTTGTCCCAATGTTAACCTTATAGGAAACTAGAAGAACCCGTGGCTTCGCTCACGATAAAAATTAAACATACACTATCACCCATCAATTATATAGTTTTGATTTCCTATTTATTTTTCTTGTTGTAAAATCTACTTCTTTAAACATATCAAATGTACTTCCATAAAAAAAAAATGTTTTTAGAAATTCGCTCTTAGTACGCAGGTCTGCTACGACGGGGGTATTCTATTCTTGCATAAAGTGTCTGTCTATATAACAAATGTGACCATATCCAGCGCCCCACCGACAAAGCCCCAAATGGTGTTACTGCCCTGGGTAGACTTATGCCCATATCGGCGGTCCTTCCTCTTGCAAGTGCTGTTTGCTTGTATCGATAGTCGATCTTGCTATCAGGTGAAGAGGATTGCGCTCACACACTTAAGAAGCGAATTTACAGAGACTGGCTCACCCGAGACAAACGCCGAGAAGCATTTATGGACGTTTCTGCTTAACGCATGGTACCTGAGCTTGCCCTGATGACGATCATGGGGCACGATATAAGGAACGGCACCCTTGGCTTTTTCGACAGCACTTTGAATCTGCTCGCAAATGTTGCATAGTTACCCTTGATTAGAACTTTGTTATGCACCCCCGTCGCAGCTGACCTGCGTATTAGAAATCCTATTTCTTTCCTTCATGAAAGAATACGTGTTAAAGGAACCATAGAACGTAGCTTGAAATTTTATTCACTGTAAAATATCATTTCCTTAAGGTTTTAGGATCTTGAACAAAAAATTACAATGCCACTCCAGCAATTATTGAAAGGTGCTGTCTTACGTTTTTAGACTCGATATTGAACAAAAAGACTGAATGAGCCGTCCCGGCAATTTTTTTAAAGTGCTGTAGATAAAATTAACTTTACAGTAGCACTCTCTTCCTCTTATAGCAGTTAGTTGTCATAAAAAAGATGTCCTTCAAGTATAAGTGATCAGTGATCACTGAAGTCCTTCAGTAATCAGTTATTTATTTTATGTTATACTATATACCAGAATTTTATATAGTGTATTGCACTTAAAATATATGCAAAAGTCTAATTCATTAACCATCTGGCACCAAGTAACAAATTTTCATGTAAACAAATACAATTAAATAGCAGAAAGAAATACCATTAATTTACATCACCTGTTTTAAATTTTACTTTCACATGTTTTGTTAGTAAACAAATCCAACTCAAATTCTTTCAAAATCGCTGACATGGGTACCTTTAAAGCCGCGTTTACACCAAAGTTTTCCACTAAGTTTCCAACAAGTTGCGGCAATTAGTTGCTTTTTCTACAAATTGCAGCGACTAATTTCAGTCGTCAACTAGTGGAGAGACAAGTTTTCCACTAAATTTCGGTTTCCCGCGGAGTGTCGGTAAAGATCAAAGAAAGTTGACAACTAAAAGTGGAAGACTAGTTGCTGCGCGCTTTGCGCAAGCAACGAGTGGAAAACTAGTTGAGAACTGCCCTCTATGCACGCCGGACATGACGTCAGCGGCGCCACCCCGCACTCACCCCTAGTCCCATCCCACGCTGTCATCGTACGTGGGTAGGTGTGTACTGCAACTTGTCCATGTTAGCTAACATGTCAGCTAACATGTCACTACCACTGTACCGATCCCTAGCCTGCATCGAAGGTCTCACCCAATAACTTCGGGGAGCCCTTGTACAGCGGTTGGCTATGATCACACAGCAAGCCGCGGCCATAAGTGCGTCTTCTTTGTCCAACATTCTTCACAATATTGCCTAGAAAGTCAACAATTGACGCGACAATTTTCCCAGGTTTTCAGCAAAAAATCACATGTTGCTCTGTTTGGAGAACAGCAACATTTAGTTGTCAACTAAAAAATCTTCCACTTGTTGCTCTATTTTAGAGAGCAGCAACGTTTAGTCGTCAACTTTTTGTTGTCAACTTTTTGTTTTCGACTTTTAGTTGTCAACTTTTGGTAGTCAACTTTGGTGTAAACCCGCCTTTCGACGGTCCCAGGGCTAAGCCCTGAAAGTTATCACGAAATTGAAGGTGTATAAACCTACTCCATGAAATTCTACATGTATCTACCAAGTTTCGTGGCCATCGGTCCAGCGGTGTCTGAGTTTATCAATGCTATACATATATATATATATATATATATATATATATATATATATATACCAACATCCTCTTTTATACTTATAGATAAGATAAATTATATATCTCGGTTATTTCTCAACATATCTTGTTAAAACTTGGTAAATAGCTTCTTCTCGTTCAGATCTACTAAATATTGAATTAAAAGCACCCAGTTTTAATATTCCTGTAGCAGCAAACTTGCATACTCATTCCCCATGTTATTCTTATGAAGCTTACCAAAACATGTCAAATCTTGCAATGTTGGATTGAAATATGTTGTTTTGCATTTGAAATTCGCTGAGTATGCAGGTCTGCTGCAACGGGGGTACAGTAGAGTCCCACAAACCCGGACTAATGTGGACCGAACGGAGTCCGAGTTTGTGAAAATTCTGAGTTATCGGGAATTGAGTAAAAATAAGAAAAAATAAGAATAGTTTATGTTATTTCTATAAGAAATCATTTATTTATTGCATAGTAAGAAATACAAAAACTACATTATCAGTTACAAAAAAACTTAAAGAAAAACCAAAACTGTTTTATATGTGTCACACCGTGCTCTGGCCTTGAATCTCAGTGCACTTATTGCTCTGGCAGGCTTTCCGAGTTATCCAGAATTCCGGGTTATCGAAGTCCGGGTTTACGGGACTCTACTGCATTATTGTTTTCTGTGCATCCAACCACTATTATAAATGAGAAAGTCTGGATGGCCAGATGAATGTTTGTGACTAAATCACGCAAAAACTACCGAACTGACTGGGTATTAATTTCACACAAGCGTAGACCTATAACTCATGCAACGTATAGGCCTATTCACTTTTTTTAAATCCCGCCGGGCTGTGCCCCGTGAACGTCCTTAGTTTCAATGTTCACATTTCGGAGGAATGTAAAGATTCAACTACCAAATTGTAAACAGCTGTGGATAGTTCAAAGAGCAGAAGTTAGATCAACTGTAACTTTTATCATGTGATAGCTAGTCATTTCCTGTTGTAAGTTAGGCGCTAATTTGCAATAGACCTATTGTTTACCGATTATATTTGTAGTGGTTTAGTGTTGGAACCAAGAGATTTGACGGCCACAGTATAAACAATAGATTTTTCTCGCCTTCATGTAGTTGGTAGATTGACAGCCTAGAAAAGAGCGCAAGACTTCCGGGAGCTATATGATCGAGAGATGTGACAGCCCCCTAAAGAGTGTGAGCTTGTTTGCTGCCTGGCTGTGAAACAAGCTAGTGATTTTCCGGCCATATAATATGATTGAGAGATTTATCATTTGGCGACGGCCAGTAAAAAGACAGATTTTCCGGTCACGATTTGAATGAAAAATTTGTCTACTGCGATTCGATTGAGAGATTTGTCTGTGGAAATGAACCCTCACCTAGCATTCGGATTGCACTCATAATAGGTTGAATAATGAATGCTACATTTTTTTGTATGACTTTATAAGTGGTTATTTTTTGTAATTTCTTACTCAAACACAATAATATTGAACTATTAAGACGTTTATTTTAACACTTTCTAGAACATTGCAGAAAATATTAGGCCTGATTTTCATCTTTACAATCACACCCACACTCACTTGAGTCTTATCATACTATACTGTAACGAATGACTGTGATAAAGTCCGGATCATCCGGGGCCAACATGTCAGGAGAGAATCAAACACCTAAAACTCCAAAACAGTGATAAATAGTGATAATAGTAGTCGTGCACATGCTCCTTCTAGGCACTGACTTGTAGTTAGCTAGTGAAAGCCGTTACAACTACCGTGGCTACAGCACTTTCTAGTGGAAACCTGCATGGTCACAGAATACAATATACTACAGGGCAGTGCTGTGTGGAGTTTAAGATTTGTAGCTCAGAGTCTAGCTTAAGAATAAATCATAATGTAACACAGTCAGCTTGGGAGCGATCACATCTAATAGGATGGCATTAGGGTTCATTTTTTTGAATTTTTGATTTTTAGAGGCATTTACCCCATAAAACCTTTAAAAAACAACAAAAATCCAAATATCTTAAAACTGCTCTAACAATTGTACTTAATAAAAATTTCATGGTTTGTAATTCTTAAGATGCAATACAAAATGACGCCACCTGCATGTCTGTAAAAATGCAGGCTCAGAAGTTATGATGATTTTATTATGGTGTTTAAAAACTTCACAACAATTTTCACCTCTAAAGAAAATTTATGTACAACCATTGAATTTCATGTGAAAAGATAAATAACCCAGTATTTGAAATTATTAGTCTACATGAACTGGTTGTAGAGAAAATGTATATTTACGTTTGGTGGTAAACACAGTATGTTGTCTAATTTAATTTTTATGGAAGATATTTAAAAACCAATATCTCCCTTATTTAACCATTTTTGATTAAAGTTGGAATGTAATTAGACCTAATTATAATTTAGTTTTATTTTATTGTAGGTTTCCTTGCTTTAACTGGCTTTAAGGGAGAAATTAGCCTATGTGTCGGATTTCCTGATAATGTCTATTTAATAATAAAGTAATTAACGATGCTTGAATATTGTAGAAAAAATGTTGGTATGGTTCTTAAACCAGTATATCGTACATTAGTTCTTAAAACAGTGTCTTGCAGTCAGCTTGTTTTTGAAAAGGTAAAGAGTACATTTTTAAAATCTCGAGGATCTATTTTAGTTAATTTGACTTAAACCATTTAGCCTAGACAAAAATCATAAAGAAAATTTCTTTCTAAATTTTTATGCTCTGAACTCGTTCTGTTTATAGGACGAAAAAGAACAATGTCCACATTTGAAGGCAAGCTGCTGGAAGACAGCCTCGATTTCATAAGGATAGATCAGTTTCAGCCAAAGAATCATAGTGGAACATACTTCTTTTTATCACATTTTCATACGGACCATTTTAAAGGACTATTTAGTGCTGAATTTTTAAAAGTGTTATCAGAAAATGAAGAAAAAAAGGTTTATAGCTCCAAAATAACTAGAAATTTGTTATTAAGATACTCAACGTGTCGAATACCCGAGCATAAAGTTCATGTTATCGATGACCCATTGACCTTAAAGCATGGTGGTCGATCAGTCTTAGTAACACCTATACCTGCTGGACATTGCCCTGGTTCTGTTATGTTCCTGTTCGAACTAGAAGAAAAGAGCCAAGAAACAACTAATAAGGAAACAATAAGAGTATTGTACACAGGTGACTTTAGGATACATCCAGATGAGCTGCATAAATTTAAAGCTTTACACTTCAGTGACGGGTCATTGAAGAAAATAAATAGACTGTACTTAGACACAACATTCTGTGATCCCAGTTGGATTTCATTTCCTTCTCGCCAGCAGACAGAGGAAGACTTGGTACAGACTGCAAAAGAATGGCTAGAGAGCAATCCAGCCCATAAGATTGGGATTCGATATAACTCTTATTTTGGGCTTGAATTTTTGCTGATGAAGTTGGCAAAGGCATTGAAAACAAAAATAAATGTTAGAGATTTTGAGTCTTACGTAAAATATTCTTGCATCCCTGAGTTGCATACTGCACTGATTAATAATACTGATTATGAAACTGAGGCAAACTCCAAGATCCACTTGTGTAGTATTAAAGATGTGTTTTGTCAGGCTTGTTGGCGTAATCGTAGCATTGTCAAGACTATCAAACCTTGTGCAATGAGTTTCAACAATGATCAGTTAGAAGTGGGGCGCCTTAAAGAGGGGGAGAGTGGAGTGGTGAGGATCGCATACTCCATACATTGTTCATTAGAAGAGTTAATTGGTACAGTGAACTATTTGAAGCCAGATAATGTCTACGCATGTGTTATTCCTTCAACTCTCAGAAGTCAGAATCAGATGATGGAAAATCTTCAGTTTGATGTGTTAAAAAAACTTCAACTTGATGTTTTAAAAAACCTTCAACTTGATGTGGCGAAACTAAAACAAGAGCGGGAAGAAACGAGAAGGGGAACTGCAAGCACTTCATCTCCTCCGAGCAAGAAGTTTTGCTTATCATTAAATTCAAAAGAGGAAAAAGAACCAATTATATTAGACAAGAGACTTAGCACTTTAGTTTGTTTAAGTACTGATGATGAAGAAGAGAACATACCATTATCCCAGAGTTCCATTGACTCACCTCCTCTTTGAATAAATTAAATGTTTTATAAATCTTGTCTTGTCAGTTAATGGTTGAGTTAAAGAAAGTTGATTAAGACTAACTTTTTATTAAGGGTGTTTGGGCTAGAATTTGAAAAACAATTTTATTTATTTTTTATTAGTGCATGTATTAAAGGAATTTTTATATTAGTGCAGGAACGTGCTGGTAGCTTTCATTTGTGTAATGCAGGTTGCCTGGGACCCAAATTATGCAGGCGCAAAGTTCAATATTTTGGTACAACTCCATAGGGAAAAGTTTTAAAAATTAAGTTGTAATTTTTCAGGACATTGTATGGTATAAACAGGCCTCAAAATTAACATAGACATTAACATAAAATATTTCAAATAGAGCAAAAAAATCATAAAATATGAAAAATTAATTTTAATACTGTAATTTAAAAATTACTTCTATGTTAGATTCTTCTACACAGTAATGAATCTTAAAAATTCTGAAAATATGGTTTCTGAAAAAATGCTGATAATTCTAAAAATTCTGATAAGTGGTTTCCACTGTGGAGTTGTACGAACTTTTGTCATACTTGGCACTTTGGACCTCCATAGCTCTCACAGTTAACATAAAAAATCCCTGTTGCCTCAAAATACCAAAAAGAGTGGAAAACATTGAAAAATATTTTTTGACCAAACACTCTTAAACCAAGATTATCCTATTCAATGGTTTTAGCAAGACACAAATTTGACTTAAAGAAATATTTTGACCATATTTCAAGTTGTTTAAATATTTTTATACATGTGTAAAAAAAGTCCGTCCCCCCCTCCTTAATTTTTTTGTTTGTTAAGACAAACAATTAACCTTTGGGGTGTGAAACTACCTCAACCCACATTATTTTTTGATGTTACCAAAAATTTTGAGTGTCCCCCAAAAATGGGGGATTTTGGGGGCAACTCAAAATTTTCAAATGCAAACCCCTTTTGAGTGACCCCTCATTTTAAAGAGCTTTCAAAAAGTAGATGAATGGTGAAAATTGGAGGTCTCTATCGTTTTTCTTACCAAATTGACAGCTTGTCAAAGGTTTGAATACACCACATCCTTGAAACTTGGCGTCGAGGACATTTGGAGTTTTAATTCACCTTTGGTGACGTAAAAATGAAACAAGCCTGGGAAAAATGTTGTTAAATGAAAAATTAGTCTCTTTTGGTGATATTTAAAATTTTGAGTGTCCCCCAAAAATGGGGGATTTTGGGGGCAACTCAAAATTTTCAAATGCAAACCCCTTTCGAGTGACCCCTCATTTTAAAGAGCTTTAAAAAAATTGGCGATTGGTGGAGGTTGGAGGTCGCTAACGTGTTTCTATCAAAATTGGCAGCTTGTCAACGTTTCTAGGAGTCGTATTCAAAACGTTGACAAGCTCCCAAATTTGATAGAAACACGTTGGCGACCTCCAACCTCCACCAATCGCCAATTTTTTTAAAGCTCTTTAAAATAAGGGGTCACTCGAAAGGGGTTTGCATTTGAAAATTTTGAGTTGCCCCCAAAATCCCCCATTTTTGGGGGACACTCAAAATTTTAAATATTACTAAAAGAGACTAATTTTTCATTTAACAACATTTTTTCCAGGCTCGTTTTATTTTTATGTCACCAAAGGTGAATTAAAACTCCAAATGTCCTCGACGCCAGGTTTCAAGGATGTGTTGTATTCAAAACTTTGACAAGCTGTCAATTTGGATAGAAACACGATAGAGACCTCCAATTTTCACCATTCATCTACTTTTTGAAAGCTCTTTAAAATGAGGGGTCACTCAAAAGGGGTTTGCATTTGAAATTTTTGAGTTGCCCCCAAAATCCCCCATTTTTGGGGGACACTCAAAATTTTTTGTAACGTCAAAAAATAATTTGGGTTGAGTTAGTATAATTCCCCAAAGGTTAATTGTTTGTCTTAACAAACAAAAAAATTAAGGAGGGGGGGACGGACATTTTTTACACACTGTATATCTTTGCTGATTTTTTGTTTTAAATATGAATTGCATGCTATCTGTTGAAATGTAATATAAATTGTTATTTCTATTGAATTACTATATGTTTCAATTCCCTTGACTCGCAGGTTGCAATATTTAAAGTCTACCATTTATAAAAGCAGGACTTATTTAGCTTTCAAGTTAATATCTTCAATTGACTGTGAAATTTATTGTAACTATAACACATAGAAAACAAGTATGATAAACAAATAAGATGGTAATAGATTCTCACATTTGCAGCAATGCCGTATCTGGCCTCATTCAATCTGTATACAGTGTGTACAAGAAGTCCGTCCCCCCTTCCTTAATGTTTTTGTCTGTTAAGACAAACAATTCACATTTGAGGAATTATACTAACTTGACCCAAATTATTTTTGACGTTACCAAAAATTTTGAGTGTCCCCCCCAAAAAAAGGGGGATTTTGGGGACAACACAAAATGTTTAAATGAAAACCCCTTTAGAGTGACACCTCATTTTAAAGAGCTTAAAAAATAGGCGAATGGTGGAGGTTGGAGGTCTCTCATGAGTTTCTATCCAAATTGGAAACTTGTCAAAGTTTTGAACACAACACATTCTTGAAACCTGGCGTCTAAGACTTTTAGAGTTTTAATTTCACCTATGGTCACTTAAAGATAAAGCAACAAAGTGTTTTTTTCGGTAATATTAATTTTAGTGTCCCCCAAAAATGGGGAATTTTTGGGGCAACTCAAAAGTTTCAAATACAAACCCTTTTGAGTGACCCCTCATTTTAAAGAGTTTTAAAATAAATAGGCGAATAGTGGAGGTTGGAGGTCGCTAATGTGTTTCTATCTAAATTGGCAGCTTGTCAAAGTTTTGAATTCAACTTCTTCTTGAAACTTGGCGTCTAGAGTTTTAATTTCACCTTTCGTTACATAAAGACTGAAAAGACTCTTGAAAAAATATTTATTAACTAAAACATGGCCTCCTTTAGTAATATTTCAAATTTTGAGAGTCCTGCAAAAATTAAGGATATTGGGGGCAACTCAAACCTTTCTTATGTAAATTTCTTTTAAGTGACCCCTTATTTGAAAGCGCTTTTTATTTTCTTATGTTTTAAAAAGCTCTACTTATAAGAGGGTTACATTAGTGAAGTTTATTTAAGTTGTCCCTAAAATCCCACATTTTTGCGGGACACTCAAAATTTTAAATATTACTAAAAGAGAGCACTGTTTCAGTTAATAGTGCCTTTTCATTATTCATTTAAGTTTTTAAGTCACCAAAGGTGAAATTAAAACTCAAAAAGTCTTGGTCGCCAGGTTTCAAGAAGGAGTTGTCTACTAATTTGGATAAAAACACATTAGAGACCTCCAACCTCCACCATTCACCTATTTTTTTAAAGCTCTTTAAAATGAGGAGTCACCAGTAGGGATGGCAAAATTTTTCGATTTGTCGATATATCGGTTTTCCGATATATCGGGAGCAATATATCGACCCCCAAGATATCGATCTATCGGGTTAACGATATATCGACAATTTTACTTCGCTTTTTGTCAAGAAAACTGCTTATTGTTGAGTGTTAGTTAAGTAAACAGAATCACGAAAAATGTTATCTTTAATTTCAAACATCATGAAAAAAATTAAGTTATACACTTTCAAAAAAACTATGCAAATACTTTTATACAAAGAAAAATTATTGAAAATACCCTAAAAACCCAAACTAAATCAATACAAATAAAAAAAAACATTAAACACAAAGTAGCCAAAAGCAGTCAGTCAAACTTGTTTCACTTCCAATATTTATCTGGGAGAGCGTTCAAAAACAAAAGAATTCGCATGCAGGCATTCAGGGGAGCAGGGCAGCCAACTGAAACGTTTGAAGACGAAAAGAAAACAGAGACCATCTAAATAAAAAATAAAACCGCTTTAAAATTAGTGGATACTTAAAAAATACATTCAAAATTTTATATGGGTTTGCGATTGGAACTTGAATTTCCAAGAAAATTACAAATAAAATGACAATTTTTGTCTCATTTTATGAATCCGATGAATCGGACCAAAAATATCGATGTCTCCGATACTATCGGGATGAATTTGTCGATGGCAATATATCGATATATCGGGTCCAGAATATCGATGTATCAAAAATATTGATATATCGTTGCCATCCCTGGTCACCAGACCTGTCAACCTGGAAGGAATTTCAGGCAGGAGTGACTCCCCGGGGTGGCCTTGGGAGTTTGATCCCCCAGCAGAAAGGGGGGTCTGGGGGCCCTCCCCCAGAAAAATGTTGAAAATTCAAGCCTGAAAAATGAGTTTTTAAGCATTTTTACCAACATATAAAGTATCTATCTAGGTTTTAAAATTATATTTCCATTTCTTATCACCGAAAAACTTACAAAAATTATTGAAAATTGCAAATTTTTAAGCACGTCAGGATAGTGACATTAAAACTACATTTGTTTTCATGTAGTTGCAGACTCCCAGTTGGCAGAGCTACCAACATAACGTTAACACGATAAAAAATTCCTTATTGTATATGTATTAATAAATAGTATGATATCAGATATGCGGGAGTTTTTCTACTGAAAGCGGGAGAGCGGGAGTGGATGTCAGATTGCGGGAGAGTTGGAAGGTCTGGGAGTCACTCAAAAATGGTTTGCATTTGAAAATTTTGAGTTGCCCCCAAATCCCCCATTTTTGGTGGACACTCAAAACGTTTGGTAACGTCAAAAAATAATTTGGGTTAAGTTAGTATCACTACCCGAAGGTTAATTGTTTGTCTTCACATAAAAAAAAATTAAGAGAGGGGGGATGGACTTCTTTAAACACTGCATATCTTTATATTCAATGTTAGGTCAGTAATTAATTGAGACATTTATCCAATATACTAAATTGAATTCACATGAATAAAGCATCAGACAAGACAATCACTGTTGTGAAACAAGAAGCAAATTGCAACTTAATATACCAGCTAAGTGACTTAAGTTTGACTACGTAAAAACTGGTGTCTCCCATAAACTAAATTGTGTACATTTATTTGATAAATTGCCTTTAACAGCAATAATTGTTACCTTCAAAAACTTTTAAAACTTATGATTGGTTTGTAACCATTTTTATAACATCAATGAGTTCTTTGAGACTGATATAAATATTGAATTTTAGCCTTACTTATTTAATTATATAATAGTTTGGATGAAGCCTGTTCCAAAATATATTTTCTTCTGTTATACATCATTTAACACATTGTAACTACAGGGTGTTTTTTTAAACGCAACCCAAAACTTTATTTTATCAGTGAAGGATTATAACCCCCTAGATCCCCGCATTTGACGCCACTGTATTATTTTCTTTGGGTATACATAAAAAGTAAGGCCTATGAAAACAATTCATTGGATATTCAGCACCTCAAAACAAACACAACAAATTTAATGCAAGAAATTCAAAGAGGTTCCTTATCGTGAATTTGATGGAGAGAGCACAACTTTATACAAATGCCAATGGCGGTTTTTTTGAACACATAATGTAAACTAAACGTGATCAAACATAAATAATAGGTTGTATAAAATGTACATATTAACAAAATAGTACTCATTTTCATATTTATATGTGCATTATTCAATCTTAAAAATGGGTTGCATTAAAAAAAAACACCCTGTATTTTTGCAGATATCTCTATTGTAATGTTTTTATGCTCGACTATGTCTATTCCTTTGTTAAAAATAAGTCAATGACAATAAAACTCTTGATTCTTGTAACAATTTTTTTCCTGAATTTTTATGGTTATGCCCTTTTATTTACTCACAGTTTATGATTGCTGCATAGTTTAACTGGGTGCCGGCATTAGATCGAAAGTCATTAGATCGAATGGCACTGGATCCAGAGCCCTGTCGATCTAACGCCTGTCGGAGCAGTGCCTTTCGATCTAGTGACTGTCGATGCATTGCCTTTCGAAGATATATCTGTATTAAGTTTGGGAAATCGTGATTATTAAAAATTATTGTAAGCAAATTTTTGTCTTTTGAAAGTTTTAACGTTGAACGGCACTGGACCGACAGGCATTGGATCGTAAGGCACTGCACCGACAGGCAGTAGATCGAAAGGCACTGCATCGACAGGCAGTAGATCGAAAGGCACTGCATTGACAGTCGCTAGATCGAACGGCACTGGATCGACAGTCACTAGATCGCAAGGCACTGCATCGACAGCCACTAGATCGAAACGCACTTCTCCGACAGTAATGACTTCTAAATTCAGTGTTCCAGCAATGCTGTCCTCACAAGTTTCGCAACGGAGAAAACATCAAATTGAATCGTTAAATTCAAAACCCATGATTAAAAAAAATTGGGAAAAACTATTAGTTAAATAATAGTTTATTACCTTTGAGGCATTCAAATTGTTTTCTAGTGCAAACGTAACATCAACATGTTTTTAGAGAGATTTAAAAAAAGTGAATTTATATTTCAAAAAAGATCAAAATTGTGCCTATGTTAATGTTTCTTTTCCAACCAATAAATTTACCTTCTTTTGCTAAAGAAAAATTAAAGGCATATTTTCAGTACATTTTTTATTGAAGATACAACAACAACAAGACTTTGTCCTGTTTTTTCTATGATTTTTTATTAGAACTACAGTAAGTAACTAATAAATTACTAAAATAAATGTCCTTCTGGAACGATTTTTTACTGCGAGGAAAAATAACAGGGGTATTACTAGACTTGTTTTTAAGTATTAAAATATTGGTGACAGTTTGATCAGATTGAATTAGTTTATTCTGAATAATAAAGTAATCTTACGAATGGCATTGTTTTGACGTACATATTCAAACGGCACTGGATCGACAGGCATTAGATCGAAAGGCACTGCATTGACAGTCACTGGATCGGCAGGCATTAGATCGAAAGGCAATGCACCGACAGTCACTAGATCGAAAGGCATTGGACCGACAGGCATTAGATCGAAATGCACTGTTCCGACAGTGTCGGAGCTATGCCTCTGGGTGCAGTGCCTTTCGATCTAATGCCTGTCCATCCATTTCCTTTCGATCCATTTCCTTTCGATCCATTTCCTTTCGATCCAGTGAGTGCCTTTCGATCTGATGACTTTATTTTGTGTCGGTCTAGTGCCTTTCGATCTAATTACTTTCGATGCAATGACCGGATCTCAAGTTTAACCATGTTTCAGTGCTCTGTGATATTCTAAAAATAGCCCGAATCCTTTTCTAATCTAAATGGCGGGGGATCTGGTAAATACCATGAGGTATCCACTGGGTGTTTACCAATGACTCTGCTGTATTGGGGGTATTTTTATCTTTGTAAATTATCTCAAATAATAATAGCAATTAAAAAATTACTTTATTAATTGAAACAAATTATTTAAAAAAAATTTTAAAAATATTAATAGGCCTATAAGTTTTTAGTTTAGAAATGAACCTCTTGTTGCAGCGGCATATTTAGTATGATTACAAAACTAATCGTAAACCATTTATAATAAACTGCAGGATCTCAAAAACAAATTCTGAATTTTTTTATGTACTTTAAAAACTGATGGTATTGATAGAAAACCATTAAGTATTTTAGAGTCTACGAGAAAAGTATTTTTTTTACTCTCTAGATCAATAGGAAACCATAGGCCTATAAAGCTTGGGAAAATGTTGGACACCCACTACACTTAAATTTATACTCGAGTCCTGTTATGATGGTTAGTAATGTAGGTAATCTCCAATTTAATACATAGGTACGACTTAAGCATAGGTCTAATAGAAATTTATTTTTAGAAACAAATTTATACTCAAGAACCAATAAATAGTGAATAGTTTAGCCTTTATAAAATCCTCCATAAATTATCTGGAAGAGACATTGCATAACTAAAAGCATTTTTGTAACAGTAATTAAATGAGATAACCTTAAAGTTATACTATCTAATCTTAAGAAGCATTTTGTTTTTAAATTTCTTATACTGTAAACAAATAAATGTTTGAAATAAAGTTTTTCACCATAACATTAAGGCTTAAGCAAATTTTAATTTTCTTAAATATTAGGTGTGATATGATGGAATAATCTATTGTCTTTGTTATTTGATCATTCAAGTTGGTTAGTTTCACTTTCAGTCTGATGGGCCAGGGATAATATTTGTATGGTTTTATGTAATAATAGGCTTTGGCCAGTGCCAAGAAGCCTGTGTGGTTGCCAAAAAAGATGCCAACATTTGGCATCGAACTAATGCACAAGGTCATCCAAGTAAATAACAAACTTTCCATTCATTGTGGATGTTTGCTTGAAACATCAGTATAGGTAGATGCTAAATAATTAAGTTTGATTTTGAGACAAGAAAATATTTATTACAATTATAAATTAGCTTAGTGTAAAGTTAATGATAAATAACTAATGTCAGTGAAAGTTGCAGTAGTATGGACATATATAATTCTACATTTCATTTAAGATCACACTGTCAAAAGCATTAATATAAAATTTGGCTTGGTTTAGTTTTTTACATAACCAATAAAAAAAACTACTCTTTTTACATAACTCTAGAAACCTAAAAAAACATTTTTTGACTCTGGAGAGATAAAACATTTTTTGGCCATGATCTAATAATAGATCACAAAGTCACAATGGCAGTTTTAAAAACAGGCGTAAGTCATGGAATTTGTTTGGTAAAGAAATTAGGAAGGTCTAGAAATAAAGGGTGGAGGGTTTTGTGGTAAGATTAATAACAACAAAATAACCTGGGAACTTGGGCTTTTAATAACTTAAATACTTATACATGGCAAATCAAGTTGAACAATGTTTTTGTGGACATAGGTCAATGAAATATAAATAAAAAGTACATCAGCTGTGATTTATAAATGACAAATCATCACATTCTCCCCAGCCAATTATATTATGCGGGAGGTCATGACGTAATCCATGTATCGGTCAGGAAGTCGATGGGTTTGTCGAGGACGTTTTGACTCGGAAGATTTGTCTTGGTTAGTTAAAAGACGGCGTACTTCCTCTCCCTCTTCATCCATCCTCATCTCCTCTTCTTGTATGCTTTGTTCAGTTTCATTTACATTCTCCTCTTGAGATTCGGCATTCTCTCCTGGAAGTTTATATTGAGTTTCATTACTGTTTAACTCTTCAGATAAACAGAGCGTAAAGAGCTCTTCAGAGCTATTTGGCGTAAAGAAACACTTGATTCTGTACCATCCTTTCTTCTTATGAGAGCATACTCAGGGTTGGCTTCAATCAACTCTGCTTCTTCTACAAGGTCATCATACTTGCTAGGACATACATTTTTCTTTATTAAAACGTTCATGGATTCAGTAATCAAGATGGCATTGCTGAACCGTTTGAAGTCTGCGGGGGATATGACAGGAACCTTTCATGAGGATTGCAGTCATTCGAAGTACACAAAAGGGACCGAATGTAGTGCAAAGCATCTTTCAGAACTAATTCCCAGTGGGTGATTGATAACCGTTTACTCTTTAGGGCAAGGGCAATGGTCTTTCATATGATACATTATACCTCTCTACTTGCCCATTCCCTCTAGGGTTGTAGGGTGAAGAAAGGCTACTTGCAACTCTGTTAGAATGTAGAAATGATGTTAATTCATGTGACAAAAATGAAGCTCCACGGTCGAAGTGAATAAATGCAGGAAGTCCAAAAGTTTTGAATATTTCTATTAAGCATTTAATTACAGTAGAGGAAGTCAGATGAGGACAAGGAAACGCGAATGGGAAATGAGAGTATTCGTCAACTATGGTAAGTATGTAGCAATTTCGTGAATTTGTTGGCACAGGGCCTTTAAAGTCAATATTCAAGCGCTCCATTGGTATAGTTGCTGTAATAAGTTGACCTAGATGTTTGACAAAATTGGGTTTGATCTCAGCACGAATAGGACATTCACATGTCATTCGTCTGACTTCCTCGAGAGAATATGGGATGTTCTTCTCTCAAAGCCAATGAATCATCCTGGTTACCCCTGGATGACATCATCTCATGAAGCTTGTACGGTACAACTTGCAATCATTTGTTGCTCCACAGGCACGGGACAACATATCGGCTTTCACATTTTTAGAACCAGGGCGGTAGACAATTTCAAAATCATAAGGAGACAACTAGCATCCATCTCATTATTTTATCACTTTTTATCTTGCTTGCTTGCTTCTTGTTGAAAATGAATGATAAGGCTTGTTGATCTGTAACCAACTTTAAGGGTTTTCCCAAAAGAAAAACTCTCCATTTACGAAGGGCCTCCATGATTGCTGTAGCCTAGTTCAATGATTAGTGCCACAGTACAAGTCAATTACAAGGGAGTGAGGGGGTGTGAAAAGGCCAATTTTAACATTACGTAATTGAGGGATGGCCCATGAGGCATGTCCGTGCAAGTTATCAACCAAAGCCAGGAGTGAGCCAGTACAGGGAGAGGTCAGGAGCTGGTACAGGAGAGGAAACCAGCTGAGGTCAGGAGCTGATACAGGAGAGCTGGAAACAGTACAGGAGAGGTCACTGAGCTGAGACTTACCCTACCACAGGCTGAACAATTTTCTCTCGAGGGAAATGACCTCTTCAATTATTCGTGTAGGCATTCAAAGATCAAAGGTGGTGTCGGCATTTTTGTCCAACGCAACAGTGTCTTACGGGACTTCAAAACGTTATCTGTCTGAGAAAGGTTGTCTGAGGACTTGCATTTCGAGGCCACTGAGATCCAGCTTCAAATGAATGGTGATAGGGTTGTTTTTTTCTGCGGTTTACTGCAACCTAGTTGGTGACCTGGAAACTTTTTTCAATCTTTTCAATGATTATTATGATTCCTTAACTCGATTTGCCGACCATGTCATCATTGGCGGTGACTTTAACATTCCTTTTCATACCGAAAAACCTGAAGCAGTTGACTTCCATAACTTGCTCATAAGCCTTGGGCTTACTGTTGTTTTTCATGAACCTACTAGAATATCCCAGACTTCTGAGAACTGTATCCATAATTTTCTAGTCAATCTCATCCCTTCACATAACTCCATAATTGAACCTTTCATATCTGACCATACCGCTCATCTTATTTCTTATCAAACTTCAGTAGATAAAGTTTCTAATAGTCCCAGTAGTTTTCGCAGAAACTTTAAATATTCCAACTTGGCTGAACTCAAATAACCTGATCAATGAGACTGATGATGGTCTTTGAAACAAGACCGAAATATATCTCGTTAAAAACTATTTGTTTTTTTGTATTATTATAGTGATGAGTTGCGAAAAATCAAATAATAATAATGCCATCACCAAAAGATCATACCGTCAAGAGTTAATTTCAAATTAGAATTGAATGGGGTTCTTTTGTCAGAACCCACCGAAGTTGGCAATGCCTTCAACTCCTACTTTGCCAATGTAGCTTCTGATCTACATTCGGAGACGGGAACTAACCTGTTCTCCAGGTTTAGATTGGAGACAGATCAGACTTTTTCAAATTTCAGCACTGTTGATAGTAAAGTGATCTTGAGTATTATTAACCAGCTTAAAAATATTAGTTCTTGTGGGATTGATGGCATCTCGATGAGAACCATCAAGTTCTGCTGGGAGGAGCTAGTCGAACCTCTTTCTTATATAATTAACTGCTCTCTGGTTAGTGGCATTTTTCCTGAAATCTTTAAAGTCGCAAAGATAAAACCAATTTTCAAAAAAGACAATGACCAGGAAGTGTCAACTATCGACCAATTTCACTCCTTCCTGCCTTTTCAAAGGTTCTAGAGAAGGTCAACAATCAACTAATTTCATTTCTCGAATCAAACTCTCTTTTTTCCAAAGACAATTCGGTTTTAGAAAAAGATTTTCCCACCAAATCTGCTCTTATCCAATTTGTTACAGACTGTTTGGATACCTTGGATGGAGGGGGCAGCCTAGTCAGGTGCTTGCTGATTTATCCAAAGCATTCGACTGTGTTGACCCTTCCGTCCTATCTGAAAAGGTTGCCTGCCTAGGCATTAGAAACTAGGTTCTGAGGTGGCTCGAATCGTATATGTTAGGCAAAAAACAAGTTACAGAAATAGATGTCTTTAAAAATTAAAGTTCGAAGTTTTCCATTTTGTCTGATGTGTATGAAGTGAGGTGGTATGGAGTGCCGCAAGGCTCTATACTTGGGCCCCTCCTCTTCCTCATGTACATCAACGATATCCAACATTTTTTAACCTCAGATGATCTGATCGTTTATGTTGATGACACTACTCTTCTCACAAAGAACCAAGATTTCGAAAAGTTGGGAATTGAATCTTTATTCAAATCAATGAACTTGCTCATTATTTTTCTGACAACAAACTTTCTCTTAATCCCAATAAAACCAATCACATATTTTTTCAAACAAAACAGAGACAAATCGTGAACTCAGATTACCCTCACCTATCAGTTGGGGACACCCAGCTGTTAGGCTTGAGATCAACTAAATTCTTGGGAGTGATTCTGGACGAAAGCCTAGACTGGAATGAGCATGTCAGCCAGCTCAGTGTAAGGCTCTCGGCAGGCCTGTTTGTCCTGAGACACATCTCCAATTTTGGTAATTTGTGCCTTTCAAAACTTGTGTATTATAGCTTAATAGAATCACATATCAGTTACTCTATTATTCTTTGGGGCAGATCATCAAAACGTAACTTACAAACCATATTCAAACTGCAGAAAAGAGCTATCAGGTGTATTTTTAGACATAGAGCTAGAGACCAATGTTCTGATATTTTCAAACAACTCGACATCTTAACTGTACCCTGTATTTATGAAACAATTTTGTATGTCAAAAAAACCAATCAATTAGCAAGTACCCCTGTCCACAATTACAACACTAGAAATAAAAATAATAGAACTGCCATCTCATATAATTTGTCAATGTTTGAGAAAAAACCTAATTTTATTGGGCCTAAACTTTTTCAAAAACTTCCGGCCAACATTAAATCTATTCAACCTTTCTCTAAGTTTAAAATGACCCTCAAGCAATATCTTGTCTCACAGTGTTTATACACTATTGATGAGTTTTTGGTACCACCTTAACTCCTTACCTAACCGAACCCTCATGTATCCTACATTTAACCTATATTTGACCCTGTCTAACCTCTGGGCTCCACCAGTCATAAACATTGACTGGTCTCATGCTGTGTAACCACGGTCAACGGGGCGACGCCGAAGGTAAAAGGTAAAAGGTACAGTACATGGGTGAACAGTACTGCCAAAAGGGCACAATAACACTATCATAGTGCCGAAGCCTGGCACACTACCGACTGTGCCACCAGCTCTTCTAATAGCTCATTTTAACAATTTAAGGTAAAAATGTTACTAATTACTTAAATCTTTGGTGTTATATTAAATAACTCCCAAAGAAATCTATTGGCTATTTCCCCCCCTCTCCCCAAGTAACGAAATCACCAGCTGTGCACATATTTTTATGTTCAAACATAAAACCTGTGTGTTTGGAAAATAGAGTGAATTTCTCTCCATTGCGTTAAAGGCTTAATGATCTAAGTAAAATGTTTTTTTATCCAATTTTAAGTGTTGATTCCTTTCTTGTTCCAGATTGTTCAGCATCAGCCAGTCAAGTATGAGATTTACCCTCTCTCACCACTCTCCAGGCACAGGCTGAGTAAGTTTTACTTATTAGTACCACACCTGTTAACTAAAAATTTTCTTTTTTTCCCTCATCTCCTGAAATTAACTGAATTCTCTTCATCTGTGAATCTTATCAGTTTTTAAAAGAGTTTATATAATAACAAAAGTCAACATTAATAAAAACCTTGGGAAATTCGAGCTAATCGATAAGAGCTGACCTCGTAGAAAGTATTCATTAAAAAAAAAAATCTCCTTGCTGTGGGGAGGATTTTTTTATGACTTTAAAATGTTTTGTTGCGTCTTTCAGTGTGGGTTGTCAGCAGTATAGGTATGTCGATTTCCTCCTTTAAAGCCTACTAGGCTATCAGTGGAAGTGCTGCTCTCTTCTAATTGGTTGAATGAAAAACAACACTAATAATCCATCTACTATTAACTCATTTATCAATCCTAAACCAACGAACACCTACAGAGGGCTGATGAATTTCCCAAATTAATTTGTAATAGAGCAAACAATTTGCTAGTGTTTGTTGTTGTGAATGTGTGAACTAATGAATGTGTTATGATAGAAAATCTATCTCATTTAATTTAAAATAATAAGCTTATTGGCCTTTGCTCTTCAGACTTTAGATTCACTGTTTTATACTGTCTTTAAAAAATACAATCATGAGTAGGAAATAAGGTATGAATAATATATCCTCTTTTATTAATAAGGTATGAATGTGAGGTATTTCATAGGGACCGTCCATAAATTACGTAACGCCCCTGGGGGGGAGGAGGGGGGTTTCGGCAGCATTACGAGCCGTTACGGGGGAGGATAGGGGGGTCGTCACAGCGTTATGTAACTGCTAAACCTCAGAATGTATGTCTTATTTTATTTAAAGTTAGTTTTTTTTCAGTTAAAATTTAAGTTTTTCACCCTTTTTTCTGGAATTATGAAAAACTTGAAAAAATGTTTTTTGTTAAAATCTTTTCATTTAGGTACTAATTAGTCATAATTCATGAAAATTTCTAGTTTTCCCTCATAGATAATGTAATTGGCATCCATGGGAACACCATGGTCTCGTTATGGTAATATAAAGGTAATATTTAATTTAAATACCATATTAATTAGTGATTTTCTCTTCTTTCCCATAGAAGTCAAATGGCACTATTTTTCGCAAAAAACTTGTACACATTTGGCAGCTATGGGAACAAAATGATTTTACTTGTAAATAAAATGAGAACTTTGTCTTTCCATAGGTGCCAATTGAAACAGTTTTTTCAATTGCATTTAATTATTTCATTGACAAATAAAACTGTCAACATAGTAACATGATATTTACTAAATTAAAATACCAACTAGCATGAGAATAATTTTTTCAGTGACTGTAGTGACATTCTATTGAAACTTGTCCTCAGAAATGGCCAAGTTCATGTGGTGGCATTGCATGTGACATGGAACATAACCAATAAATTCTAAAATGCAAAAATCAGTGCTGGCAACCTGAAAACACCATATTTCTCTTCAAAAACATCAGACTTTGATTTCCAAAACCTTGTAAACCGGTGAACATCTAAAATCGATGAGAAAAAAACCTGTTGCCAAAGCTTTCGAGGGGAAGAAAGGGTTAAAAATTGTCTAATGTTAGTATTATATTTTCTCAGAAGAATGCAAAGGGAACTAAGTTTTTAACAGTGTCTAGTTATATAAAAATCGGAAAAAAGAATGACTTTTGAGTGAACTTGGTTGGACCGGGTTGGATGCCCGGTTCGAACAGACTTAACGTGGTTTATGCCCAACTAACAAAAAACCCCAGAACAGAGCCATCCATGGTGCCAATCGTGACAGTGTTCGACCACAAGTCCACTCCATGGGAGGACGAGTGAAGATTATATTTATTTTTTCAATTTCTTTCCTTTTACTCTGTGCAATGTGATCTTAATACATTAACATTTGATAAAATATTTGTTATATCAATAAATAATTTTTTCTTTGGAGTTTAAATTTGTCATTTGTTATATATTACGGTTTTTAGAAGATAAATTGGGAAGGGGTAATGACGCTGCGTTATGTAGTTTTTAGGGGGGTTAGTGTCGCCGTTACAGCTCTGTGACAAAGGGGGAGGGGGGTCTAAACAGGCAGATTTTAGAGTTAAGTAATTTATGATCAGCCCCAGCCCCACACCTCTTGACTATAGTTTGCTCATGTTTTTCTGTAGGTATCTGTTTTGGTCTAGGAATCTCAACAGTATTTGATTCATCTGCTACCCTATATATTATACATTTATATATATATATATATTGGTTCATCTAGCAAAAAGCCCCCGATAACCAGGTGACCAATGCTAACATTAGGAAAAATCTTTTAAGCCTCCTTGAGGGCTCAGTCATAGGGCTGCCAATCTAGCAACATAATAGGCTTCGGTTGACGTGCTGAGACCTTTTGAGTCTATTTCCCACAATCCAATCAATCAATCAATCATTCAATCAACCCTAGCAAAAAATTATAAACATATGGTCTAATTTGATTAACATGGAAACTTTGTACGTTTATGGGAAGGGGTACTTAGGGGTTCTGTTGATCTTATAATAAAGATCAACAGAACATGCAGGCCATTGTCAAGTTCTGTTTCATATGAACATTAAAACAGTAAATTTGTACCTTTTCTAGTAAAATATTTATGCCCTAACTCCATTTAGTTTAGCCACATGGCAATCCAGACAGTCAATTATTTACTAAACACCATACACCAAACCAGTGAAAAAGACAATTCTGATTTAAAAAATAAGTGCATAGAGAATTCTTGGCACACCAATAATTAATCGAAAGTTAATGATGACGACTTTAAAAAGTTATTATTTAATGTTTTATGTTAAATATTCAACATTTATATTTAACTTTTTTGGGGTATTTGCACCACAAGTATAGTCTGTTATTTAGAGTGACATATTTTTGATTAGGATTGGTAATTGATTAATATTTCAAAAGAGTTAATTGATTTGTGTTTTCTTTTATTTTGGATTAGTACAAGATGATAGTGAAGATGGTTCCTATTTCATTTCCTTTGTTCTTAGATCCAGATCAGAAAACTGAAACCTCAACATCCCCAATTTTTCCTGCTCCTTCTTCCTGTCTTCCAGGTAAAAATCATAATTCAACACCCTGTTGATGAAATTGCGAATTCTGATGATTTTATTTTTTATGTGTTTGTCGGTTAATGTGTCTTGCTTATGCTAACTGCAAAGAAGGGGATAATAGCTTTTGCTACTTCCGGCTCTGCATTCAGAAGCCACCGATTTACGTTCATTTTGCATCCTTATAAAATAATAATTGAGGAGAGGAGACGTAACAATTTTAAAATAACAAATCTAGCCTACATCTTGAGTTGGCCGTAATGTAAAATTAATTCTTTGTCCAATATATTAGAGAATTGTTGGTGATATCAAGGTGTCCACCTGACTAGAAAACCTGGAAGTATATGTGAATTTTGCTCACCGGGAAAAAATCCGTGAATTATACATGAATTTTTTGGAGGACCTGGAATTTTTAGGGTACTTTTGATTTCGCTACGCACAAATCGCATGTCGGCAACAATTTTGTTTTTGTCATCACCGATGGTTCTTCTCTCATATCTTCATATGAGCGTCAAGTAGGAAGACCACATCCAACGCTACAGGAAGGAGCAGATAACAGTGGACCAGAAGTATCACAGATTATTTCAAGACGGTTCTAAACAGAATATGTCTTAAATGACAGTTACAGTATAAGTGACTGGAACCGGCCGGTTCAGTCACTTTTCAACCACTGTAACAGTTAAATTTGCAGTCCTGTGTTCCATTCATTCTAATATTATAGTCAGAGACAAATTGAACATTAGGTAATCTATAATTGTTATTATAGTCTTTACATTTCTGGGAGTAATTAACTGGTGTAAAATCTTACTTTTTGGGTTCAATTTTAACCAGATTACTGTAAACCAAATTGGTTTTAACATGTGCAAAATACTAGGTTAAAGACCAAAACGTATCTGGAACTGTTATATTTTACCCTGTATTAGTGACAAGAAACGGAATGGACAATATTATGCTGCCATTCAACGGTGTTATATTTGGTATATACGATCATTTTGTTTTGATCTTACCACCAATGTTACATGCAGAGTTGCCCATTTGATACATAATTTCTTGTCAGATTTCCGCCGGTTTAAAAATTTCCAATTGTTGGTTTATATACATTGAGGATTTGTTACACTTTTTTACGATTTTCATATAGAGCTGAGCTTAATGCGGTGATTTAAAGTGATTGTACAATAATTTTGTTTGAAAGTAACATGGACCTTAAAGAAAAATACGGTCTACGTCTAGGATAGCGAAGGGTTCACAATGTCTCACTTACGATCCGATGGAAATCGATCTATCGAGCCCTTTCGTGTTGCGACCTTCTTCAACTGGATATATTGAACAATCGTCTCTCATCTGATCTGAACAGATCACAGAGGAGTCACAAAACTCTGAAACTCTTGATACTTGTAACTTACTGTATACCGCCCGAGTATTAATGTATTTATTGTATTTTGATTTTGTATTGTATTTAGTCTGTTTTACGGAATCGGTTGTGTATTTCTGTAAATATCATTAATTGTTGACATGATATCAAATTAGATGTGAAAGAAAGAGTCCTCCTCGAGGATACTGATATTCAATTGTCATTGCAGGTCTGGTGAAGCGCAAGGTGTTGGTGTTGGATCTGGACGAGACGCTGATCCACTCGCACCACGAGGGCGTCGTGAGGCAGACGGTCAAGCCCGGGACGCCGCCGGACTTTGTGCTCAAGGTCACGATAGAGAGGCATCCCGTGCGGTTCTTCGTCCACAAGCGACCTCATGTCGACTACTTCCTGGATATTGTGAGTGTACTGGAGTTCATAAGTTCCATACCTGATTGGATGGTCGAGTGGATAAAGTGCTCAACTCATAACCTGAAGGTCGCCTGTTCGATTCTGACAAGGATCGAAATTGTGTCCAGTTGCCATTTGTCATTGTGCTATGAATTAATGATGCTATCTAAAAAAAAGGCCCCCATTAGATGGTAACAAGACCCGGGTTTGGACTGTTCATGATCAAAATGTTAAAAAAGCCACGGGCATAGAAACATACAAACACTCAGAATGAAATAATTTTTACTGTTCCTAGTTAGAAAAAAAGGTTAAAATATTGTTTTCTAAACTGTTTTGTATTCCTCTCTAAAATATGTCTGAATATAAACAATTAATTAATTCATCGATTTTTTTATTAAAGGAAAATTAGAAAATATAAATAACCCCGTTGCAGCAGACCTGCATACTCAGCGAATTTCAAATGCAAAAAACATATATAGTCCAGGCAACGAAAGGTTATAGAGGGAATTGCATGGATCACAATATTTGACTTTTTAACTTTGTTTGGACTAGTTAGGAGTAAAACATATCAAAAGTCCCTGCCCTTAGCCCTTGAGCCGGCTGGGCTGGAAGGGCCTAAAGGTACAATTTTTTGGTTTTTCCTAAATATCTTGAAAACTATCAACTTTTAGTATTCTCTATTGAATTTGAAAGTTAAAGAAAATTAAATTTCCTTTAAGAAAAATACATAATATGTCTACTTTGGTCCAACCGTTTACAAGGTAAGCACTAATTTTATTAATATTAAAAAAATATTATTTCCATAAGAAATACATGTAAATTTGTGGGTAACTTAGATGCCCAATTGGGCTTCGCTTTATTCACCTAAACGAAAATTAACAGCATTCAGGAAATATTGACAAAATTTGCAGTAATTTGACACCTCGATCATAAAAATTGGTCTAAAATTAAGGCGTTGGCGAGCTCACAAAAAACGTTATTTTTCAAGGAATTATTACAATTTGTTATAATTCCTTGAAAAATAACGTATTTCGTGAGCTCACCAACGCCTTAATTTTAGACCAATTTTTATGAATGAGGTGTCATATTACTGGAAATTTTGTCAATATTTCCTGAATGTTGTTCATTTTCCTTTAGGTGAAAAAACATTGCCCAATTGGGCATCTATGTTACCAACAAATTTACTTGTATTTCTTATGGAAGGGATTTTTTTTTTAATATTAACAGAATTAGTGCTTACCTTGTAAACGGTTGGACCAAAGTAGACACATTATGTATTTTTCTTACAGGAAATTTAATTTTCTTTAATTTTCAAATTTAATAGGGAATACTATAAGTTGATAGTTTTCAAGATATTTAGGAAAAACCAAAAAAATTGTACCTTTAGGCCCTTCCAGCCCAGCCGGCTCAAGGGCTAAGGGCGGGGACTTTTGATATGTTTTACTCCTAACTGGTCCAAACAAAGTTACAAAGTCAAAAATTGTGATCCATGCAATTCCCTCTATACCTCTTTTTGAGCATTCATTGCCTGGACTAATCATATATTTAATTTCGTAAGGCGATTCTTTGCGTCAAAATTGTGGGTGACTGGCAAGTCGCACAAAGATGGGAGAGGGCTAAAATTAAAGGTCTCTATTTCGTGATGGCGGGAAAAATACGGAACTCGCTTGAAATTCACCAGAAAACGAGAAATAACGTAAAATATCTGCCATTTAAAAAGCATTGGAATCTAAAAAAGTCTGCTTTGTTTACATTAAAACATGTGGTGCTGATGATTGATTCAAAGCCATATGCTACATGAAGACATAATTTTTTTTTCAAAAGACAGCTAACTATGTTCAATGTACTATGAAAAATAAATATTTTAAATTTAAGATTTTCAGACTTTATAATTACGGGTTTGAGTTTATATGTATAATTTAAAATTATAAGAGATAAATGAGTTTGTTTCGTTTACGTTACAACGATGCCGATTTAATGCCAAATGATCGATATAAATATAAATGTAAGCGAAATGTTTGTGCCGACATTGTAGGCGTTTGGCAAGTCCCAGGAAAATGGGAGAGGGCTCAAATAGAAGGTCTTGATGCCAGGGACTCGGGGAAAAATACTAAAATTTCTTAAAAGTTTTTTTTTAGAAAATAAGATATAACGTTAAATATCTGCCATTTAAAAATCATTGTATTCTAAAAACGTCTACTTTATTTACATTTAAACATATGTTTCTTATACTTGATTTAAAATCTCATGCTAGATTTTATAATGATTTATTTCAAATCCAGCAAAATAGGTTGAACACACTATAAAACGTGACGGGTTTTTTCCTTTTAAATTTTCCGTTTTTATAATTTTGGGACCTTAACCTCAAAAAGCAAGAGGAATTAAATACAACTGTTACTTTTACATTGTATCAAGTAGCAGTAGCTGATGCTGATTTAAAGCCAAGTGATTTGTAAGATTTACACAATCGAATCATTTTTAAGGCCCAGCTCTACCAGTTTTATGTGCGGTCGGAAATGATCATAGATCAAAATATGTGGGAACAGCTATCGAGTACAACATCAGCTTGAAATTTGATCGTACTAAAAGGGTTTACCTTTAAATTTGGCCAATAAAAAGTATATTTAATCTTGAATCTACCAAGATAAAGCAGTATTTACTCAAGGACAACCATGAAAAAGTGTTGAACGTAGGGTAAAATCCTCAATATTAACTATTGACCAAGCCCGTGGTCTCAGAATCTAACTTCCTCATGAAGTGGAGCCAGAGGCTTCAACGTGGAGCGTAGAGTCGTCAACGGGAGACCATTTTCTGATTTCATTCTAATAAGAATGAAATTTGCCTATTGGGTAAAATGTAGCCTCAATCGGAGATTTCCATATAAGTACCCTTAATCTGTCCAATATGTTCTTTTGAACCAGGTGGAGGCTACACACGACATTTGCTCATTTTTGTGTTAAATGTCACGACTTTCTTTGGGAATAAATTAAGTGCTGCAGACTGTGGTTAACCTTAAGAATTTCTTCAAACCATGCCCGTATGTTTAATTGTAAACAAAGTGAACTGAGTTTGCTTTGAGAACGACGGATAGCGCCACTGTTCCAAAAAAAAAATCAGCCCTTTACTATACTGAAGTAAAGCCCTTTATTAAAATTCTGATACGTACTAGAAAATGTCAAAATATCTTAAACATTACACTTTAAACTTTTTATTCCGTCAAACTGTTACCACGTTGTTAGTGTGAAGGAAACATTAATTATCCAGCATTTGTATTTTATTTATAGGGGATTTTGCCCCTACAAGCCACTAGTATATTTTAATCCAATATAACAAGACTTGACATGTTTTTGTAAGCTCCATAAGAATAACATGGGGAATGAATATGCAGGTTTGCTGCTACAGGTATGTTTAAACCGGTTGGTTTTAATTCAATATTTAGTAGATCTAAACTGGAAGAAGCCACTTACCAAGTTTTATCAAGATATGTTGAGAAAGAAGCGAGATATAGAATGTTAATTATTTCCCATAAGGTTAACATTGAGACAACGTACTGTGTTTACCACTTTCAATATCTCGGTAACCAATGGACATAGAGCAGTGATTCAAAATACTAAATTGTTTGTTTTTTTGAGCTGAATTCAATGGTGCAAAAAAATTTGATAAATTTTATTTTTCTATGTGAAAAACTCGAAAAACCTATTTTTGGGGGGGTTTATCCCCCTTTACCCCCCCTTCCGGTGGTCCGATCGGGCTGGTTCACGAACTTGTCCGAGTGATTATCACTTTACACGTCTGTACCAAATTTCATTAAGATCAGACCATATTTACGGCCGCTATCGTGTTAACAGACATATATATACAGGGTGTCTTTAAAGTCCTTCACCAAACTCCATAACTTGGTTTATTGGGTCAAAATGAGCAAAAAGGTTCATATGAAGGTATGTCCGAAAATGCATAGGATTTACCCAGATATCCGCCATTTTGTATTTTTCACGAAATATTTTTTATCTCCGAAGTTTGTTAATCGATTTTTTTGAAACTTGGTATGTACCTATAACTAGTCAAGGTTGGTTCATAAAAAAATAATCAGCATAATCGAATGGTAAATTTAAATTGAAATTTCGAAATAACGGTACGTAGTACAAAAAATATAAAGAATAAAAATTTTTAGAAAATTTGATTTCCAGTCTAATGACACCAGAATTATGAAAATCGGTTAATAAACAACTGAGTTACGGCCACATTTATCTACTGAGGCAGAGTAATTGACCTATGTCAGCGCATGACTCAATGCAACAATGGGCCATTTTTCCTACAAATTATGCTGCCTCGTTAGATACATTTGACCATAACTCAGTTATTTATTAACCGATTTTCATAATTCTCATGTCATTAGATTGGAAATTAAATTTGCTAAAGGTTTGAATTCTTTACATTTTTTTGTACTACGTACCGTTTTTTCGGAATTTCAATTTAAAGATTTTAAACAGCCGCCATTTTGAAATTTACCATTCGATTATGCTGATTATTTTTTTATAAACCAACCTTGACTAGTTATAGGTACATACCAAGTTTCAAAAAAATCTATTACAAACTTCAAAGATAAAAAATATGTTGTGAAAAATACAAAATGGCGGATATCTGGGTAAATATGCATTTTAGGACATATTCATATGAACCTTTTTGCTCATTTTGACCCAATAAACCAAGTTATGGAGTTTGGTGACGGACTTTACAGACACCCTGTATATATATATACAGTGTGTAAAAAAAGTCCGTCCGTCCCCCTCTTTAATTTTTTGTTTGTTAACCTCTTGAAGTCCGGGTATTTTTACTACCTTGTACATGCCCGGTCCGAGTTATTTTGGAGATTTTTGCTTAAATTGATATTGCATAGAAAAACGTGTTTTATATTATTTTAGATATATTGTAGCTGTTTTAAACTTTTTATTTTTCATGTATGAAAGTGTCTAAACAGGTTAAACAGTAAAAATAATTTTTTTGGTACATTGACATTTTATGGATAAAATAAGTCTTGAAATTGACAGTTACAAAGAAGTATTATAACATTTTTTTAAATAGGCAAATAGGCTATGGTTATTCAACAAAAACTCATCATTAGTAATTAAAAAACTCAGCATTCAGTTCAAAAGTATAATTAGAGGGAAATAAATACAAACAAACTTACATTTTAGTAGTGTTGAAAGGTGTGAAACTCCTTCATGCACGGATGAATGCAAAGGGGCACACCGCAGGGCACACACATGTAGTAAGTGTATTTTCTCTTCTTGGGTCTTCTTTTGGTGTTTGAACATACATGGCAGAATCTTCTTGGTCTTTGTTTTTTTCAGTGGGTGGGATGGGTTCCAAAAAATGCCTGGCGGACAGTCGAAGGGGCATCTGACCAAGCGATGGCCTCCCACCTTTGGGGCTAGTCTTCATGACACAGTGTTTGGCAAAAATGTCTCTCACCAGGTCCAAACGAAACTGAGATAGCTTTACACATTTCCTTTGCTTTGCTATTTGTTCCAAAATAAAAGCGTTTCTTACTGAAACATCCAGTAAATGGAAGAATAGTTTCTTATACCATTTCAGTGACTTACATGCGGTTACATTGAAGGAAAGCTGCATATCCCCTACATCTACAGCCCCCATGTGTTTATTGTAGTCCAACACACTGATAGGTTTCACTGTCATCTCATCGGTTTCCCAATTTATTTTCCCTGTCTCACACATGCCATGAGAGTGCATTGTTTTCAACATTCGCACTTCACGCTTGTCCTGCCAACGTTCATACAACATGAAGTCAGTGTGATATGTGTCAACGACACCTCTGTCTAACTTAGGTAGTTTTTTTGGAAGAGCTCTCCTGTCTGGTTGGCATGTACCACACATATTGGTATTACGCTTGAAAAGTTCCTCAGCCAATGTCGGTGAAACATACCAATTATCAAGATAAAGTTTATAGCCTAAATCTAGTAAAGGGTCCATCATAGTCATAACTACCTGCCCAGTCATCCCTATCTTATCGTACAGCTCACTAAATCCAATCTCAGTTCCTGATCCAATGTAAGGTAAGATATTACAAACAAATCCTGTCGTGCAGTCGGAGAGCACAAACATTTTTATTCCAAAACGGGCTCTTTTGCTCGGGATGTACTGTCTAAATGCTAATTTTCCTTTAAATAAAAAAAGGGTCTCATCAATCGCTACATTCTCGTGTGGCGTAAACTTGTCACTAAAAAATTTATTTAGCGTGCACAAAATAGACCTAATTTTATGTAACCTTCCAAACGATTGTATGTTGGGTGCAATCGAATTGTTGAAGTGCAACATTGACAAAATCATCTTGAACCTATTCCGGCTCATTACCTGTGAAAATATATTGGTCTCGATAAGTTTATCTTTACTCCAGTAATCATTTATGTAATTCTTTCTTACATGAGACATGAGAACACATAGGCCTAAGAAACACAACATTTCATTAGTGTTGGTATCATACCAAGTGCTGATTTCAGCCTGAGAAATATTTGGTAGCTTGGAAATTACCTCTTTGAAATAAAGATTCGTTTGTTCGACAATGTGGTTTACAAAATCTAGAGGAAACATTTCTAAAAATAATTCTAAAGAAGAACTTTCATTATTTAGTTCCAAGTGTGTACCAGGGTTTTGTTCCCTAAACTCAAAAACTGTGGGAGTGAAATCAGTATCATGCACCCAGGGATAGTGTTATATCTATTGGTCTGTATTATAAAAAATCATATGTTTTAATTTCATTTCTCACTACTGTTTACATGTTGGTCAATTTTTAAGAAAAACAAAGATTGTACAATAAAATATATATTCAAACATATTTTCAATATTAATTACTAGGATTTTAAAGTGGCGACTTTGGTAAAGTAAAAATGGATCCTGATCAATTTCAACAGCTCATGCAAACTCTTACAACGGCTATTCAAGGTATGTCTCAAGCTCACCCTACAAGAAATATAACTTTGATTTCCAACTTTGACGCTTTTGATAGTAGTAAAGAATCATTTACTCAGTACAAAGAAAGGTTTGAAAACTACCTGAAACTAAAAAATGTTTTTGCTGACAAAGATCTTTGTGCTCAGATTTTTCTAAATAGCCTAGGGTCTTCCGGTTATGACTTGTTGAGTATGCTGTCTTTACCTAGAAAGGTCACTGACCTGACGTATGATGACATCACAACCGTGCTGGGAAATCATTTTCCCAAACAAAATGAAATTGTTCAACAACATCAGTTTTTGTCAAAGGTTCAACAACCCGATGAGTCAATATCCGACTATGTAACTTCTCTCAAAAAACATATATCTTCGTGTAACGTCACCTGTTCTGCTTGTCATGCTCCAGTCTCTGATCTGTTCCTCAAAGCACAATTCATCAGGGGCATAAGGGATTCATCCATTAGGGAGAACCTTCTTCAACAGGAGGACTTGACCTTCGATTCTGCTGTACGACGAGCTTTGGCCATTGAAGCTTCAAAGATTGATAGCAATGTAATTAATGAGTTTACCAGGCATCAGACTGCAACCGACACGTCCGTCCACAAGGTGACAATGCAGTCGACCACTGGGCACTGCTCATCCCGCGGACATAGCCGTGGCCGCTCCACCTCTTCCGTGAGGGAGTCTACGGGCACACGCCATCCGCTCGAGGACCAACGTCGGGGGCACGTTGATTTGACCACACTGGGATTGAGTGGCCTTTGTCTTCGGTGTGGCAAGCACAATCACACTTCAAATAAGTGCACTATCCACCGTTCTCGACTTCGCTGTAAGGAATGTAACAGAGAAGGACATGTTGCGAAGGTATGTATTAAATCCTTGTTATCAAGACAAAATAAGACAGCTTCGATACAACTCTTGCATCCCGATGGCGACAACCAGACCCTTACATCAGACGATGATGATGATCTTTACGGTGTAGGACAACTTAGAAATATTTATGACATACATTTGTCAGACACGGATAAATTTATTACGACTGTTCTTATTAACAATCTACCTCAAAAATTTGAAGTTGATTCCGGTTGCGCACACACGCTTATTCCTGTGGGAGATTTCAATCGGCTACGTATTTCAATGGACTCACTCCGACCGACACCTATCAAATTTCGATCTTATACTAACGAAGTAATTTCACCTTTGGGTATAGCTACAGTACATGTAGAATCTAATGGAATTTCATCGTTTCAGCAACTTTTTGTTGTTCCCAATGGATACAGTCCACTGTTGGGCCGAACATGGATCCGCCATCTACACATTAACTTAAATAACATTGATGAAATATCAGAAAGGGACAATGGCATCAATTCTGTAAGTGACGATATCGATGATCTTATCATTAAAATAGAAACACAACTCAGGAAACTTCGCACAGAATTGGAAATGATGCGGCCACCTAGCAAGTCCACAATTCAGGAGTGTTACCCACCAGTGCCGCGCTCCTTCAGGGAGGGGGAAAGGGTCCTAGTATGTATGGAGGCCAAATGGAAATTCGGCAAAGTGATAACTAGGCTTGGAGCACTCAATTACAGCGTTCAACTCGACTCTGGATATATCTTAAAGAAACATATAAACCAACTGAAACGGACGGAGGTTCCTGAAACTGACACCATAATCAAGAGACCCCATAAAGATTCACAAAAACCTGATTCAGAAAATTATACAAATAAAAAGGTTACATTCAAGGAAACCCTTGAAAATTCTGATATAACAATTTTTCGTCCTTCGACCACTATTCATCACCCTAACATGAATTCACCTGTTGTCACTCGACCACCACGTCCACGACATACATCAAGAAAGGTTATGCCACCAAACCGATTTAGTCCTTGAATACTTCCTCAGTGCCGAAGAATCTGTTATATCTATTGGTCTGTATTATAAAAAATCATATGTTTTAATTTCATTTCTCACTACTGTTTACATGTTGGTCAATTTTTAAGAAAAACAAAGATTGTACAATAAAAATATATTCAAACATATTTTCAATATTAATTACTAGGATTTTAAAGATAGGTATACTTAGGTTGTTTCTTTGATTTTGTTCCCTTTGCCCTCCTACCTTTTTTCTTTGGTGGTTCATTTTCCTTATTTCCCCCGTTATCAACAACATTTTCATCTTCACAGGGATCTAAAGTTACAATTCTAACATCACCAGAATCACCACTTGGCCCTGGAATAGGGTTGTCGTAATCGACAATGTCTAGGCCTACATCTTCGTTATCGTTCTGAATATCATTGTCAATCGGCGAAAAAAGGACTTCATCTTCATGATCACTTTCACTACACTCAGATTCGTCACTAAATCTATCATTAGTTATAAATTCCGCTATTTCACAGTCGCGAAGAAAACGCCGGTCCCGCAAAGCCATTTCGTTTTGTTTACGAACTGAGCAACAGCTGACGACGCAACTAAATGTGCAGTTGATTTAGTTTCCCAGTGTTCCCACACGGGAAAATAACAAAACAAAATATACCATTAGAAAGCTTGTTTTCTAACGGAAAAAAAACATATAACTTGTGACCGAAAGTTTGTTAGTCTGTGAAGTCAAGGAACGCTGAAACCGAACGATGTCCGATCCCGCTGATAGGCGGGCGTGGACCAGGGGCGAGGTGGGGGTCATCCCGCCTATGTGCGGGCGTGGACTTCAAGAGGTTAAGACAAACAATTAACCTTTGGGGAATGATACTAACTCAACCCAAATTATTTTTTGACGTTACCGAAAATTTTGAGTGTCCCCCAAAAATGGGGGATTTTGGGGGCAACTCAAAATTTTCAAATGCAAACCCCTTTTGAGTGACCCCTCATTTTAAAGAACTTTAAAAAACTAGACGAATGGTGAAAGTTGGAGGTCTCTAACGTGTTTCTGTCCAAATTGACAGCTTGTCAAAATTTTGAATACAACACATCCTTGAAACCTGGCATCTAGGACGTTTGGAGTTTTAATTCACCTTTAGTGACTTAAAAATGAAACGACCCTGGGAAAAATGTTATTAAATGAAAAAGTGGTCTCTTTTGGTGATATTTAAAATTTTGAGTGTCCACCAAAAATGGGGGATATTGGGGGCAACTCAAAATTTTCAAATGCAAACCCCTACCGAGTGACCCCTCATTTTAAAGAGCTTTAAAAAAATAGGCAAATGGTGGAGGTTGGAGGTCGCTATTGTGTTTCTATCAAAATTGGCAGATTGTCAAAGTTTCAAGGAGTCATATTCAAAGCTTTAAAAGGCTGCCAATTTTGATAGAAACTCGTTAGCGACCTCCAGCCTCCACCATTCACCTATTTTTTAAAAGCTCTTTAAAATGAGGGGTCACTCGGTAGGGGTTTGCATTTGAAAATTTTGAGTTGCCCCAAAAATCCTCAATTTTGGGGGACACTCAAAATTTTAAATATCACCAAAAGAGACCACTTTTTCTTTTATTAACATTTTTCCCAGGGTCGTTTCATTTTTAAGACACCACAGGTGAATTAAAACTCCAAACATCCTAGATGCCAGGTTTCAAGGATGTGTTGTATTCAAAATTTTGACAAGCTGTCAATTTGGACAGAAACACGTTAGAGACCTCCAATTTTCACCATTCGTCTAATTTTTTAAAGCTCTTTAAAATGAGGGGTCACTCAAAAGGGGTTTGCATTTGAAAATTTTGAGTTGCCCCCAAAATCCCCCATTTTTGGGGGACACTCAAAATTTTCGGTAACGTCAAAAAATAATTTGGGTTGAGTTAGTATCATTCCCCAAAGGTTAATTGTTTGTCTTAACAAACAAAAAAAATTAAAGAGGGGGGACGGACTTTTTTTACACACTGTATATATATATATATATATATATATATATATAAATTTGAACGAATGGTGTTTTTTACTTCTGGGGACCCCAAAATGAAAAATTTAAATGTCTCGAACTTAGGTCTTACCATGAGTACTACCGTATAGTTTATTCCTTTAAGGAAATTCGCTAAAACGGTTTACTATTATTAATTTTATATGGTTTGATTTGGTAAGTCGAGCCATGAAGTAAAGCCTTAAATATCTTACATGTCTTGGTAAGTTTTTACATTGCTAACTCTTGTCTGCTGATTCACCAGGTATCCCAGTGGTATGAGCTTGTCGTGTTCACTGCGAGCATGGAAATTTACGGCGCAGCAGTCGCCGATAAACTGGACAACAACCGAGGCATTCTTAGGCGAAGGTATATTTGTCTTAGGCATTGGAGCACCTCAACATCCTTGTTTCCTCATTGCAATTTATACACTTCTTTTCAGATAATATGTATAATGTTGCAACATGTTTTAATAAAATGATTCAATTTAATAAAATTAATTTTAAAGGTTCCTCATTGAAATTTCAACTGAAGCCAGCAAAAAACATTGTTTGGTTTTACGTCCCTTCGCCTAACATTCTTGTCATACTTTTGCACAGGTTAAAGACTATGATCTAGTTTGCTCAATAGTAATGAGCTTATCTTCTAATACATTTGAAATAGCTTAAGTTGTGTTTTACTAAGAAATAGCTTTTCTCCCCGTCCAATTAAAACCAAACAGAAATGAACTTTTTAACATATGACAGTCTCTGATATGTGATCTCAAACAAGGCCGTAGCCAGGAAGGTTTTTGGAGGGGGTTTGAGCTCCCCTCACCAAAAGTGGTGACCTTTTTAGTCTATAATGAAATAAAATTACCTTATCCAATCAATATTTTTCTTATGATGACATGTTTCGTTCCGAATAGAGGTGTGCGGATAGTGATTTTTTGGATCGGATCGGATAGCTTATGTTCGGATCGGTTTCGGATCGGATAACAACAGGTTCGGATCGGATAATACCGGATTCGGATATTTACAGCGCGGCGTAATGAGCAGATTTAAGTTTTCTCAAAAGCCTAAGGTAATTGCAAGGAACTACCATATCATCCTAATGTGTAAGGTAAGATTTGCCTTGATAGGGTTGAGTCGTTGATTGTTGTGATATATTGTTTCCAATATAGGCCAAATGTCAATTATTAAAGTATGCAAAGGTTCAACTAAATATCTGTTGAGAATTTAGGAATTTGTTGATTCCCCTTAAGCATAGGTAGTAGATAATTAATTGAATAAGCTTATTAGGCCTAAATCAATTTCAGGATTTGCAACTTAAAAAATCCTTTTCCAATGCAACATAAATTTGTTCACTATTAGGCCTCTGTCTTTTTTGTTCTTTTCCTTAGCCTATTTGATCAGAAACTAGGCCTATGTGACTAGACAAAAGAATTAAATATAAAACTTGATTCACCAATCACCTCATATTTGAAGAAAGCTTTACATTTTTATTTATGCACTAATGCCTGACAACCTAGATTTTTATTCACTACAATAACACTAAAAAAACAAATTAAGTCCGAGCAGTAACCTTAACCTAAATTTCAAGATAAGTTTCAATTGTTTAAGTTTCGGTATTAAAGCTTGGTCATTTAATTAGAACAAAGGTCTATTTGTTTTATATCACAAACAACAAGCTAACTCATTAATTATTTTCATAGACGTAGGCAGTCAAGTCGCATTGTACTGTTATCTAACAAAGTCCATTTTAAAATTTTAATCACGTATTGAAAATACAGCCGGCCGGCTTTGACTAGGCTTAAATCGTCAAAGATAAATATTTCAGCAAAATAAAAACTTATTTGTGATCGTTCAACTTTCTATTTCTAGGTAGGTAATTGTTTAATTGATAAATAAAGTAAGAAGAAAGACAATCTTGAGTTAATTCAGCTTTTAAGCAGACGACGACATTCAAAATGAAGTGATTTGGAAAGACAAAACAATGAATGAACAGGTTTGCCAAAACTTTCACAGCCCAAAATTATTGTAGGCTTTTTATTTTATCGTATCGACAGGCCACGTAAGATATTTACGGCCTGAAATAGTCGTACGAAACATCAACACGACTATTTGTTTATGGGGTATTTACGGGATATTCCGTTTTGGAAATTCAAGACGACTGACTGTTGGACACTGTCGACACTGTCGGTCAATGGCGAACACTGATTTGTCTTGATTGCGATTCTCCCTCATACCAATCGATGTTTCGTCGGTAACGGATACTAATCGAGACAGAACTATTACAGTTTGTACTACTATTTGTTAACTGATTTAATGCTACGATATAAGAATTTATCTTAAGAAAATGTTTGTTATCGTTTCGGGTATTGCGCAGTAATCTGATCGTATACAACGATCTCGATTCTCGATCTTATCACGAGTCGCAATATCGGCAACCGAAATACATCGCTTGATGCATACCACTACATAATCGCATTGTGTTGAGGCGTTGTTCTAGCCGCTATCGCAACCGTCGCATTTCAAAGCGTCGTTTTTGCTCCGCGATGTCCATATAAAAGAACAATAAACAGAATAAGATACAAGAACTGATTCAACATCTTTTTTGAATATAAGCAAGAATGTGTCATACAAAATATGAAAAAAATAAATTTTATCATAAAATAAGTGATCTTAAATAATCCGTCGCATTTCAAAGCGTCGTTTTTGCTCCGCGATGTTTTCTGTCACTAATGTACTTTCGTCGGCAGTGACTTCTTTTGTTTCGAAGACTTTCCTTACTTGAAAATTTGATCTTACTTTACAATTTACCCCAAAAAATGCAGTCTATCCGATAGAGTCGGATATCTAGTCAGTCTTACCGGATAGTTATAAAACCCTCGGATCGGATTCGGATATCCGATCCGATTCCGATCCGAGTTTTCGGATATCCACACACCTCTAGTTCCGAACATCATCAGATCATTGTATGCAGCCACATTCATCAATGTATCATTACATTGTGGCAAGTCAATTGATTCAGTAAAATGCCATGGTCACTGTAGATAAAAGTTGTCATGTTGTTAAAAGGTTAAAAATTATAAAATCTAGAGCTATGCTGGCCAGCACTAATCACTATCACAGACTGAATAAGACTGACTCACTGACTTTTTAGTCTACTTATGGTGCGCAGCCTCGGATCCGGTTACATCATTACTTTCTGACCTTCTGTTTTAATGCTATTCCAGCATTTCGGGGGGGGGGGGGGGGTGGTTGATCCCCTAATCCCCCTGGCTATGGCCTTGATCTCAAATCTCAGTGGAACATTTGGGTATGGGCTAGCCTAGCTTTGTGAAGCCTAAATAAAACCTGTCAGATACATATATGCTTGATAAAATGATGTTAATTTCCATAATAGCACCTCCAGTAGTTCTACAGCATAATGTGTTTGTTGCAGATACTATAGGCAACACTGCACCCCAGACCTCGGCAGTTACACTAAGGACCTGTCAGCCATTTCTGTTGATCTGGCCAATGTTTTCATCCTAGACAACTCCCCAGGAGCTTACAGAGCTTATCCGGGTAAGGTTCACATCATCACTGCACTTATGCTGGTGCGTTACCCCCCAGGGGGCTCAGGGGCTCGGGCCCAACCAAAACATTTGAAAAACTTGGTAAAAAAATGTGTAAAACAAAAGTAATCTTTCAATTGAGGGCGGACCATTTTTTGATTACACAGCGTCGTCAGTAAATCGCTTGGTCATTTCATGGTTGTCAAAATCTCTCTCATTGCCATCAATAAAATCATAGCATTATCTTGGTCGTTTTGTGGCTAATGGTCTCCTGTTTATGTTATGCCCTGTGGCTGTCAAAATCTCTCAGTCATATTTCAGTTGTAATATTGCATGGTCTTTTTGTAACCAATGGTATTTCATTCAAGACTGTAAAATCTTGGGCGTATTGTGGCTAGCATATATCTTGTTCGTATCTTAGCCGCCACAACTCCCGATCGCATGATGGAGCCAATCCTTCCCCCTGGGAAATGAGCCCTCATTACCAAAACACTGACCCTGTGTACACCATTGCACCTATGTGTTCTTTCTTTTTAAGCTGCCAGGTTAGTCAATGGAGTGAATTATTTAAATTACCTATTAAAAATTTATATCCGTATTTCTTTGTCTTACTTTATTAACTTGTAATTTTAATAAAAGACATGTAATGTTAACAAACAGTTATGTGAATTTAAAACAAAAGACATGGGTCAAAACTAGATGAGGTTGTAATTAAGAATATGCTGAGAAGAAAAACAAATTACAGGCTAATTGGTCCCTGATCAATTAAACAATTTTATTTAAAGTATTTTGTTTTCCTCTTATGTAAAATGTCATCTGGGTAAGAGTGATAGAATTCAGCAACACACAAACTTAAAAAAGCAGCAAATTTATGTGTGTGCAATAAATTTATCACAGATATTCAAATATCATACTTCTGTGAGGAGTACATGGTTGTTTGTGTGTTTTAGATAATGCGATCCCAATAAAGTCGTGGTTCAGCGACCCGATGGACACGGCGCTGCTGAACCTGCTGCCGATGCTGGACGCGCTCAGGTTCACCCAGGATGTGCGCTCGGTGCTCAGTCGCAACCTGCACCTGCACAGGCTTTGGTAGCAGCGTACGCATACAGGTACATCTCCCATCTAGTTTAAATTCTGTTTGGTCTCGTTCTGCTGCTGATGCTGGACGCGCTCAGGTTCACGCTGGACGCGCTCAGGTTCACCCAGGACGTGCGCTCGGTGCTCAGTCGCAACCTGCACCTGCACAGGCTCTGGTAGCAGCGTACGCATACAGGTACATCAACCATCTAGTTTAAATTGTGTTCTCTTCTGGTCTCGTTTGGTTATTTTACATTGTTCACATTCAAATACAGTAGACCACCTCTTAACCGACCCTAACGGGGCTGAACCTAGGTCGGATAACATAAAAGGTCGGTTAAAACGGTTAATCCTCTATACACCTAAAAATAAAAGCTTTATTTATTTAAGGTTACATTAATGAAACTTGTAATTTCATATTTCAGATAAGTTATTAGTACATTTTTGCAAATTAATAACTTTATATTATATTAATTGAACTATAACTATATGTAGATTTTGATAATTTATGGAAAGATATCATATTTTCCACACTATAAAGTGCCTATTATCAAAGAATACTAAGTACACTTTTTTTTAACAAATAATATGAATAATATTTAATATTTTTACTGATAAGTTCACAGCCATTAAAGCTATAATCAGGGGTGGGCGAGTACTCGACAGTCGAGTAATTACTCGAGTAGTTGCTACTACTCGAGGTCGAGTCGAGTAGTTAGTTACTCCCGCCGTTTACACGGCGGCCAAATTTACGTGCGATTTACGTTCGTGCGATCAAATTTTACAGACGATCGTGAGTTACGCAAAGCTACATCTGCCGTTTATCCGCAATCGGCAAATTGTTTATCGCGGCTCCTCGCTAGTTTCACAATAAAGCAGCATTTTCTGTTCATTTGTGGCCGGCAAATACGCGTGACTGTTTTTTACGGCCGATCGCTAGTTTCGCAAAGTTGCATTTCGTTTATTTACAATCGGCAAATACACGTGATCGTTTTTCGCGCCTGACTGCGACTTTTGCAAGGCTACATTTGACGATTTTCGGCGATCGGCAAATACGCGCGCTCGTATTTCTCGGCCGACCGCGACTTAAGCGACGCTACATTTGCCGATTTTCGGCGATTGGCGAATATGCGTGATCGTATTTCGTGGCTGATCGCGAGTTTTTAAATCTACATTCGCATTTTTCCGCGACCGACATATGTGCATTATGAGTTTTTAATTCTCCTCCCTGATGTTTTTAATTCTTTCTTCCACAATTTCTTGGCCAAGGTTGTAATTGGGGCCAACAATTATTTTTAGGTAACATATAAAACTGTTTTTGATTGTTAAAATAATAGGCTAATTATTAAATCTTATCACTGCTTAAATTTTACAACTGCATATTCAACATAAATTTATTCTGTGATCTTGTTACATTAAGTGATTTGTTATTTTGAGTGATTCAGCATAGTCAACTTATTCATTTAAAAGTAGGGTTTATGCAATGTAGGGGTATTAGAGTATCAGAGTTTTATTTTTCCAAGAAAAATATAAAAACATAAGCTTAAATAAAGTAGACCAATTTTATAAGTAATATTGAAGAAAGATTTTAGTTGAAAAAATGAAAATTTCATTCCTTTTCACTAACAAATACTCGACTCGACTCGACTCGATACTCGAGTTTTTGGCTTAATACTCGACTCGACTTCAAAATCCACTACTCGCCCACCCCTAGCTATAATGTTTGGAATTTTTGAATCAAGTTAAATCAAATGTTATATTCAGTTAAACAGATTATTTTCCAGTTTATACAAACACATAAAAATACAATACTACTACAAACACAAACTACAAAGTACAATCACAAATTATTTAATTTAAATATTGCAAGTTTATCCTTTTATATTTAGGCTACTTTATTTCAGTCTTTTATACTTTTTTGTATCTTTCCTATTTCCTATTTCTTCTTGCCACGGCACGATCAACAACTTATGATATGTTGTTCAACTTGTCTTTCAACTCATCACAAAGAAGGTACTGTATTTCACAAGATTTAATCTTACACTTAACCTACATAATAATTAAGTACGATTACACATAATGAACGCTGTGTCGCCTATCGACAGCGAAAGAAAATCGCGAAGCGGCTAAAAAGCAGTTGCTCCAACGAAATCGGCTCCCGCAACAGCGATGATCACGGAGCGTCAGTCGTAGCGCGTCAGACTCCAACGGAAACGTCCCTATAGGCCTCTTTAGTGATCTTTAAAAAGTACCAGGCCAGAGGCCTTAATTTGAAATACTTAATAGAATTATAATTATAATTTATTATAAAATTATAATTTTGCCAAGTTTAATTTAGTATAATTTTAATACAGTTGTGAATTTAATGATAATCGTGTTTAATTAAGGAGTTTGTAAGCAACCCATAATACTTTGTACAAAATATTAATAGTAATGATAATAGGTAATCATCATTAATACTTTATAATTATTATTACAACAGACAACATTTCTGTTTTAATTCAAAATAACAAATTAATCTTGGCAAATCTTTTTACAATAAAATTAAATAACCTGATCAGGTTTTTATCGGGTAATACCTCATCATTAAGTAGACCGTCAAGAACTAGAGATGTGCGAGTACTCAAGATTTCGAGTTCGAGTCGAGTATGGCCTTGAAACTCGAGCTTTTTTCAAACTCGGCAATTTCGAGTCGAGTTTGATTTCAAATTGTAAAAACTGTAATTTTTGTTCTAAATGTAATGTTTGTCACAAAATGCTGTTTAATTTTGTTGTGCTGTACAAATATGCAAAAGGTAGGTGACCTAACCTATCTTACAGCTGTCACGACAGATCGTACTCACAGCAGTGGTTGTGACTGTCGACAGTCGACACTAGGGATGTGTCGAATCCGAAACTCGATTCTCAAATCTTTAGAAAAGATTCGGATTTGAGATTCGATTGGCGAGATTGGAGAATCGAATCCTTTGAAACTGTCAAAATTGTGCGTGTAGTTATTATTTTAACAGAAATTACGCTCGTGTGTCGAAGTCGATCGATAACGTGAAGGTCACAAGCCAACTATCACCGGTCGTCAGCTCCACGACTGATAAAAAAATATTAGTCGCCGGATAATAACAATATTTCAACTGATAAGGGAAGGATGTTGACAGGTTTCAATAAAAATGATTTCTCGGGATTCGGAAAAACAGGAAATAAAGCTATATTTAGCTCTGACTGAACTCGCACTCATACAGCTTATCTTTTTTTAATCATCGTTTATCTCTGGAATGGAGCATCGCACAACTTTCGTTTTTGTCTCATTTGATTTGTAAAAATTAGAAGAAAAATATGAGACGTCATTGGTTTTTATACGACCAGTAGTTTAGGTTATGATATTTTTGTATTGGGGAGTTGTTATCTCTTTCTTACCTAATCACGGCCGTCGCTTGGCCTGGAACAGTGGGACGGGCAGGGGGGTGGGGTGGCCTTGAAAAGTAAATAAACATTGCTCTCTTACTTCTTGCCTTAATTTATTTTGTCAACATTTCCTTTGCTAAGGTGCCAGTGAATGAATTAATAGTTTGTCATTCCTTTTAAGTTGTTGTGTAGTGTGATGATTTGTCTTCTTACAATAGTCTGTGTTGCATTTATGTTTTTATTCTTAGATTAATTAGAATTAATTGACACATTAATATTTGGTTTATCTGTGTCTTCATGGGTTTTCTGCCATTGATTTTAGAAAGTGAAATTATTTCAAAACATAACATCCCCACTTGAAAGGTTTATTTTCAATTAACAGTTTGCTTTTTATATAAATTCTTTTTTGAAAAATAGGCCTACTTTAGGCTTGTATTAATAAGTACTTAGTCATTTTCAGAGATGTTAGTGTTAAATCTTTTTAAATCTTTTTAGTGATGCTGTAATAACGTATTGTTTTTACAGAAGGTCATAAAATAAATTTATTTTAAAACAATTTTACATTACTATTGGTTACAGCATTATTTTATTATTGAGGAAAATATTAAATGCTACACAAATCATACCACAAAGAATGATAATACAATTATAAACTAAAAATAAAAATGAAGGTAGGAAATTAAATTTCAAGTCTGAAAATAAATCAGTTAATTAAACAATATATTGCAACCTTAAAATCCAACAGGTACAAGTATCAAATATTTTTAGCCAAGTATCATGCAATATTTGTAATTAATGGGGGTTAGTGTAATTTGTCTTGTCAATACATGTAAAATACTTACCTTTTTTATCAGAGGCAGATATTCATTAATTGTCTGTCCCTTACTGTTGTTATTTTAAATTAATAATATTTAATAGAAGTGCATATTTTTATACTTCTCGATTTATAATTGAAACATTATTTATTGTCAATTACCAAGTAAAAATTTTACATGTATTACTATAACTTAGGCTACATTTTTTTTACTTTATACTCGACTTGAACTCGAGATTCGAATCTTTTGACAATTACTCGACTCGAACTCGACTCGACCTGAAAAACCTGTACTCGCACATCTCTATCAAAAACATTTTTCAGCAATAGTTGAAAATTAATCTGTATTACTAGCATTACAGTTTAAACTTAGGGCAATCAACAATTTCCTTCTTACTACACCTTCCTTTATTTTTTTAGATAATATCTTCGTCCTCTCAACTGTGTACTTTTTACGAAGCATTGCACTTATTAACACACTTTAGCAGTAAGAGTAATAAAGAAAGCACCAAAACGAAGAATCAGCAATAAAGCTAAGCAACACTACAGCGATCACGGGTGTACGCAAGGCGGCAAGCAGCAAGGCTTGATCACGAGGGGGGAGGGTGGGGAGGAGAGCACGTGGGAGCTGGAGTAACCTGAGCCAGCTGTGAGCACACACCCTCACCCGCAGCTGGTGTGTGCCGTGTGCGCGTGTCGGTGCATGTAAGTGGCCCCTTGTGTTGGTGATGCGTAGTGCGGCTGGCCTTCTCGACCGCCGAAAGCATTTTCCAAAAACTAAAAGGTACAAACCTACAGGTCAGACGGAAAATAATATTAACTTGCAAAATTTTTAACAACTAGATTGTTACCACCAGCACATTCTCGTATATTTTTCATTGCAAACATTTGTGGCTAGTATTTTAAATTTTAGTTGGAAATGAAAAATAAATTTGTATTTTTCAAATTACTTAAATATCTTGATGATCTTAAGCATAGTTTTTAAGAAATAAATCCAAAATTTTATTACTCTGGCAAATGGCAAACCCTGCAGGTTTGTACCAACATTGGAGAAAATTACCACTTCTACAGCCCGTAACTCCCACAATTTTTGTTAGATTCACTTATAACCTATACATTCTGATTTAAAATTTTTTACCTTTCAACAAAAATTTAATTTTGAAAATTAATTTTTTGACCCAACACCCTTAAGAGGGGGTCTATTGTACTTGTTTGACTTTAGAGTAGATGCCCTCTTAACCTACTACTGCTGTAACCAGCTTTCATTCATTGAATGTAAATCTATTTAATTAATTGTTTTTTAGGAGACTTTGATCTGACAGGAAGGATTTGAAAACTCCCATTTAGTTCCTGTAAGCTGTACATGATTTATAAGTTATAAATATTTAAACCCTTATGTGGTTCAATAGATTGTGATTGGTTTTCCAATGCCTAGATAGTTTTGGAAGTTTTAAGATTAAAGTGACAAGACAAATTTACATAAATTCAAATATATCCTTTCCATTCACTGTAGGCCAAAGTTTCTTGTTCCTCCGTCTGAACCTTTTAGCTCTTTTCTCATTCACATAATTGAATTGACACATCAAAGGGCACCAATTGTAGTTTGTATAGTGACAGGGCATCTTTTGGTTTGTAGCCTTCCCCTTCAATCTGCTCAGCTGTAACTTGGTCATGTAATTGTATTGTAAGCAATAGTAGTTGATCAAATTCAAGTTCATTCTTACAGGTTTTAGGAAATTTCCCTTTTAGAGAATTAGCATTAATCTCTAATATATATGTATATAAATTTTCTTAGTTCATTTGAAAAAAAGCCAACCAACCTTTATTACCATTAACCTGACACCCTTCTGATTTCATTACTGCCAGATTATTGAACATCAAGTTTAGGTAGTTACAATGAGACGGATCATGAGTGATGATGATTAATGTGAACAATTTTGTTTTCCAGACAGAGTGTTTGTGTGGGGAAGAGAACGAGTAATGCTGTAAACTAAACCCTGCATCGGCCAGACGTACGAAACCCCAACTTTAGGGTAGAGTTTTTTTACAATATTGCCAAAACAAAATTTTTGTGAAAAAACTGTCTCACCTGACAAATCAAATCTAAAGTGTTAGTTGTAAATTTTTCTCCTATTATTTAATGTATATTATTTTTTCTAATTTATACTTTAGGGTAATTTGATTGTGGCTTTAAAAATGTACTAGTGTGGATAGGTATATTGGAAACAGATCTTAATGGGTCATTCTGTTTCCCTTAAATTTTTACGATTTTTCCCACCACTTGCAGTTTACCTGTGATTCCCAGTCTCCGTATATATTTTTCTTTTAATATATCAATACTATTCTATACACAAGTAATTTAAGTTTTTATAAGTTCATTGTAAATTTTATCAAAGCATAGACTAAATTTAAGATTTATAAAAAAGTTGTAGAAAAAAGTGTTTTTGTATTTTGTTTTGTGTTTAACCTAAAAATAGAAGGTTGACGAAAGGTCTCTTGAAGTTTGACAGTGTAGAGTAATTTATTGTTGTTTGTAAATACATTGAAAGATAAGCATTTTATTTGTCAAATTGTTACTTAATTTATTTTATTCTAAGTAACTGATTAGTGTCATTTAGTAATGTAATAAAGAATTTTGAATAAACTGCATTTGTATTACTTACAATCAAGTATAGCAATAGAATTATTGAATATGTCCAATACTTTGGGCTTGGGTTGTGTGCTTTATATTCATGGTTTATTAAACAGGAATTCAGATCAGTCCAGTGATAAACTTGTGAAGAAAATAATGTTATAATTCAGGTCTTCATTTCCACAATTCCAATTTGAAATATTTGTTTTTTAAGTACTTTTTGTATTGTATGTAAAAGTTTATTAAGAAGCCTGCTTATCTAAATCTGATGACATATAGATTCTTATATGGGTGCAATTGATTGCTAAAAGAGTTGTCAAGATGGTGTCTTCTGTAGATGGTAATAAAAAAAATGTTCATGAAGACTTGCACTTTTAGGAACTAGGTGGTGCAGATGGTAGTGCACCAGGCTTAAAAACCATGGTTTTGGTATTGTGGGATTGAATCTCCACTTCATAAAATTCTTTTGTAGTGTTGTTCACCCTTGTACAGTACTGGCTTACTCTTTGTTCGCTTGATAACTCCCACTTACAGGCCAGAGGCTCATAAGGGGAGGCAAACGCAGGTTAAAAAAGAGGCCGTCAGCTTCTTAAAAAAAACTGTAACTTATTCTATTTATCTTTGGTTCTTGTTCAAATGAATTCCAGCCTAACTGTTACTCCAATGTCCTCTGAAACTAAATTATTTTCTGGTTTTGATTACTTTCTAACAAGTTAACAGAAATGTGAAGTTATACATTTGCCAATTGCCTGTAGAAATCAGTTGAAGGCAATCAATCTCTGAGTGATTGTAGGATGATATTTAAAGGCATTTTTTATTAGAACAGATTTTAATCAGGAGCACCAAATCAGACGGGTGTGTGAGTTTCGCCGCTGGTAAAATTAGCGTTTGAAATGTTGGTGGGTAGTTGATCAACTATATGATCATGATCGTATGTTTAGGTAAACACATGTTTGCTTGTAAAAGAGCTCAAAAACACAACAATATTTCGACAGTTAAAAAAAATTCACTCTTTTTGTCTGAATTTTACCAGAGAATTTAATAAGTTTCCAGATTTGCTGCCCGCCTAGTTTTGTGCTTCCAATTATAGATATATTTCTGATGTAAAGAGTTGTAAAACATTAGTTGTTTATGTAATATTGTTGACATAATTTTGAATTTTTTTTTGGTCTGTAATTTTCTTTTATGCAATAAGTTGTATTTAGGTTCATACTTTTTACACTAAAGACACATTACAGAAGACTCCCTTTTATCCGGACACCTCGGAACCGAGACCCGCCTAGATAACGGGTTTTCCGTTTAAACCGACGTCCCTTAAAACACATTTCAATATGACTCTAATGCATACAGTACCAGCCAAAACAGCGATTTAGACTTGTGATTACTGGTCTCAGATCTTTTCCATGTGATCCGTCGAAACAGTACTGTCCATTTCCTCCCTAAAATGTCCGGTTGAACTGATGTTTTTATAAAAATCGTCCGTTCAAAAAGGTGTCATTTCTGATGAGTGTGGTCTAGTTAAACCTATGTCCGGTTAAAAGATGTCTGGATAAGAGGGAGTCTTCTGTAGTTAAATTAATAAAGAATAAATGGGAATAAATCAGATACTGGAGATTGGTCACTGGCATAGAACAATTTAGACATTATAACCTGAACATTGTGTGTGTACAAGTAATTTTAAGTAAAAATGGTCAGTACGAAGTACTCCAAGAGTTGGAATTAATTCATTCATGATAAAAATATAACATTTAATTTTATTTACTTGTGTCAGCCACTGTGATAGCATTAATAAACGATCAGTAAATGTATTGAGGTTCCTCGAAAGAAAGGTACAAATCATTCATTGATCTGGCAAGTGAACCAAAGGGGTTTTTTTAAAAGCCACCTTATTTTGTATTATTTAAGCTCTCATTTTCCTTTGACATACTGACATTATGGAAACTTGTGATTAAATGAATTTGCATTAAATAACAAAGTCAACTAAATTGATCAATACTCAAGGAACCATAACTGTAATCATTGATTATTTTGACAATCATATAGGATTACCCGGACGTATCAAAGGCAATTTATACATTTCAGCGAGGTAATTACTAGTCCTTTGAGATGATGCAGTGTTGATCACAAATTAAGATCATTATCCAGAATTCTTGAACATTCTGAATTAAACTCAATCAATTCCTATATGAACAATTAAAAGCTCTTGGCTGATACCAAATAAAAAGGCAACTTATCGAGTGCTGATTCCAAGCAAGACAAGTCGTCAGTATATGACTTATAGCTAATCAGAGCTATAGTTTATAACAATAAAGAAGTGAGTAGCCGAATGTTCTTGTGGCAGTTAGAAGATAAGGTTTTCAATATTTTAATAAGATAAGTTTCGTACCATGCAACTAAAGCCTACTATTTTAGCTTCCATAAAGTACTTGAATGTTTTAATTTTTTTACAGTGTCAAAAGATAATCATAATATTAACTACTTAGCTGCTTTTTTATGATAAGTGTGCAGTGAAGTGAAATAAGGCAGTGTTAACTCTGTGATCTCTCGTCTGGTCGATTGCAAACGTTCTCCACTCGCTCTAACCATATTGTCGATAATAGTCGACTAAGTTCTGTCTATACTAGATAGTTGACTCTTAGTGAGATTTGATAGTATCCATGTTATCAAAACATCTGTTTTAGGATACACACGTAATGAAGCTTGTATGTTCAAATGGTCAGTTTTCAACAATTTTTTTTACATTGTTTTTAAATTTATTTACTATCACTAAAGAGTTAATTCGATGTAATGCTCCTGTACATTATAATTTGGCTAAATTAAAAAAGATATATTTTTGTTCATTTGATTACTCTTTGTAATACTTAGTTGGACAAATGCAATTTTGTTAACTAAAAACAACCATCGACAAAAATAGCTTAGGTTAGCCTTTAAACATTTTGCTAAACAAAGAGGTTAGCAATCATTGCTCCACTGAAAATATTGTTTACTTCATTGTGGTTTTAAAATTATGTGTTATGTGCAAAACTCATTACACTGAAAAATATGAACTAAAAGTTAATATTTATTCCTAATTCTGTTTAGTTGTGGAAGTTGTTGGAATGAATAACTATATATTTTTATATCTTATTAACTGTTTAGTTGGATTAATATATTCTGAAAAGGTACCGTAACTAAGTGTTAAAAATGTATATATCAAGCGAAAGGGGAAAATTTTGATTTCAAGGGGCTTTAATTGCCCATTTTACACATGAAGTATTGAAAACGACCATGTGGGCACCCACAGCCTTCTTACTACGATTCATCTAGTGTAAAATTTGCCTATTTTTCTTTGTTACTCTTGTACAAATGTTCTTGTTATTTTAATGTTGCATTTTAAGTAATTTTTATGTCAAGTATTTATTTTAATTAAGTTCAAAAAATTTAATACTAAAATTAAATATAATGATTACTGAACATTTAAAATTATGATAAAAACATTATGGTAACCCTGAACTATTATAATGCACTTATTCCCATTGTGCCATTGAATAAGTTCAGCTGCTAGAACAAATGCAAGAAAAATTATTCATGACCAACATAATAATAGGTAGCTAATGTTTCTCTTCATAAATTAAATTTTACATGTTATTATTGATTAAAAAGATAGGATTTACTCAGTGGATATTTTTATCGTAGATTCAAAAAGCGAGTTTTTGCGATTTTATAAATTCAAGTTTATGAATCCACCATTAACAAACTGAGAAATACAATAAGATTTATTCATTGAACTTCACCTCTTATTATGCAACATTAATAACTAAAATTAAGTATTCCTATGTACTATACATGCAATACTGGCACAAACAAGTGTAATTTGTTTTAAAACGTAGTTATTTTAATAAATTTGTAAATTGTAATATACATGTTTTTAGTTTTCAATTCATAAATTATTTTTTGTTTTTATGGGATTCAATTTTGTGAATCTTTTATCTTGGTTCAGCATTTTCAAATACATTTTACATAATCATTCTTGATTGATAAAACTGTTGTTAGTGTTATCAGTTTTGAATCTGGTATTAAATCACGTTTGAGTTAGATTTCCGGTTGCGGTGTAATTATTAGGTGCTGCATTTTGATCGATTTGGTTTATAACTTTGAACATAATTTTTTATTTGCAGTCTAATTTTTTTAGACAATAACAGTGACTGACCTTTAATTCATTATTTGTTTTTGATTAACAGTGAGTTAATTTTTTTGAGCTTGTGTTAAATTCCTAATGTCATTTTTAAATCCGTTCCAGGCGGCTTTCAAAACTGGAAGGTTGGAGTTTATTTTTTGTACAATTGTGTACCAAAGACAATTAATTAAATGGTGAACCATTTTTTTCTCATTTTGACATTGTGATAATTACTATAAAAAAGGGAAAAAATGAAATACAATTTTAGTTCAATACTGAATGATAGGATTTTTATTTATTCCTCATCTTTTTGCAAAACTAAATTACATTTTTTGAGTTTTTTTTGTTTAATTATTTATATACATGCAGTTGAGTTCTGCAACTCTGAACTAATTGGGACTGAAGCCTGTTTGGTAAAGCAAGATTTTGTAATTTGCTGACTCATTCATCTACTTACGCTGAATGTAAAGTATCAACTCATCTTCCCACTTGCCCTCCTACTTGACTCATCAAAACTGGCATTTAAAAAAAATTAAAAAAATTGTCAGCCACAAGCATAATTAATTACAACTAGATTTGTCTTTGGCAATCTGAAATTAGTCAATTGAATAGAAAGATGATCGTCGGCAATTTAAGTTATAATAAATCAACATATAATGAACAGTTTATGTTCATGTTTTCAGGGTTGCCCCAAGGGCGGGGCGGGCACCGTGGCCAGAGGGGCCCGCGGCCTTGTAGGGGAAAATAAAAATAAAATACCACCGCCGTGTCATGTAACGCAAATATTTCATAGAAAAAAATCACAAACATTTGATCAAAAAAATTTCATTTTAAAAATTTTATCGTTCTATATCTTTTGTTTCTGTTCATTCATTATGCAGAGAAATAATGTCGCAGGAGGAGGTAAGTTTTATCTTTGCTCTTTGCACTGGCGCTGAACCTCAAATGTGCCACCAAGGAGAATAGTAACAAAATCAAATGTGGAAGTGAAATATTTTTCAAAATGTGAGTTTCTTCTCTTTCTTTCCATTAATTATCTTTCAACAACAATGAACCATATATTTCAAGCAATAAATGTTTAGAAAGAGGATAGCCTTACCCTGGCCCTAACATGAAACTTATTTATTGATAAAAATAAGCTTTATTTTAGTTACAATTAATAAATCAGCTGTGTTACCAATCCCTAAAAAAACTGAAACCAATTTTTCCATAGAGGGATTTCAATATCGTCAAGCTAGGGCGAATCAAACTTGCCCAAACATTTGGTGATTTATTTTCCGCATGAGGCTTTATGAGAGTAACAAGTTTTACAGATCAAATAATTTTTATTTCAGTATTAGCAATTTTTGCTAGTGGGGCAGAGTCCAGCCATGTGATTGGCTGATTTGATCGAACAATATGACTTCATGACAAAAGTGAACTTGAACTGGAATTGGATGCATCTGCTACATCATGAAATTTTGTGTCTGTCAATTTGTCAAAAGTCAGTAGTTGGAGTTATATTGTGATATAACTTAGCTGTATTAAATACATATCCACAAAAGTACTTTATATAAACTTAGCTGCATTAAATAAACGCTGTAAAAAGTACTTGATACATTTATTTGTAAGGTTATCGTCAAAATCGTCACATAATGACATTTCCAGATAAGTAAGTCACAACTTTCGAACACATCAGCCAATCAGAGGCTGGATTCTCGGATGAAATATAAGTGGATCACGCCTTCCAATGCTAAAGTCAGGCGAAAACCGTGCCATCGTTTTCAGCTTTGGGTGGCACAAAGGTCTAATCTGGCGGGACCCCGACGCCAGTCGAGTAAACAGCGCTTCAATCAAACAATAAACTGAGAAAATAAATATAATTGTATATCCCATTTTACAGCTTGAAATGACAAATCTTATGGTAACCATTGTGATTCCAAAAACTAATTACATAGATTTTAATAATTTATTTAGCGCAAAATGTTTTAATGCTATTAAAATAAGAGATGAAAAAAGTAGTAAGGGAGGAAGTTTTTTATATTTTGGTCAGGTAAAAAGTGTCAGTGACAAAGTTGTAGATAACATTCCGGAGATACTTTTTTGTCTCAACAATTTTTTTGTAGGATTTCTCGTTTTTGCTAGAGATTAAATAATTGATTATGAGGTAGCGTGCGAATAAGAAAGTCCTCATATGGATAACACATGGGCCGACAAATTCCTTACTGCGCCAAACTTCCCTTCATTGAACGAACATCTTTATCATTTGTTTTTAATAATTTCCATCTGACACATTGTCCCTTATCTTTGTTAATTATTACAATTCAAAGTTCTGTTTAAATTAGGAAATATTTTTATCTATTTTTACAAAACTGACGTGCCTTATCTTTTAAGACAATATCATTGAAATTTTAAATACTTTATCATACACCTGTTTCTGAATATTGAATTTTTACTCAAAAAAGGAAGGATAAAATACAACATTAAGAAAAAACCCACATTCTTTGTAAATAGATAAGAATGAAGTAACGTGTTGTTAATATCATTTCCGTAAGTTTCTACTGATCCTATTTACAATTGCTGATAATAATTTTAAACTTATATAAAATGAGAATTGAAATAAAAATACAATAGGTACTACGAAAATACAAAAGTATTTTTAGAGTGAAGTCATTGTTTAAAATTATTTTTCTGGAAACAAAATTATCAGCGCTTCCTCATAAATAAGGTTGGTGGGTGAAATTCAACTTCAATAAAGGTAAAATATATATTAATTTTATTTTGGTAATTGAATACATAAAACTAGTTTTTCAGAGCTTTATCTTTCTAAAACTATAACGTTTACCTGGTCTCAATGTCAAGATCCGTTTAAAAAAATTCAAAATTGATAATTTGTCAAGAAACGGGTATTTCCGATTATTTTAAAGAAACCCGGTTGTTTTCTTTTTATTAAAACCATACAAATTACATGTCAGCATTCTTTAAGATGTATTCTTCCCATTCACATGGCTTTTGACATATTATAGTGACATATGAAGGTCATGAGAGACTTATCTGATGTAAAGACTCAACGCGCGACGGCCAGTTTAGACCGTCTTGCCACCCAAAGGCCTGGGAGGCTGGCACGTTTTTTTGTCCATTGAGAGCGCGATCCAGTAATATTTAATCCAAGGCTGGATTCTGTCCAGTTGGTAAAACTTATATTGAAATAAATATTATGCATGCTGAACGCATTGATACAAGTTTGTATAGGTCTGGATTCACCCTTGTTCGAGAACAGCAATCTCTCCAAAAGAGAGATGTTCAAGAGAGGTTTGATGGTAGAATTCACTATCGTTAAACAAGGGCAGATCCAGACCAATACGAATTTGTACTGATGCGTTTGGCATGACTCGTTTCTTTGTCACTCTCTTAAGGCCTCATGCGGCAAATAGTTCGCCAATGTTTTGCTGGATATAAATAAAAAATGTCTCACAACACTTACCCCCTTCACAACACTTACTATTTGCCCTTGTTCGACGATGTGAACTCCGATCATCCAATCAAATCAAATCAAAATCTCTTTTTTCACAAAACATTAAGATTTGCTATGGCATCAAAATTGTACAATTTTCATTTGCGTTGTGGAATGGAGTCTCTCCACTGCAGAAACTTGTCCAGGGTGTAGAAGGGGTTCTCTGCTAGCTAGCTGGTGAGGGCAGTCTTTAGTTTCTTCTCTCTTTGGCTTCTGATGTCTTCCGGGAGCAGGTTGCAGAATTTTCTGCCGTTGTAGGAAGGTGTTCTTCCATAGAGTGCGCTATGGTGAATGGTAGCTGGTACCTTTCTTCATGCCTGGTGTTATGGGTGTGGATGTCTGATCCCTTTTGAGGGATTTCTATCCACATAAAGAATCACCTCCCTGATATACAGGGTGATGACAGTCAGGATGTTAAGTTCTTTGAAGGTTTGTCTGCAGCTCTCCCTTCAATCAAGACCCTTAATAAGGCGAACAGCTCTTTTCTGGAGGAGAAGGATGCGTTTCAGATTGCCTGTCGTAGTCCCTCCCCAAACTGCAAGGCCATATATCAAGTGTGACTCGAATAGAGCGTGATAAGCTGTCTTTGTGGTGGCTTCATCGCTGGCATGTTTAATTTGTTTCAGAAAGCAGAGGCTGGTGTTAAGTCTGCTGGACAGATTGTCAGTGTGTTGGGTCCATGATATTTGTCCATTGATAGTAATGCCAAGGAACTTGGTATGGTCCTCAACCTCCACATCAGGTAATGTGTCTATTAGCGAATTTCCTTAGAAATAAGCTATTACCGTCGTTTTAACAGAACAGAATGGACAAAAAATATCCGTTCAGGGTAACCTCAGCAATCATATTAATATTTATATTAATTGACAGCTTTTTATGTGTACTTTCTGGATATGAAGTGAGTTTATTATGAAAACGCATTTTTACCTGCAAAAATCACGATTTGTTTCAAAATTTAACATGGACTTATATGGGAAATAGAATTTTCATTTTTTGAGTTTTGTTAGCACGATAACTCTCGTAAAAAAAACCTCCTCCGATCGTAACAAAATTTGGTACAGACATGTAAAACTAGATTCTTTTAGACCAGTTCGTAAACCAGCCAGATCGACATATCCAAAGTGGGGTAAAGGCCCTATTTTACCCCCCAAAAATGGGTTTTTTTGAGTTTTTCAAATTGAAAAATTATATTTATCCAATTATTATTTGCACCATTGGATTTAGCTCGAAAAAACAAACAATTTGGTATTTTAAATCATTTCTCTAAGTCCATTGGTCTCCGAGATGTTGCCACTTGTATCAGGGCAGCAGAATGTTAGCTTACCCAATTTCGTATTTACTCTCTACAGAGGTTTTCAAGGAATCGCTCTGTGTGACTTCTTAGTTTATCAATGAATTTAATAGAATTTTGGTTTTTTTAACAATTATATGTTAATATAATTTAAAAAATAAACATTCTTGCCTACTTCATTATATGAAATATTTTTGTTCTTTCATCCAAGTCATTTACCAATATTTTTTCGAAGTTTTTGTAAAACAAGCTATATATTATTTTTATATAAAAATATATCACTTGTTTATTTTTCTTTTTTTCGTAATAATGGATTAATTGCTGGATATTTCATAATTGGAAATTCGCTGAGTACGCAGGTTTGCTGCGACGGGGGTATTTTGTCCTGTTTTCTCCCAAATGCCAGCTGTTTTGTTGTTTTGCTGGTGCTTACCGCTAAGTCGTTATCCTTTTGAGCTGTGCTTAATTTCTACTACGTATTTGTTTTCGCTCTGCTAGGTAGCTCTTAAACCAGGCATTCGCTTGCCCTTTTACTCCTACTTTTTCAAGTTTGTGGAGAATCAAGTCATGGCCTAAGCAGTCAAAGGCTTTGCTGAAATCAAGCATTATGGCTGTAACAAAGTTCTGTTTTTCTAGGTTATCAAGTACGAATTCAACAAGCTCAATGATTGCAGTGGTTGTTGATTTTCCTTTAATGAAGCCGTGTTGTTTTTCGGTTAGGTTGTTTTGGTAAATCTTTTAAGGACTATTTTTTCAATTACTTTAGAAAAGTTTGGGACTAGTGATATGGGTCTGAAGTTTTTGGTTTCTGATGTGGTACCATTTTTGTGCTTCGGATAAATTTTTGATATTTTTAAGCTACTTGGGAATTGGCCTTGCATTGATGATAGATTTGTAATTTTGCCAAGTGGTTATATCCGGGCGCTACTACAGTGTTTTAGCATTTTTGCTGATATTTAATCCAGACCTGTTGACGTTTTTGGCTTCAAGCTGTTTATTATGTTCCTAACTTCATTTTCATCTGTAGGAGGTAGGGAGAGGAGATCATTGTTTGTTGGAGGCGGAGATTTTAGTTTTTCAGTTCTTGGAGGGTTTGCGCTTGGAGTTCGTTGTGCTATGTTGGTAAAAAACTCATTCAAAAGGTTTGCAATTTTATGTGGGTCCTCAACTGTTTTTCCATCTACTGTGAGTGCTGGATGTGAGCTAAACAATTTTTTATTGCCCTTTTCATTGTTTATAACTTGCCACACAGCTTTGGATTTATTTTCAGCGCTCTGGATGTGGTCATGGCACTTTTGACCTGTAGCAGCAAACCTGCATACTCATTCCCCATGTTATTCTTATGGAGCTTAACAAAACATGTTAAATCTCGCTATGTTGGATTGAAATATGTCGTTTTGCTGTTGAAATTCGCTGAGTATGCAGGTTTGCTGCAACGGGGGTATTTGTTATTAAATACTCTGCCATAACTATTTTGGGTAAGTGTGGGGGGTTTGCTGATTTGTACTGAGCTTAGTTGAGCAGTGTGGTCTGAAATTCCTGTATTTATAACTACTGTAGACAATTTTTCTTTTTCAATGTTAGAGCATACAAGATCAATGGATGTCTGAGAAGGCACTGTGTAAACTCCACCTTTAGTATGTTCCTCTTGGCTAAAGTGCGCTTTTAGAGTGTATTTAGGTATAGGGGTGTTTATTATACATTCCTCTTTTTTACCGTGTTCTGTTAGTACAAGTATCTGTGGCTTTATTTCTTCTAGTAGGTGAGTCACTCGGTTGATCTTTAGGACCTCAATATTTTGGTGCAAAATATTCAGTTTCAGTATTTTCCTAGGTTGTTCCAGTTCTGGGTGAGGTGATTTTTTAATCATATCTTCTCTTCTATCCCCGGACGCAGCATTAAAAAATGGTCCAATGTTGAGTTTGATGTGGTTGTCGGATAGGTTCCGTTCATATTCATATATAAGTTGTTGTTTATGATTTTGTAAGACTCTAGATGTTTGGTAAAAAAGTCTCTGACATCCTCCTCTTTATTTTGAATTTTGGCTGTGTAGGGTGGTCTCTTTTGAAATAGATTATTTTTTGGCCCTTCCGAGTACCTTAAAAAGAGTGGAGCTAAGGCTTCCTTTTCACTTTGGACGCAAATTAGTTTGGGGACTGTTTTCAACGGCTGGTTTGTTTTACAGAAAGTGTAGTTTGATCATGAGTTTTACTGTGTCAGTTTGAGAGTGAGCGCTTCAGTGGCACTAGCGGCAGTGGTAACTAAGAATTCTGCCCTAGATGATTGCCAGACTGATTTGTTAGTTGAATTTTCAGAACATTTCCTCTGTGATTTAGTGTACTTAAAATACGGAATAAATTAGACAAGTGTTAAGGACAGGGGCGTATTTAGACCGGTTTTCCGGGAGAATATGACCGGGGCCCGGGGTCAAGGGGGGGCCCAGGGTCAAGGGGGGCCCGGTCAGAACCCCCCAACGGTGCAAAGGGGTAAAAAAAAGGTCACCACTTTTGACGAGCCGGAAATCAGCTACGGTACCAGGACATGAGGGGCCCGGCCTAATATCTTCACCGGGGCCCACAAAGCTGGGTACAGCCCTGGTTAAGGACTTTAGTTAACAAAGGTTTTGTATAATTTGTTGTATAACATAATTTTCTGTTTATTTATAAATTCGCCCTGCTTCAGTAGACTTCATTGTATAGGAGTGGATGTTCTGCGACGATGCTCAGCCACCTAGTTCATAATAGGGACCTGAACTATCTCATGCATTCATAAAAGGGATCTCTTGTTGCTTATGTGGGAAATGTCAAGGATCCCGAATTCAGGTCCCATTTCACAAATGCGCTAGTCTATACTGAAAAATGTTTGAACATTTTCAAACATACTGTGTCCCGTAAGTCCCACCCCCTGTTATTTTTTTATTAATAGAGATAAAAGTATAATATTCAGGGAATGTTTATATGACCAAAGAGAAGTTTTTAGGTACGTACATTTTCACCCCTCCCCCCCAAAAGGGGAAGTTTAGGGGGAAGTCGAAATATTTAAATTAAAACCCCTATCAAGTTATTCATAATTTTAAAGGTCGTAATCAAAGAAAAAGAATGGCGCAAACTAGCGGTCCCTACATTAATCCTATCAAAAGTTATGGCAGTTCAAAGTTTTAATTTTTTGAAAATCAAATGAAATCCTCACTTATGTAAATAATGAAGATATTCAAGTGAAAAAAAGAGAAAAAGATACTACGATTGAATTTAGATTAACTGCTCAAAATGTCCACCATTTAATTCCAAGCAGAAGTTAAGTCTGGACTCAAATGCCTGCCTCACATTTGCCAATATTTCGGGTGTGACTAGCTGGCATGCTCGTTCAATCCGTGCTTTTGATTCAACGAGATTAGCAGGTTTTGTGTCATAAATTTTGCTTTTAATAAAGCCCCTCCAAAAAATAAATCGAGAGGGGTAAGGTCTGGTGAACAAGCTAGCCATTCTACAAAATTGTTAATTTATTTTAAATTAAAAAAATTAAACCTTAAAACTACCAAAACTTTTGATAGGATTGATGTAGAGACCATCTATGTAAAAAATACATGTTGTTACTTTGACATTACAGTAGAACCTTGATAAGAAGACTCCCAAGGGAATTCTGGGAAGAGTCTTGTTATCAAGGGAGTCTTCTTATCGAGGTTCGTGTTAAAAAGACATGACGTGTCATTACAGTGTCAAGGAGACTTGAAAAGTGCACTTTTTATCAAGGGTTTTGTGTTGTCGAGGGTCTTTTTATCAAGGTTCTACTGTATTTCTAATTCACCTAAAACAGCTGTTTGCCTGTTCTAAATTTTTATTGAGGATGATATTTGAATACTTCATGAACAATCTGTACTCAATTGTACTGAGTTCTATTCCCATACTTTGATGCCTTTAACGAGCTATAAAAGTTTTAAGTGATTTGTTTATAAACAGCTAAATGATTTTTTTGTTTACTTTTTCGTTATTTCGTAACCACCATTGAAACTCATGCCGGGTGTCCCATAATAGTCCCCCCCCCTTACTTTTTCCTTTTTTTTTTCAAATATCAATTCCACACCACCCCCAAACATTATTGGGTAGTTAATACTTCATTTTGAGGGGGTACCCAATTTTGGCCGCCATCTTGGAACCGCCATATCGGGTCCAAAATAATTTTTAAACATATAAAAGTGGTGTTGTGACCCATTATTTCGAATTAGATTTTTTTACTGATTACAATGCCGCAATCCGCTTTTTAATATCTTAATTTGTTCTCAAGATATGGGTACTTTTAATTTATTTATTTTTAACCGATTTTAACATTACAAATTGATAAAATAGGCCCATAACCACAAAATAATGCTAGATAGTGACGAATAACCACCATCAGTCATTGTTGAGCGATTTACACTTAACTTTCACCAATGTAATTTTTTTGGCTGCCATCTTGGATCCGCCATTTTGAAATGAGGTAAGTTATTTCAAATATGAAGGTAGTATTGTGACCCATCATTTCGAATTAGTTTTTTACGCCAAATTCAATGCTGCAACCCATTTTCAGCTACAAAACTTAGTTTTTGAAAAATTCATATTTTTTTAGATTTTTATTATAAAAATGTCAATATCTTGAAAACTAAACACTATAATTAAAAACGGGTTGCGGCATAAACTTCGGCGTAAAAAACTAGTTCGGAACGATGGGTCACAATACCACCTTCATATTTGAAATCTTACCTTATTTCAAAAAAATGGCGGATCCAAGATGGCGGCCAAAAAATTTACATTTGTGGAAGTTAAATGTAAATCGCTCAACAATGACTGATGGTGGTTATTCGTCAATATCTAGCATTATTTTGTGGTTATGGGCCTATTTTATCAATTTGTAATGTTAAAATCGGTTAAAAATAAATTAATTAAAAGTACCCATATCTTGAGAACCAATTGAGATATTAAAAAGCGGATTGCGGTATTGTAATCAGTAAACAAATCTAAAAAGACATAATGGGCCATAACACCACTTTTACATTAAAAAAAATTATTTTGGATCCAATATGGCGGTTCCAAGATGGCGGCCAAAATTTGGTACCCCCTCAAAATGAAGTATTAACTACCCAATAATGTTTGGGGGTGGTGTGGAATTGATATTTGAAAAAATATAGGAAAAAGTTAGGGGGGGGGGGCTATTATGGGACACCCGGTATATGACCCCATGTTAAAATTGTTCAACTTTTGATTTTACTTTTCTAAAAATGTTGCATTTCTACTGCAAATTCAACTACGTAAATGAAATTAAAAATAAAAACTACATCTACAAGCAAAGTTTTATCAAAATCGTTAGCAGTTTTCGAGATAGGATTTATAAATATATGTATAAGAATTGCTCATTTAAAGTAAAGTAATAGGATATAAATAAAAAAATATGGTCTGATCTTCATGAAATTTGGTTCAAACTAGAGGTGTGCGGATATCCGAAAACTCGGATCGGATCGGATATCCGAATCCGATCCGAGGGTTTTATAACTATCCGGTAAGACTGACTAGATATCCGACTCTATCGGATAGACTGCATTTTTTGGGGTAAATTGTAAAGTAAGATCAAATTTTCAAGTAAGGAAAGTCTTCCAAACAAAAGAAGTCACTGCCGACGAAAGTACATTAGTGACAGAAAACATCGCGGAGCAAAAACGACGCTTTGAAATGCGACGGTTGCGATAGCGGCCAGAACAACGCCTCAACACAATGCGATTATGTAGTGGTATGCATCAATCGATGTATTTCGGTTGCCGATATTGCGACTCGTGATAAGATCGAGAATCGAGATCGTTGTATACGATCAGATTACTGCGCAATACCCGACACGATAACACATTTTCTTAAGATAAATTCTTGTATCGTAGCATTAAATCAGTTAACAAAAAAATAGTAGTACATCCTGTAATAGTTCTGTCTCGATTAGTATCCGTTACCGACGAAACATCGATTGGTATGAGGGAGAATCGCAATCAAGACAAATCAGTATTCACCATTGACCGACAGTGTCGACAGTGTCCAACAGTCAGTCGTCTTGAATTTCCAAAACGAAATATCCCGTAAATACCCCATAAATAAATAGTCGTGTTGATGTTTCGTACGACTATTTCAGGCCGTAAATATCTTACGTGGCCTGTCGATACGATAAAATAAAAAGCGTACAATAATTTTGGGCTGTGAAAGATTTGGCAAACCTGTTCATTCATTGTTTTGTCTTTCCAAATCACTTCATTTTGAATGTCGTCGTCTGCTTAAAAGCTGAATTAACTCAAGAACGTCTTTCTTCTTACTTTATTTATCAATTAAACAATTACCTACCTAGAAATAGAAAGTTGAACGATCACAAATAAGTTTTTATTTTGCTGAAATATTTATCTTTGATGATTAAACCTAGTCAAAGCCGGCCGGCCGTATTTTCAATACGTGATTAAAATTTTAAAATGGACTTTCTTAGATAACAATGCGACTTGACAGCCTACGTCTATGAAAATAATTAGTGAGTTTGCTTGTTGTTTGTGATATAAAACAATTAGACCTTTGTTCTAATTAAATGACCAAGCTTTGATACCGAAACTTAAACATTTTAAACTTATCTTGAAATTTAGGTTAAGTTTACTGCGGACTTGTTTTGTTTTTTTAGTGTTATAGTAGTGAATCAAAATCTAGGTTGTCAGACATTAATGCATAGGTAAATAAAAATGGTGATTGGTGAATCAAGTTTTATATTTAATTCTTTTGTCTAGTCACTTAGGCCTAGTTTCTGATCAAATAGGCTAAGGAAACGAACAAAAAAGACAGAGGCCTAATAGTGAACAAATTGAGGTTGCATTGGAAAAGGACTTTTTTTAAGTTGCAAATCCTGAAATTGATTTAGGCCTAATAAGCTTATTCAATTAATTATATACTACCTATGCTTAAGGGGAATCAACGAATTTCTAAATTCTCAACAGATATTTAGTTGAACCTTTGCATACTTTAATAATTGACATTATTTGGCCTATATTGGAAACAATATATCACAACAATCAACAACTCAACCCTATCAAGGCAAATCTTACCTTACACATTAGGATGATATGGTAGTTCCTTGCAATTACCTTAGGCTTTTGAGAAAACTTAAATCTGCTCATTACGCCGCGCCGTAAATATCCGAATCCGGTATTATCCGATCCGAACCTGTTGTTATCCGATCCGAAACCGATCCGAACATAAGCTATCCGATCCGAATCCGATCCGATCCAAAAAATCACTATCCGCACACCTCTAGTTCAAACCAAAGTAGTAATCACTCGAATGAGTGTGTAAACTAGCCTGATTGGATCACCGGAAGGAGAAGTTAAGGAAGAAACTCCCAAAAATGGGTTTTTTTGAGATTTTTTACATAGAAAAATAAAAATTATGTAATTTAAATTAGCACTGTTGAATTTAGTTTAGAAAACAAACAATTTAGCATCTCAAACCATTACTCCAGCTACTGGTTACAGAGATGTTGATAGTGGTAAAAATAGTACGTTGTCCTAATGTTAATCTTAAATAAAAAAGTAAAATTCTATATCTCGCTTATTTCTTATCGTATCTTAATTAAACTAGGTGTGTGGCTTCATCTCGATGAGATTTAATGTATTTTAGTCTAAAATCTCTGATATTTCCATTTTTATGGCAGCAAACTGCGTACTCATTCCCCTGTTATCCTTACACAAAATAACAAAATTCTATATCTTCCTTTTTTTCTCAACATTATCTTGATACAACTTAGTATCAAGGGTTCTTCTAGTTCAGATCTACTCAATATTGAATTAAAACCACCCAGTTTCAGCATACCTATTGCAGCAAATCTGCATACTCATTACGCATGTTATGTTAAGGAGCTTACAACATCATGTCAAATCTCGTTATGTTGGATTGGAATATGTTCTTTTGCATTTGAAATTCGCTGAGTATGCAGGTCCACTGCAACTGTAGTTGTTTTCATATGAATTTTTTATTCACCCTATTTTCTCAAATTTAGGGTTGTTTGTAGGGATGAGACTGTTTCTTGATCTTTCTTTATGCTCTAGGAATATGTAAAATTTTTGTTGGGTTCATTTTGCTTCCTTCATTTAAGATGTCAAGTATTTAAACATTTTCTTTCAAACCTTTTTATGTTTGGTTAGTTTCTAAAATAAATGTGTTCTGCAAAATTGGACTTCATTGTAGTTTCATTGTTACTTTTGAGAGCTTGCATGTGTTCTTAAATCCTTATATATATATATATATATATATATATATATATATATATATATATATACTTTATAATTATTCAACTGAGTTTGAAAACCAGCACGATCGGACCATCGCAAAGGGGTAATAAGAGAGGGATAAACCCCCTTAAAAGAGGTTTTTTGGTTTTTTTTATATGTAGGGCCGCTCACTAAGTTTGGTGAAAGCGGCCGAGAGCAAAATTAAAATAATCAAATTTTGGGTTACATTGTTGAATTCAGCTCTAAAAAACAAACAATTAGTTATTTTGAATCATCGCTCTATGTCCATTGGTTACCGAGAAAATGAAAGTGGTAAACACAATACGTTGTCCCAAATGTTAACCTTAGAGAAAATATGTTAAATCCCGTATCTTGCTTATTCCTCGATATAAAACTTAGTTTGTGGCTTCATCTAGATGAGATCAAAAGGATAATAGTCTAAAATCCTTGGTATTTCAATGTCCATGGCAGCAAACCTGTATACTCATTCCCCATGTTATCCTTATGGGAAAAAACTGTATCTTCCTTATTTTTCAACATATCATGGAAAAACTTGGTATTTGGCTTCTTCTAGATCAGATCTACTAAATATTGAATGAAAACCACCTCATCTTAACATACTTGTTGCAGCAGATCTGCATACTCATTTCCCATGTTATTTTTAAGGAGCTTACAAAAACATCTTAAAATTCTATGTTGAATTGAAATATGTTTTTTTAGCATTTGAAATATGCTGAGTATGCAGGTCTGCTGTAATGGAGACATTTTGGACTCAAGGGAGCACTTAAACAAATATTTCTACTAACAACTGAAATTCGAAATTTTGACGAAAACAATGCTTTCTCCATTTACTATGTATAGGGGGAAAAAGTAAATACCCCGTTGCAGCAGACCTGCATACTCAGCAAATTTCAAATGCACAAGAACATATTTATATTTTCTTTGAGAAGAAAAATACTGGAGTTTCTTGAAGTTCACCAGAAGAGGAAAAATAACGTAAAAGATCTGCCACTGGCATCTGAAAGCGTCAGCTTTGTTTACATCAAAACGCATGGTGCTGTTCCTTGATTTTAAACTATGTACTAGATATTGGCATATGGTGGATCTAAAAGCCCATTTACTATGAAGGTATTTGTACTACACATAATAAAGAAGGATAGTTTTAATTGAATTTCCCCTTATTATGATTGGGGCTTTTTGCCCCTTCAATCCACTACACTAGTTGTTCAATAATACACCAAGTAAGCATTCTTGCATACTCATAAGAGTATATGATATAACTGTCGCAGGTCTCTTTATAAATCAGTTCCTGGAAATGTTGTGATCAGAGCTTTCAGGAGCAGTATTGAGTTCTTAAACATTTTTAAGCATATGTGGGTATAAAAAAACACCATCACAGTTTTAATTTATTTATTTTAAATATTACCTTAAACAATTATCAATAGCCCTATATCTAACTAATTGGATCATTGGTCTAGTGCTTTTTACCAAATGCCATTTTATAGTATGAGACGAAACTGGCACCAACTCCAAAGTAACCGAGAGCCAAGGTAAACCTGTACAAGATGCTGTCCACAGCACCTGGAAAATACCAACATTGAGTTAAAAGTTACAGTTTTTAAATGAAACCTACAAAATAATTAGTAATCAACAAAAAAATCTCATGCCAGAAAATTTTAAATGATTTCAATCTTAGGCTGCAAGTAATCGCTTAGGACAGTGGTTTTCAATGGTGGTAAGGGTACCACCAGTAGAACGTGAAGGCATTGTAGGTGATATGCAAGACATTAAGAGGAGGTTGGAGTTGGCTGCCATATTGGATTTATACTCCATAAGAACAAGAACCAATATTAATTTGCATGCAGGATTTCTCGTTTACTCTTGGGTCAGAAAACTAAAGTTTATATGTAAAATTAAAGCTTTTTTTAAACTCTACCGGACTCTGGTCACTCTGGATACATTTTCATATGAAACAGTTTTTTTGGAAAATTGAAAAAATAACTTTTAATTGTGTTTTTATGTCGTTATGGTTTTTTATATCAAACTTATCGAAAATCGGCCACCACAGTCCAATAAATAATTTAATTAAAATAGCTGGCGCAGAGGAAAACTCTCTGCTTGGTGACTACTTCGTGTATGAGTGTCCGTGCTGCTTTCAGCATCATTGGCTAAAGACATAAGTTAAATCAGTGAGTTCACAACATTTTCATTATTTTAATTGTTTAAATATTTTCAAATATAGGATTACTCCACACAATTACAGAAATTAATTAAAATAAAATACTTGAAAAAAATAATGACTGCTTTACAAGGAAATCAATCCGTTTTATGTTACTGATTTCCTAAAAAATCTGTCAATACAATCATAGCCAGTTGTAAATTCTATGTTTTATGATTCACAATAAAATTGATGGGACAATTCATTGTCGAGCCACATTTTTCTTTTTTGTCAGTTTTGACCTGTACTGTTTATACCTCTAATTCCGCTGATATTATTTTTCATTATCTTAAATGTGTCAGTTTATTTTCAGAAAGTCGGATTGTAAAAAATTACAAGTCTACAACGAATGTTTTTTATCGTTAAAAATTAAGTATGATGGTTTAGAAAAAATAAGTAACAAAGTAAAAATTCTCGTTGTGATTATTATTTTCCTTATATTAGTAGTAAAATACTTGATGTAGCTGAATTGAAACACCTTGTACCTGCTATTCTTTAAATGTTGGATTGCATGCCATGAATTTGCGATTGTGAATTATTCCGCATAGTTTTATAATCGCAAATTTATGGCATGCAATCCAACATTTAAAGCATTGGAGGTACTTGTATGTTTGACCTTAACAATGTGCTGGTCATGCCAATAGGCCTCCAAATTTACGCTGTTGAACATTTGCCGAGCGTGTGGACGAGCTTTTTGGGATCGAGCGGCTTGACGAATTAACATCCAACCAAAAAAGCAAGCAACGTACAGACACCGTTGAACTTTTAAACTAGATTGTTCTCTAGGTTGTTGGGAAGCAGGGCATACACAATCAGACATTTCGTTAAGCACCGATCGGTTCGACCAACTGATATAACGTGTATTTAAAATTCATGACAGCGAAGGATTTTATATTACTGTTTAATTATTTGGACTTTTCTGTTTACTTATAGTGTTTAAAACTACACTACGTTTCGGGAGGCAAGAAAAAACCTCACTTGATACCGGCACTTGGAAAACGGCACTTGATAACGGGTGGAGTTTCCTTACCTCCAAACTCAACTTTGATATTATGGAAAGGAATGTTCCTACAAAATTAAAAAAAAAAATCGGACAAAAATGGTGACTGCTAGAGTGCTGAGATAGTATAGGTTTTTAAAAGTGTTTTTGGCATCTTGGAAACTCAAAAGTTATCATGGTCCCATGCCTCAGAGCCGCCGTGCGGATACACCAACAGCTCACTATTCCATATGAAATTCACCAGTAAAACATGCTTCAGCGAGAACTGAGAATTAAAGCCTCCATACATGGTTGAACAAAGGTTGAACTGACGTATGCTCAAGAAAAAATTCGGTTGAGTAAGAGACTTCTTTAAACCTTAGGTAAAGACTTCTTGCAAATAATATTCCCTCCAAAATGTCTAACGGTGCCCAAGTTGTTTTTTTTCTTTGGACGCACAGTTCGTTGAGCTCTCGAGTATCAAGCCCCCGCTGTATTACATTTTGCTCGCCGACACGCTCAGCAAAATGTCTGTGCGTATAACTGAGGCCGTAACTTAAGTTATCCACTGTAAAATTTATAATAAATTAATTGCAGCTTTAATTTGTCCTCGTTGTTTAGTTTTTTAGCAAAATATACCTAGCATTTACTATAAATGCCTCATACCAGTATATAAATATGGTTAAAATAATCATTCTGGGATTAGAATATTATTAGTTACCAGGCAAGATATTACCAAAGTATTATTGGCTTTTCAATCGAGGGATTCGTCTGCGACGACGATAAAAACGACGAAGACCCGAAGACGGCTAGGCCTATTTTGTTTCGTTGTATCACCAGATTTGAATTTCCCGACCAAAGGTTTAAATTTATTACTTTTTCTTGAATACACCATACAAACATTCCCAACCATTTATCTTTTTTTACTTGAATTCTAGACTGCCTGTTATTCAAATTTAATGTTCTATGGGAACAAACAATCTCATCTTGATCTGGCCGTAAATCCTCGCTAAGCTTGTTTTGGTAGTTACGGCGTGAGTAAAATGAGTTGCAGGGTGCAAAGAGTGGCGTGCAGGGGTTGGTTGTTGGAAGGGCAGCAGTATCTGGACAGCCAAAGGGCGACAAATTTTCAAATCCACCCCTGGCCACTGGTAACTATATAAATAGGGGGGCCTCGTCTGAGCAACCTTCAGGTGAATCTACATCCTCTCTCATGCCTAAAGACCCAATCATACCTTTAGATCAGACAGCAGCTTGCCTTATCAACTGCAACACAACTTCAACACCTATCCTACCGGATCCATTATTATTATCTAATGTAGAAATAGCCTACAGACTCCTTCTCCAGTCGCTTCTCCAATATCTTCTCAAAAACAAAAAGACTTTATTTCAAGTCTTACATTGACTGTATATAAGCTGTAGAAAATAACTTGTCATGGCCAGATTGTAAGAATAAAAAACATCTCATGGTTTATGCACTTCAATATTGAAGACGGGTTTATTAGAAAAAAAAAGATTTAGAAATTATTTTGGAGAATTCAAATATTCTAGTCGTTTGTTTGAATGAACATTGGCTAAGAAAAAATAATATATCAGTACTAAACAGTATTCCTTAATACGATCTGGCTAGTTTTATTGTAGGGAAGAAGGAACTCATGGTGGCTCTTGTATATTATTAATTATTAAAATGTAATTTCGAATATATTCTCAGAAACCATTTGTGTATTCTGAATGAAGATTCAGTATTCGAAGCATATTGTGTGGAATTTGTAACCCTGAGGGATATTATTGTAATTTCAATGTATAGAACTCCAAATTTGGTTAGTTTCAAACCTTTTTTAAATAAGATTGAAAATTTATAAAAAATATTATGAAAAGCCGTGAGAACTAAAAATATTTTCATAGCAGGTGATTTTAATGTAGATGTCTTGATTGATTGCTGCCTATACAAATAAAGATTAGATTTCATTTCCTTATTAAAACAGTGTGGCTTTATACTAAATTTTACTTCACCAACAAGAATCACCAAATGTACAATGTCATACATTGACAAAATTGTAACGCAACAAATTAAATCACAAAGCTCAGTTTTAACAATGAATTTAGAATTAGGACTAGCCAATCTGAGCATAGGTCAATATTTATTTATATTTCAAGTAATGCTAATAACAATAAGAAAATAGCAAGAATGTTTTGTTAAAAGTAGTAAGAATGTTAAAATATTTTAAGAAAAAAAAAATCAGCAGGCTGGGATGAAATTTCTCTTGACCTCATAACCCTCGAGCGGGCGCATGCGGAATTTTCCTCTGCAAGTGTTTTTTTAATTAAAATAAATTGGCATCATACGGCAGTCATGTACGGCTCCGTACCTCACGCGCCTCAATCCAGGAATCCCCTTAAGCTAATTATACCTCCTTACACCCCCTTGATACCTTGTTATTTGCAAATCAGTGATGCCGTGTCAGTTTTTGGAGCACCCTCTCCCGTAAAACAGACAGTGTTACCTATTCCATATAAGAAAATTACTTGCTATGTTTAATTGAATTATTACACCTACAGGGCTTGTAACCGTTCTTGAGGTTGAAAAAAATAAAAAAAATAACTCAAATAAGGAAAAAAATAACCAAAAAATAACCTTTTGTACACAAAAATGCTGCTAAAAATTAGAAAACCGGCGTTATATTGGGGATAATACATTCTTAACCTTGGCAAAAAAGAAAATCTCGACAGACTAATCACAAATCTGCCTAGATTTGACAGCGAGACTTGGTTTTCATGCAACGAGACTTAGTTTTCACGCATTTTAGGATGATGAGATACGTCTGCCACGATGCTCCAATGAGATCGTCTGACAGACGAATACTGTAAACAGGGCTTGTAGCCGTTCTTGAGGTTGAAAAAAATAAAAAAATAACCAAAATTCCAAAAAATAACAAAAATAACCTAATTCCAAAAAAAAATAACCTAGAGCAAAAAAAATAACAAAAAAATAACCTGTTACAAGCCCTGCACCTATTAATATGAACAATTAATTGTATCAACGTGAAATGTGATTCCTAATGCAGATTGTCAATATTGAAATACAATATTTTGTTAGGCCTATATAACAATTAAAATGGGTTAAATTTGTGCAAGTTAAGGTTGTGGGGTAAAACTCTGCATGCACCCACTACCGTTTTACCCGTGAAGCGCCCGCTCAAGGGATACGGTTTCAGATTACATAGCCGAACCTCTCTCAATCATTATAAACCAATTTTAGCAATAAATTTTAGTAATCCATGCCCTCATTGCAAAATCAGATGAGCTGTTGTCTCCTTTGAACTAACGTCATTATGACATCTATTACAACGATTTTAAATATATATATATATTTTTTTCTAACTTCATAAAGTACGGCCAATGGAATTTTACTAGATAACAACTAGGCCTACGCACAGGCTCCTGCCCATGTAGGCCTATTCCATATATGAGGCTTTGCAAAATTTTTTTATATAAATGAATGTAGGTACCATGCATGTTAATTTAATATATATTTATGACGTTCGCCTAGATTATAGTGCATGTGTATGTTTTCCGTGCATGTAACAACTGTATATTTACATGGAATAAATATTTGATTCATTCATTCATTCAATCTTTTCAAAATACAGTAGTACTTTTCCAAAACATTTTAAATTTGTAGAGCCGACACCAGAGGCGGATTTGGAAATTTGCCGCCCCTGGGCTATACAGGAGGAGTAGGGCCGGCGGCGGGGGATTTCCGGCTCGGCAAAATGTGGTGACTTTTTTTTTTTTACTCGCGCGTGTGCTTTTTGACCCCATTGTGGCCCTTTTGGACCGTTTTTACCTGTTCCGGACCCTAAGCAAGACTATTTCTACGGTTCTCTCTAATTTGCCGCCCCCCCCTAATTCTGCCGCCCTGGGCTATAGCCCTTTAAGCCCATATGTAAATCCACCCCTGGCCGACACCTCTATTTAAAAGGGGGGAAAACTAAACACTGATAATTACTGGCCAATTCGACTCCTGCCAAACTTTTTTTCTAAAGTTTTTTAAAAAGACTGCTTGTATCCAAATAAATATCAAGTTTTATGGAAAATTTAATATTTTTTCTGGACTACAGTTTGGATTCAGGAAATGTCTTGGTGAAGAATGATATATCAGTTCACTGATGAGGTGGCATGGGCCTTGGATGGGTCGCAGAGCACAATGGATGTGTTCTGCAAATTGTCCAAGGCTCTTGACTGTGTCAACTATTGTATTCTTCTAAAAAAATTAGATTTATATAAATTTTCTAGGAATTTAATCTCATTGCTTGGATCCTACCCAAATAATTGCTACCAAAGAAAAGTAATTAAAAAAAAATCGGAAAAAAATCAAATTGGGAGGATATTAAAGTTGGGATGCCTCAAGAATCTATTATCAGGCCAATTCTTTTTCTGCACATAAAAGACTTGGGTCAAAATTTGAAAAGGGTCCAATCTCAGTCCCTTCATAAAAAAATAATGTAGCCTACTTTAGCTATTGCTAAAAACGTTTCATTTTGGAAGTTTAGGTCTTAATATTATTGTCTATTCTGTTTAAATCATGAATTAAGAAGAAGTTGGGGCAAAATACTGAGAAAATACTGGCCAAAGTATCGACGGTCACTTGTCCCCCATCCCAGTTTTACCGCTAAAGAGACGTTTAAACAAGTTCACCAATCAAATAAGTGAATATAAAACCCACGTTTATAATTTCGGATAAAGAGAGATAGTCAAATCGTACTTATTATGGATAAAACTACATTATTAAAACGCCAAATTTGGTTAAAAGTCGTGTCCCGACCTTCAGCGGTATTGGCGGTAGCGAAGTCTGTTTCACATTGCTCAGCGACACTAGCACTTGAAGCAGCCGACGAGTTAGATTCGAGAGCGTCATGGTGGCGAGCAATGAACAAGCAACGAGTTCGTCCACTGAAATTAATTTGGACGTGGAGAGAAGTAGTTTTGTTAACTGAAATTGCTATGTATAATTTATGAATGTAACAATGGTACATGATTATTTATCCAACGATTATTTATTAAGATATGTTTAGATTAGCTCTTGTGTCATTGAGACAATGTATTGTGATAACGGCTTTCATTATCTGGATAGAAAATTGTTAAAATGTATTTCTCTATCGGCATAAGGGTCCTATATCCGTTTATTATGCACAGTAACTTCAAAAAAGTAGCCCTCATCACTTTGACAAGCTTATGAATATATTATAATATGTCTATTTATTTATTTATGTTAGACTACTATTAATATGTTAATAGTAGATCTTTTAATAGCCTACACTAAATAATAATAATAAATGGATACATTCAGTATTGCAAACTAAAAACATTTAAGTATAAGTATTCTGACCTTTTTTCACATGAATGAGACGACCATCTTCTTTCTGGAACATTTCTTGCTTTAATTTCAATTCCTTGTAGCCAGGGTGAACGACATCAGCTTGTCTTCGTACAGTGGTAGAAAACTGCCTTGTGGCAAATGGAACCAGCTTCTTGCAACTCATCTGAAAAAATTCAATGGGAGTGATCCAAGATAAAAATTATAATGCTTACAAGGCCTAAAATTCACTGTTCTAAGTTTGGCGTTTAATGAGGAAATCCTTCATAACCAGATGTTTTTTGATTCAAGAATTCTCTATCTGGATATGAATTCCGGATTATATTACTTTCGAGGTTTTCAACTGGATAAAAATTCAAATTTTATATCTGGTGATGGAGTGCAGACAAAAGAAATACATTTTCCTATGCAGACAAAAGAAATATATTTCCATACAACAGCACGTAAAGTGCCGGTTCATACACTGAAAACTAATTGGAAAACAGCTGTTTACTGAGGAGCAAGCAAGAGAGTTTGTTACACTCACCAGCTGTTTACTTTTGCACTCACCGGCTGATTGCGATGGCTCTCCAGCGCTCCTACTTCCATTTAATTTGACTGAGCTTGACTTGCTTATTACCTCAAACTAAAGCATTCAGCTACAATGAACCTGAGTTCCGATTGTATTTATTCAATTTATTGTTTGGGTGGAGAAATTGTTGTGTAAATGTATTTGCATGTCAAGTGTCTTCCTCGCTTTCACTAAGGGCCTGTTTGCACGACGCCCAGTACAGTGGACAGTAACACCTTTAAACAAAACAGAACGAAAGAAATTTTTTCTACTGTCCTACTGTCTTGTCGTCGTGTAAACAAGGCCTAAAATTGTTGAACCCCGCTGACACGTTACACGAACTGTTTAGCTTGAGCCAAAAACATAAAAAAGCAATAATGTAGCCTTGGCAAAAAAAAACCACTTTACAAGGATGGGCCTAAATAACTATTTTACTTGAAACCTTATCAAGTAGGTTAGTCACATCGATAACTTATGATAACAAAGGCCTGAGGAATAAGAAAAAAGGGTTGATTTCATAAGACCCTCTACAGCTGTTGCTGAAGCTGTACTATGTTATCTGTAGCTATTAAAAATCTTCAGGCATGGCCTATAAAAATCTTTGACTCTCAACATTTCCTATAGGTCTGAACAAGCTTATATCGCCCCATGCACAACAGTCAATCCAAATAACGGTTGCTCAGGGTTTTACGACAGCGCACACTAGCAAAAACATTAATTTAACATCAAACTGAACCTGAATTGTAAGGGTCTAAACGAACTCAGACTCAGACTCATTTATTGTATCAGACTGAAAGATATTTGGGGCAGGTTACAGACATTAGGTCTAGGTATGGAAATAAGCTTAACTGCTGATATACAATGTACGCCCAGAAAAATTTCATGTATGCGCCTTAAAACTTAGGACACTTTTAAAAACTCTTGTTAAAAGTAAAAAAAAATGTTTGAACCTTGAAACCTAAATTATTTGTTAGGATTGGCCAATTAAATAATGAATCATGACAAAATGAATCGGGTGGCCTAAATCAGTCCTACCAAAAAAGTTCACCTTTAAATTTGGCCAATAAAGGTATATTTAATCTTGAATCTACCAAGACAAAGTAGTATTTACTCATGGGCAACCATAAAATGAGTTCAAAATAGGGTAAAATCCTCAATATTAACTATTTACTCAATATTTACTAAGTTTGTGGTCTCCAAGCCTAACACCCGAATAAAGTGGAGTCACAGGCTCCAACTTGGAGCGTGGAGTCGTCAATGGGAGACCATTTTCTGATTTTATACTTACCTATTTGCCTACCTATTGGGTAAAAATGTTGCCTCAATTGGAGGTTTCCACAATATAGAGTTACCATATATTTCTGAGGCCAACCCAGGACAGTTTGAGGTGCTGCTTTTCAACACACAGACATCTACGGCCTATATATGTAAGATGGACTAAATATTGTTTGGAAACATATATAGAGCAAGAAACAATAAAAATCATAAAATGTGTTTTTTTGACCCTCACCTCTAAAACTTGCTGTCCTGTAAAATTTTGTCGGGGAAGATAAGGTCCCTTTTCCCTTGGCGGGTCACATATATACGAGGAACGTTCGGAGAGTAAGTTCCGTTTATGAGTAAAAAAATTCTCAATTCATTTACAACATTTTTATTATTTACATCTTAAAGAGCGTACCTTAAACTACATTTCTACATAGTTCCTACAATATTTATGCACTTGTCATATCTAGGGAGAAGCTTTTCAATTCGTACTGAAAAGAATTCTGCCGCCTGTGCACGCAGCCACCCGCTGACGCCATCTTTAAGTTCATCGTCATTCACTAAACGACAAAGGTTACAATGGTGTACAAAAGAGTTCGTGAAATTTGTGGGAAACACTAAAAAAGATCAGTAATTTTGAATTTCCTTTTTTCCCGAACTGTATTGTTGATTTTGGCAACGAGATGGTTGGCCACTTCTCTCTTAATCGTGGACATTAGTGCGACCATCTTTACAGTTCGGGAAAAAGGAAATTCAAAATTACTTATTCCTCTGAATGTTCTGTGTGGTCCTTGATTGAAGAAATCTAGATTAGTAGTGCTAGTCAGTAGTTTTGTAGCCGTACATAGAGTTTGTTTGTCCAAGGTTTAGCCTGCTATTTTTATCTCAAATTTGGTTACTAGAGAAGCATACAGGGAGTGTTTAAGCTGAATAACCAGGATGTGGTTGATACATAAAATTAATTTGTATACCACTAGAAACATTAGCAAAAATAAATAAAAAAGACCGTTTTTAATTTATGAGTCTATTAACCGATTTTATCTTTTGTATATATATATATTTTGATTCATCAAACCGCGCTTGAAACGTTTTGGAACAACAGCTGGGACAGGAACTTCAAAAGAACTTGTTCTGTGGATGGTACAGAACGATCGAATCTGCTCTTGTCCTGGAACTGCTTAGAAGGCACATCTCTAATTATGCAGATTACAATTAAAAAGCTGTCTGCTATCTGCAGGATTGCTCACTTGAGTTTTTAATACTACATTTATCATGTCGTTCACCAAAACCTCTAAAAACTTGTATTTACACTCACGATTCCAGTTGAAATGTTGAATAATTTATCGTTAATTTGGAGGAAAAATTTATATTCCTTCAAAAATTACGAAAATCCTAGACAAGTAACAGCCGTGGACTGGACACCGGATAAAAGCCTGAAACCAGGACGTCCGGTAACCATACTATAATAAGTACCCTTTAACTGTACAAGATATTCTTTTGAACCAGGTGGAGGCTACAAACGACATTTGTTTTCATTTTTGTGTTAAATGTCACGACGTTCCTTGGGAAATAAATAAGTTCTGCAATCTGTGTTTAACTATAAGAACTTCTTCAAACCATGTCCATAAGTTAAATTGCAAACAAAGTTAACTGAGTTTCTTTTAAGATTGACGGATGGCACTAATGTTCCAAAAAATTCAGCCCTTTAGCCCTACTATACTGAAGTAACACCCCTTCTTAAAACTCCGATATGTATGTATTAAAACTTATTATGTAGCAAATATATCAAAATATCTTTAACATTACTTTTCAACATTTAAATCCATCAAACTGTTACCGATTTGTAAGTGTGAAGGAAACATTAAATTGGGCCTATATTTTAATTTACTTACCGATTTTGACAACATTTGGTATATGTTTGTGTGATAATTAATTGTTAATTTGTTTTATTTCAATATATATGTTTTCTGGTTTTAAATGACTTGAAGGGAGAAAGTATGTGTCAGTTTCCTGATACCGTTTATTTATTTTAAGACTTACCCCCATATATTATATATCAAAACACGCGTCCCTACGTGCAGATTCGTGTAATGTCTTTAGATTTTTAATTTAGGCAATATAACTCGAAAAAAGCGCAAAAAAATGATTAGTAAATAAACTGTGTTTTGACAGAAGCGAAAATGTAAACAAATAAACATCTGATCATCAGCTGTGTGGGATTTAAAATAGCCTATATAGATCACAGACCAAGAAAACAAATTTAGATATCAAAGTAGTTTAAAACCCAGCTGTTTTTTTTTTTTTTTTGAAAAGGAACAAGACAACGAAAATTTGTTGTGATCGGACACTTTATATCCCTTCAAACGTGATAAGAACGAGTCGACGAAGAAGTTTTATAGCGGTCGGACAGGGCGGGGCAATGTACGGCAAGATGTTCGCACACGGCGGGACAACGTACAGGAAGGTCTGCAACAGAAGCTTCATACGCGGAGCTGGAACAATTAGTGGAAAATTACACTGACAAAATCGCACTAACAAATCCAAGGATTCAGCAAAATTCACTTGGCGGGATGGCATTTCCATGTCAGAAATGTGGTGCGCATGTAGTAAAATAAAATCTACTTAAATCTCGAAAAAGCGATTACATTCAAAGCCTTAGGTACCGATAGACTGAGCAGAAACTGCAAAGAAAACATTAATTCCAAGAACTCTGTGCTCGCAACAATAAGCAAAAGAGCTATTTAAGCGAATTTCCCCTATAGGGAAGAAGCTGGTACCGTAGGTCTCATGGTAAGACCTAAGCCCCAGACCATCATAACTTTTCTTTTTGAAGTCCCCAGATGCCAAAAACACCATTTGTTCACTTTCAAAAATTTGTAAAAATAATACAGTAATGAACTTGAGCACCCTTTTATCATTATTTACCAACGGCCCGTGATGATCACCGTGATGATGGTATAATTACCGAAACACGTGTCGTGATTTTTAAATAAAATAATGATAAAAGGGTGCTCAAGTTCATTATTATTTTTACAAATACTTTTAGCAGCCCTAAGTTGTGGATTAAACAATTATATATATATATATATATATATATGTGTGTGTGTCTTTAAGCATGATAACTCGCGTAAAAATGGTCCGATCTTAATGAAATTTGGCATGGACGTGTAAAGTGGTAATTATTCGGACGAGTTCGTAAACCAGCCCGATCGGACTACCGGAAGGGGGGTAAAGAGGGGTAAGCCCCCCCGAAAATGGGTTTTTTGAGTTTTTTACATAGAAAAATAGAAATAATCAAATTTTTGTTTGCACCGTTGAATTCAGCTCAAAAAAACAAACAATTTAGCATTTTGGATCACTGTTCTATGTCCATTGGTTACCGAGATATTGAAAGTGGTAAACACAATACGTTTTCCCAAAGTTAACCTTATGGTAAAATAGGCAAGTAAAATTGTATATCTTGCTTACTTCTCAACATATGTTGGTAAAACTTGGTAAATGGGTTCTCCTAGGTCAGATCTTCTAAATATTGAATTAAAACCACCCCGTTTTAATATACCTGAAGCAGCAAACCTGCATACTCATTCCCCATGTTATTCTTATGGAGCTTACAAAAACATGTCAAATCTCGCTATGTTAGATCGAAATATGTTGTTTTGCAATTGAAATTCGCTGAGTATGCAGGTCTGCTGCAACAGGGGGTATTTTGTGTATAAAGTGTACAGAACAATTTATCATTCAATTATATCACCTTACAACCGTGAGGAGAACATTTGTTATATGCTCTGTATCTATGACGGACATAAAAATTGGTGGTCAAGAAAGAATGCTAAACAAAGCCAACGGATCTTGCAGCAATGAACTCATGCACAGCTTGACTGAACACTTGGTTAAATTTAATCCCTAAGCCCAAATTTTCAATGTGAAGAGTTGCGTTCTGAAAAATACTCCTGATGAGCAGCATACACAACTCGGTATGCATTGTCTGGTATCAAAAAGAATATTAGCGCCGATACGACGACACAAAGCCGTAGCCAGGAAAATGTTTTTTTTTGGGGGGGGGGGGGGGTTTGGGCTCCGCAGTTACAGGAAGCGAAAAAAATAACTTTCTAACCTTTGATTTTAAAGGCAATTTTAACATTTTCAGGGGGGGGGGTTTCACCCCCTGACCGCCCCATTGGCTACGGCCTTGCAACGACATAATTACTAATGATGTTGCTATTATTTTTAGAGCAAACGATAGCGAACCACCAAGAGTGAGCGTGACTTGATTATTTACCCAAAAGATAAGCCACTTAGAAAAGTACATATTCTTCTATTTTGCCTCGACCCAATGGCTGACCTGTTGCTTTTTCCATATTTTCCATTTGAAGGAAGTGCACAACGAACATTGCTTACAATGCTGCAATACGCATCCTAATGAGTGGCTATTAGAGACACTTTTAGCACGCTACATCGTTCCGAAAACCTATTTTTACATTGGATTGACGACATAAAAGGCAGCCGATCATTTATAATTTAATTAAATTGTGCAAATTCGCACGGGTTCACCTAGTGTATTATTAAAGTCCTCGTAAGTTGAATACAGTAAAGACAGAAATAAAGTAGAACCAGTTGTTGATATATTAAAAGTCCATCCATCCTGAGCCTATGGGGGATTTGGAATACCCCCCAGGCTCAGATGGACTTATAATCTTTCCACCAAAACCACTTGATACCTATCAAGTAAAGAATTATTCACTTTAACTTATCTGAAATTCTCATGAGTGATGACGAGGTTGAGTAAAAGTATTACAGTAGACCCCCTCTTAACCGACCCTGACGGGACCGGACCTAGGTCGGATAACTTAAAAGGTCGGTTAAAGCGGGTAATCCTCAATAAACACCGAAAAATAAAAGCTCTATTAATTTAGGGTTCCATTAAAATAATTCTCAAGCAGTTTGTGGATTATTTAGATGATGAACAATAAATACCAACCTATTTTTCAAAATATTTACTGTATAAATGTCACATTTTATAAACTAAATATTAGATGAGGCCAACTTTTTTTATGATGACATTTTTTATAACATTTTCATATATATATTTTTAACAAATTTTACATAATGATTGTCAAAATTAGTGATGAGAAACAAGCAATCATTGCATTATTACGGACTAGACAGTTGATTTATATAGTTTCTTACTGGAGACTTAAGTCACAAAAACCCATTGCAAAAACTTTGACTTCGAGAGGACTCCCCCCTCTTCCCCACCCAAACAAACACACACGTGCGTGTTTTTTGTTTTTTCTTTACTGTACTGATGAATTATATGATGGTTTCCGGATGCGAAAACGTAAACTCAGACACTTATCGTACTAAGCGATCTGAAAAGCACCTAACTACTGTACGTTTTAATAAATTAATGAATACTGTATTCAAAATATTTTAACCTGTAACAAACAACCTGTGGAGTTGAGCGTAAAGTTCCCATCGTCGGATATGGGAACGGAAATGCCGCAATTCCTAGAAAAGGGCGGTTAAAGCGAACTGTTGTCAAAATAGGGTCGGTTAAAACGGTCTTTAATATCTGACCAGCACGGGCGGTTAATCCGATCGTCGGTTAAAACGAGGTCGGTTAACAGGGGGTCTACTGTATTACGTTCAATGCAGCAGGGTTTCTCCGGAATCGGAAGAATGCCATATGGCGGTTTGCCGCATTCTTTTGTTGTGGGACACCACACCTGAGTAGTTGGGAAATATTTTGCATAGTAGAGTATACTTGTTGCAGGCCTAATCTGTTTTATTTAGTATTAGAACTACCCGCCATTCTCTTGCCAAAAGAAGCTTCCTAAATGCCAATTGATCAACTGTTTTCAACCAAATTAACAAAACTGATGGCCTGAATAATCTGAGTCATGCTGCTACTTAATGGTGACTTCTAGACCATCGTCGAACTTTGTTTCAACACAGTATGATGCTGTGCAATGCCACTTTGATGCATGAGGCCGAAATTTCTGAGATAGGCCTACATTTTATAAAATAAATTGCCAAGATATGTAAAGGTTGAACTGGAAGCTGCATCGAATATGTTAACAGTATTCCATCAAGATTTCAATACTGAAACAGCCAATATTATCAAAAGTAAACAGGATAATCAATGTATAATGTAGGCTCATAGGTGGCTACCCTTCAGGTGGTACTGTAGCAGCTATTTCTATTTGAAGTTCCAGAGATATGGTCAAGTCATGTATGGTAACTCTTTAACACACTTGATGCTGCGCGCAGGAAATCCCGCGCGCCAAACCTATGCCGCGGGGCTGCCCGCGGGATTTCCCGCACTGTGTATATGGATTCTCTATTGATTCAGTGACCGGCTAGCACTGCTGCGGGAACCTTTTCTCGTGCGTAGCACTGTGTTATAGGCCTAACCTCAAATCGTGACGGTGTCAGTTCTCGGTTTGCGCCTTCGTGTTTTTTTCAGTAGTGTGTTGTTTTTATATTGATTTTTCAATCCATATTATACATTATGCATAAATAGTTTTTTATTTCACGTCGTAATTCAGTGAAAAATGACTGCCTGTTTATCTAAGAAAAGCATAGTCCCTCCTAGAACAGTGATCCGGGCCAGGAATTTTGGTTATCCCTTGCCCGAGTGCTGAGCGCAGGATTTCCCGCGAAGTATTATGACGTCATAAAAACACATGTTTGCTATGGAAACCAATTTTGATTTTAATTTTTATCATACTGGGACATCGTATTCTAACATTCTATGACAAAAGACAAGTATGTACTTACGTCACAGTGCAATTATTTTCGTTATCCCTTGCCCGCGTGCTGAGCGCGGGATTTCCCGGGAAGTATTATGACGTCATAAAAAACACGTGTTTGTTATGGAGACTAATTTTGATATTCATTTTTAATATTCCTAACGTGTAATCATTAAAAACTACCCATAAAAAATATCAGCACTCGGATAAGTTTTCCATATTTTAATAGCAGTCAATGTGTTAAATTGAGCTAAGTACCCTAGACTTTATGTAGCCTATGGTGATCGATGAAAATAGCCCTATGTCTTGTCTGGCCTTGCGTACAACTATGTGGCATTTATTTGTGGACTTTAAAAAACAATGGTTTCTTGTATAATGAAGAGTTTTCAGGCCTGAATTATACATTTAAAAAATAAAACATTGCTTTCAAACAATTTGGGAAGGTCATTGAAAATAGCTTTTGCTGCTTTGATATCCATGAGCAAATATTCTGAGAACAATAAAAAAAGTTTGGTGGCGGTAAAAAGTTTGCATGGGTACACAATAATCATAGTGTTAAGCTAAAAAATTTTTGAACTATATCCGATGAAATTGTAATCTCACCTTGAGAGAATAACTTCCTCGAAAATCCTGTGGGAAAGAAGAGAAGCGCAGACGTACACTTGAGAAATTGCTTCTGCTGATATTTTTTTCCGTCTTCGTCGTGAAACCAGCTGGGAGTACGAGAGACAGACTAGTAGACATTGAGTGGAAGTTCACCGTCGTCGAACCTTATGGGCAAATCCGACTTGCATCAACATTTGAGACAAGCGTCTACAGCCTGAAATATCACTGATTGCAAACGAAAAAAGTTGGCTGGAATGTCCGCTGAAGAAGAAGAAGACTGCTTGTTTCTGCGGACTGTCGTCTGTCGTCAATTCCTTTGTCAACAGAAGTTAACCTCTAAACTTTGATACGTAGTTGCCGGACCCCTTGTACATAAATAGTGTACACATACTTTGTTCGAGCTGCTATTTGTATTGTTTTCATTATCCTCAATTCCCAACTAATACTACTTTTAATCAGCCATTGGTTGAATTTTCTAGCATGGCAGCAAGTTGAGTTTTTGTGTGTGGATATTGAAGGGAGAGTGAAACTTCTGCGGAACTCCAGCCGGTTATATAATTATACAATCATTGATCAAAGTTATCTTAAAGTTATCCTTTTTCATTGATTTTTCGTCTAATCTTGTGTGCTAGGCAGACACAACAAAAACCATATAGGCCCTACAACCAAATTGAATGCATGTTACCCTCAATATTTTTGTAAAGACAAATAATTTCCACTTGTTTGTTGAGAATAAGATGTTTAAATTATGCGTTATCTTCGTTTTTAATTTTAAATTAGGGTTTATCTCTTCAGGTTTTAATTTTGTACAAATGTGGGTAAGATTGGGTTCAGCCACATACTTCAATAAGCAGTCTTTTCACTACATCTAGGCTTACCAGATGTCAGGGATTGGTACTTTGGTATTATACGGAGGCCCTTGTTTTTAGAGAGATTGTTTTGCTGGACACCAAAAATAACTACATCATTGGGAAGAACGTCCTTTAATCGACTTACTGTCGAAATTTGACTTAATTATGATGAATGTTATTTGTGTTCAGCCTCCCAGAAGGAAGCGATGTCAGCGAGGATTGAGTATTCACATTGTCACCGCCGTTATCGTCCACACATGATCGCCACCCTTATACAGAGCGCAGCGGCGGTTATGTTGGGTTAGGTTATCATAATTAGGTTAGTAGGACTTTCTTAGTTATGTTACAAATCAAACGATATCAGATGAGTTATACTTTCGCCCGTCAAATCCCCACCAAGTAGGCACAGGTCTGGTCATTGACCGGAGCATGCGCATCACCTGTCAACGAGTTTTGGTGGGTGAAAGTATGACTCATTTGGTATCGTTTGATTCATAACGAAATGAGGAAACTCCTAATAACATATTTATGATAACCTAACTTAACATAACCGCTGCAGCATGCCTTATGAGGGTGGCCTCCGTACAATACCAAAGTACCCAGGGATTTCCCTGGAGAGTCCGGGGTTCAGGCATGCATCCGGGGTTGAATTTTGTTTGGGGTTTTAGCCAGCCTACGTGAAAAAGAGAGGAAAACACCTGAAATAAATGAATTGGTAATTCGTTTTGAGCAGTTATTAAGAAATTTTATACAAAAAGAAAAGAAATGTTAAAAACAAAGGAATATTTTATAGTTTCACCAGGTATCACACTAAAAGGGTCTGGTCCGGCGACAGGCAAATTCGTTGCGTGACAACTGCCCAACTGCGTCTTGTGCTTGGTCACAAGGCCTTACATCATTGTTTTTTAGCCAATCGGTATTCAAGAAACGATAATGCCACGCAAAAACGGCTGATGCCCTTAAAATTACACTGGAGCAAACTTTAACACACCATTTCATTTCCCTTATCACCTCTTCTCTCCCCCTCCCCTTTTTTATAGTGTCTTGGGTTGGCTCTGAAAATTTATGGTAAGCCTAACTCCATCATACCCAAACTACAGAACCGGTTGGCCTGGTAGGTAACTTAATTAATATTTACATAACAAGCCTTGATTTTATCAATTAACATGAGCTTTGCCCTGGACATCTAAAGCTCTTTCATAATATAATTCATGGACATTTTACACTTTTAATTTATTTTGATTGTAATTCTTGTGTGTATTGAAGTTTTGTACAATAACTGTGTTTTTGAATAATGAAAAAAAACATTTCAATGATTATATCTTTAAAATAAGTCTATATAGCTTAAAAGTACAGATACATCAGCTAGTAGCTTTTGGAACAAGTATATTCTCAATTAGACTCTTTTGGAAGGCCGTAGCCAATGGGGGGGGGGGGTTAGGGGGTCAGAACCCCCCCCCCCCCCCCCCCCGAGATAGTAGAAATAGCCTTGAAACAGTAGGAAATGGGGGCGGATAGGGGGTGAAACCCCCCCCCCCCCCCCCCCGAAATAGGCAAAAACCCCGCGGGCAAACGCATAGGGGGCTGGAAACAGACAAAAAAGGGTCCAAAGAGTACACGTGTGAGTATAAAAAAAAGGTCACCACTTTCGACGAGCTGGAAATGTAGTCGCCGGCCCAGCCGAAACCCCTCCCCCCGAAAAAATTTCCTGGCTACGGCTTTGCTCTTTTGGTAATATTTTTCATTGACCGGCTTAGTAGGAAAGAGAGGAAAACGCCTGAAATAAATTAATAATACCTATCGGCTTAGATTCATCATATTTGCAACTCGGGCTATATATTTGTCTGTTGGAGAGACTGGCTTACACATTTCACACATTATACTAAATGCTGTCAAAAGTAAATAATCGATCACAAAATCAAATAAGAAAGAAGAACAACAAACTTAACGAATCCTTCAAACTGTAAGATCGACTCAAACCGTTCAGTCTTTCAAGATCCTGAATAACTAGGGCCTAACTGAATTTTGTTGGGAATGTGCGGTTAATATTCTCTTTTGAGTCTTCAATAAGCAAATAAAGAAGTCGTATTTGGCTCGAAAAACGGCCTCTTGGCCATTAACTTTCAACATGTGAATACGATATTGTAGAGTTGTGCATGCCGAAGAACAAAACAGTTCGTTCTAACGCCTCCGTTTGAACTGAAGAAATTCAGGTGGGGTGGGGCATGATTCTCTCTCTCTTTCTCTCAGAGCTTCGGTGCAAGTAGGGTGATGCTAATCGGGCCCATTGTTAAATTACCTACAGTCCATTGTTTTAAAGCAAATGAGCCCTTATTATTGTTAAGGTCTGGCAGGTGTCATCACCATTGCCACATTTCATAATTACCTGAATTACCTCCTCATCATCGATGACCAGCATAGGCCCGATAGATAGCGGCAAAATAAACCCTAGTTAAATGCTGAATGACCCCTTGAAAAAAAAATATGTACAAACAGGCCCAGACCTACTCAAGTAAATCAATTTAAAAAATATGTTTAGCGTATTTTTCCTAGAACTAACAATTAACACATTTTTAACTACTTTGTGATGGTGTTGGACAATCTATTTTGGTAACACCTTCCAAAAGTCTTAATTAGCCTACAAGTCAAGTGTCCTGGGCTCCTTGAGCAAGTACGATACATTGGCAACTGAGCGGTTATAATTTATTGACTGTGTTTCATTGAGAATGTTTAAAATTTTTAATGGTTATATATGGTTCTTTATGTGATTCCCACACAACGTCACGTTGGGAGCTCGGTTAGTTAGACTGAGTCACACCAACTCAACCAGATGTTGTTTGCCATAAACTTTTTGAAATTAGTATTTTAAGTGTATAGTTTTTACATATTTTGTCTCCCTTAAGTCAGTAAGTCCCAGGCAGAAGCCATTACAAACTTGTTTTAAAACGATTTAAGATAGGTATCTTAAATCTTTAAAAATTTAAGATTTTCAGATTTCCCAAAAGTGTTTGATAGCTGCGATTATGTCTTGAACAGGTTTTCCAGGGCAAAATCAAAATTAAAAAATGTATATAAACAATAACAATATATAGTCATCCAAAGAAATGGTGCATTACTAAGTTTTAATGAATTTTTCACTGAAAAGGACATACATTCATTCCCTTCAATCTCTTACGTGATTTCAGAGCGTATTCTCCTAGTAAGATAGCATAAAAATGGATAGCCCTAGTTCAGCGCTGGATGACCCCTTGAAAAAATAATATCATGAACAAACAGGCCTAGGCCTATTTAAGTAAATGAATTTTTTAGCGTATTTTTCCAACCACAGTTAATTAACTAGGCCTATGTCCATACATCTTTACTCATATTTCAACGTCATCTTTATACATTACACTTTATACTTAAATTAATTAATTAAATTCTTCACTTTATTAATTAAATTCTTGACACCTTCAACCCTCACCTTGTATGAAAGCAATTCATAAGTAAGGCTAGAATAAAAATTACATTTATAAGGTTGCCATGACAACTACATGAGCTTCCCTATACTTTAACATTGAAACTTTGATATATCATAAGGTGTAGCCCTAAGGGGACTTTTAAAAATCTGTTCTTAGTGAATGCCTATGCCCTGAGAGGAACACTCATGCAAAGTTTCAAGGTTCTAGGTCAAGTAGTTTGGGCTGTGGGATGAAAGGCGAGTGTTATTTGACAAATATATAGTAGAAAAGGGTGGTTCGGAACCATTAATAAGTTAAAATTAATTAAATAGGCTAACTAATTAAAAAAACAAAACAACAATCTAATTAAAATATTCATGTTTAATTGCCTTGGAAGTGTATGTCTCTACATAATATGATGACAGAAATAAAGCATTAAAAAGAGTCCAAATACTTAGAATGAATGTTTCCCAAGTCAGCACACTGTTTTATAACTATATACCGCACTGTTCACAGCAATAACCACAGTCCTTTCGACCGTTATCCATTGTTACTAAGAAATTAGAAACAAAATCTCTTCTGATAAAAAGCGATGAATTTGCAATAACACTGGTGACGAAGTGACGACGGCAGATGACAGTTGACAGTTCCACATAAACAAGCAGCCTTCTTCTTCTTCTTCTTCAATGGACATTCCAGCCAACTTTTTTTCGTTTGCAATAAGTGATATTTCAGGCTGTAGACGCTTGTACATTTGAGGGGCTCAACACGTCCCTAGTCTAAGCTAGAATGAACACTAGCGAACGAGCAGTCGAGCAGTTAGTAGTGAATGCCATGGCCATACCATAGATAAAGGGATCCCTTTGTCTATGGATATACCATAGATGAAATAACCTCACGTTATTTTTCAAGGAATTATTACAAATAGTATGTAATAATTCCTTGAAAAATAAGAAAAATAACACTTTTTTGTGATTTCACCAACACCTTCATTTTTGACAAATTTTTATGACTGATGTGTAAAATTACTGGAAATGTTTTAAATATTTCCTGAATGCTGTTCATGTTCCTATAGATGAAAAAAGCGTTGCCCCATTGGGCTTGTATGTTACCCACACTTGCATTTCTTATGGAAGGGATTTTTGTTTGATTATTAACAAAATTAGTGCTTACCTTGTAAATGGTCGGACCAAGATGGACATATATGTACTTTTCTTACAGGATTTTTTTAAATTTTCTAATTTAATAGGGAATACTAAAAGTTGATCGTTTTCAAGATATTTAGGAAAAACCAAAAAATGGTACCTTCAGACTCCCCTCCCTCCCCCCGCTCAAGGGCTACGGACGGGGAATTTTTATATGTTCACCTCCTAACTAGTCCAAACAAAGCTACAAAGTTAAAAATTGTGTTCCAAAAAATTCCCTCTATACCTTTTCGATGCCTGGACTAACTATTTAACCACTGGCAATATCTCGGTAACCAGTGGACTTAGAGCAATAATTCAAGACACGAATTTTTTTTTTCGATCTGAATTTAATGGTCTAAATCAGAATTTGATAATTTTCTTTCTTATATAAAAAATCCCAAAAACCCACTTTTGGGTTTTTCCTCCTTACCCCCCCCCCCCCATTTTAAAAGTCCGATCGAGCTGGCTTTCGAAGTCGTCGAATAATTTCTACTTTATATGTCTGTGCCAAATTTCATTCAGATCTGGGCGACCATTTTTACGCGTGTTTTTCATTCAGATCGGACCATTTTTACGCGTTTATCGTGCTTAAACACGCTTAAAGGAGCATGTCGGCCTTAGTCAGTAACAAGACTACAAGATCGCGCCACAATCATCCTTCATCGCACTCATCTGTCATTCATACTTAGCTTAAAAATACCTACCTGGGTAGGTCGCCATTTCAAGTAATGTATCTAATGTATACAGAGTGTAAAAAAGTCCGTCTCCCTTTTTAATTTTTTTCTGTTTGTTAAAACAAACAGTTAACCTTTGGGAAATGATACTAGCTTAACCCAAATTATTTTTTAACATTAGCATCAATTTTGAGTGTCCCCCAAAAAAGAAGGATTTTGAGGGCAACTAACATTTTTAAATACAAACTAGAAGCCCGCGTCACTTCGTGACTTAAAAAGAACTTGGTAAAATAGGCTTTAGTTTCATGTTGATTATGTTGTTATGTTGGAGTTTTACAGCGCAAAATACCTTTCAAAGAGGAGGTGTGTGAATTTTTGTGATTTTTTAATTTTCTAGACCGATTCTTTGTGTCACAGTACTGAAATAATGATGGCAGTAATTGAATTTCTCTTTGGGGCAAACTTTAAAATAAAAAATAACTTATTACCTTAGACTTTAAACTTCAATATGGGTAAGAAATTTCTCACAGAATTTCTGAAGTTCATTAATTTTATCTGCTTTAAAAGTGTTTATGTATAAGTTCTACTCTTTAAAATTTCGATAGTGCAACAACGTTCATTTTGCAAAAAAGGGGGTTAGTTTACATGGATCTTCATTGCTTGGTGCATATTTATGTCTGTTTTAGAGTTTTCTTGAATATTGAATCTTTATGTTAATTCTACACAACAACAACGCGTCAGTTTCTTACAATCATCTTTGTTAGGTCTTAACAACAAATGGTAAGAAATGGAGAAACTGATCTACCAATGAACTGATCTCTAAATAACATTTATAAAATAGCCAATCGCCGTAAAAACAAAATGATTCAGCGCTCAAAACGGCCAAGGAATTAAATTTTCAAATTGGCCCGCTTCTTGGTTTCACATCTTAAATACATGTTTGGCAAATTTGTACCTAGGCCTAAGCAAATAATATAACTTTCAATGAAACACCCTCATTAAATAGACATGTTGTTATTGGTACATTTAAAAATCAAACCAAACACACAGACTAACCGTTAACACTTCAATATCGCATTACATGTACATTTACAAAATACAGGTTTTAGCGTTATAAAACTTTATTTTTTTAGGTTAATATTTAACTAATATTGCTATTTAAAACTGTAAACATTGAACATTCATCAACGTGTTGAAACATTACATGTATCAACGTGTATTCACTGTCAACAGTTTGTTAGAAAATCCCATCTCCAGAGCACCTCCTGAGTTACTTGTGTTCCTTTTTAAGTTCCCTTTCTAAGAAAATAAATACAGTAAATTTAGATGATTACAGACTGATGGTCTTAGTTTCAATAGGGCAAATACTCTTCCTTATTTTCTGTAGTCTTAAAAAACATCAACATTTTAAGAAATCAAAATCATAGTGTGGATGAATGTTGACTGACTTTTGCTTGACCTGTATTCTGGGGGATATCTCTGGAACTATTTGAAATCTTGATCATCTGTTTTGTTACAAACAAATGTGAATTGGAAAAAGTTCACAGGAACTACCACAGATAGTAGCACTTTCGCTGGAATTTCAAAAGCCTCCTGTGCAAAGACTTTTCATGGGATATTTTCCAAACCCGCAAAAGGAACATCTAGAGAGTAATAGCTTTAATTTGATGCCAAATATGTGTAGAAAAATTAATTTCTAGAGGTCGATTTGCTCTGTACAAAATCCCAAAAATTCTTTTAATCTACTATATATTTGTCAAATACCACTCACCTATCAACGCACATCCCAAACTATACGACCTAGGACCTTGAAATTTTGCGTGGACGTTCCTTTTAGGGCGCAGACATCCGCTAAGAAAGGATTTTACATGATTCATAGTATAAAGGGGTTTTTGGCGAGGTTGAAAATTTCAAATTTTCCCATATAAAAGTGTTATGGACGATCTTTTGTTTAAATTTTCAATGTTCATTCAATCAAGCAGCTGGGAGTTAGCTTCACAAATGTACAAAATACGCTGTTACAGCTGATTATAATTTGCTATCTTTCATCACGGTTTATGATTTTTTGTTTATTTATTTTACGGGACATAATTATGTAATATATAAAAGTTACATTTAGTTAAATTTTAAAACCTAATCTGTTTAATCATAAATTCAGTATATGGCACAATCTTTATTTCGGCAGCGGGAGTTGTAATTATGCCTGATACGATGATTTGGCGTGTATACTAATTAGACCTCTATAGTGTAAAGCCTGAAGAGCGTGCTGCCTTTTGTGGTTGAGTCTTGAAACTAAATCCCGGCAAGACTGAAAGAGAGGGATGCGGTAGTTTGTTTAGTCACCGACAGACTGTGCTGTAATAATATAATTATTTGATCTATTTATATAGGCAAAATTATAAAAATCTCCAAGTTTTAAGGGTCTAATAGCGGAATCAAAGTTTTGAAATACTCCCATATAAGTGTAATGGATGATCTTTAGTTTACTTTTCCAATTTCATTCATTCAAGCAGAGGGTAATTAGCTTTACATACGGACACGCTGTTTCAGCTTATTTATAATTTGATTCCCTTCATCATCTTTTTATGGTTGTTTGTTAATTTATTTAGGTCATACTTACTATACAAAAGTTACAATTAGTGGTTTACGTTTAATCCATCATCGTTTCTGTACCTTATCTGTTTAATCAGAAAATGTGGCGCAATCTTTATTTAGGCAGCGGGGATTGTAGTTTTTCCCTTAGGGCGTCCTTAATGTATTCATCCCCCAAAATAGTTTGGCGAATTCCTTTTTCATCTAATTCGAGGGTATCCTGGCTTTGCACGGGAAAAACAAGTGCTGCAATCTGTAGTTGACCTTTCAAAATATATTAAAAATCGCCTATATATGCAATGTATACAGAACCCTCGAAGTAGGGACACCTTTCGGAAAATGAGTAGTTCCCGTGCCGAAAACGAGATGGCGCCACTTTCATTTTTCAATCTGATTGGAATATTTGTTGGAGTTTACGGATCAAGCTGACTTTCTAAAGTCAAGCAGCTGGTTGTAATAATTTTAAAGTTGTTTGTTAGTGTTTTATGTTGCTGTAATCTTTGACCATGTTTAATCTGTTTTTTTTCTTATTTTACAAACATTCTCCCTTTTAAATTTGGACAATGAGTGGAAGCGCGGACGACGGAGCCAGCTTCGGAGCAACTATTCCATTCGTCAGCGCTAATTTATCCTCTTCTTTGAGGCAGTGGAACTGAAAAAAAACATTGAATATCCCTACTTAGAGTGTTCTGTACACATTGATATATGTTAAGTGAATCAGTTTGAAACAATGTTGGTAAATAAGCATAGAAATACCTTAAAATTGATATATGTAAGGTTGAAATCGGTCTTGCCGTTTTAGTGTTATGACTGTAAAAAAAACCTACACCATCGACTGTAATATGAGTTTAACTGTTTTTTGAACCTTTATAACGCCACAACACGTAAAACTGACCTCTACATTACAAATTTCTTGATATAACCTTTTTTCATTTAGTCCCTTCAGATTCGTCAAATCATGGTTAGACTTCAGTGTTTGTCGTGAGCGAAGCCACGGGAACTGCTAGTCTACTATATATTTGTCAAATACCACTCACCTATCATCGCACAGCCCAAACTACTTGACCTAGAACCTTGAAACTTTGCATGAACGATCCTCTCAGGGCATAGACACCCACTAAGAACGGATTTTTAAAAATTCCCTTAGGTCCTCGCCCTATGTTACATCAAAGTTTCAATGTTAAAGTAAAGGGAAGCTCATATAGTTGTCATGGCAACCTTAACATCAAATCATGAATCCAAGGAAGTGTTTCTGTTTTTCCACGGGTAAAACCGTGTTGATCAGCTATCTACTATATATTTGTCAAATACCACTCACCTATCATCGAACAGCCCAAACTACTTGACCTAGAACCTTGAAACTTTGCATGAACGATCCTCTCAGGGCATAGACACCCACTAAGAACGGATTTTTAAAAATTCCCTCAGGCTACGCCCTATGATACATAATATATAGATGATCCCTTTTGACTGAACCCTCATTTTAAAGAGCCTTAAAAAATAGGCGAATGGTGGAGGTTGGAGGTTGCTAACGTGTTTTTATTCAAATTTGCAGCTTGTCAAAGTATTGAGTACAACTTCTTGAAACCTGGCGTCCAAGAATTTTGGATTTTTAATTTCATCTTTGGGTCGCTATTAAATACAAAATGGTCTCTTTTGGTAATATTTAAAACTTTGAGTGTCCCGCAAAAATGTGGGATTTTTTGGACAACTTAAACTTCACTGATGTAACCCTCTTTTGAGTGACAACTCATTTCAAAGAGCCTTTTGAAACATAAAAACGTAAAAGAGCTCTGAAATAAGGGTTCACTTAAAAGAGATTTACCTAAGAAAAGTTTGAGTTGCCCCCAAAATTTTCATGAAATTTGGCATGTAGGTATAAAGCCGTGGTATCTCCAGGCGTATTTTTCATTTTTTTTGAATTTTTGATTTTTAAGGGTATTTACACCATAAAAACCCATAAAAATGACTAAAATCCAAATTTATCAAAAACGGCTCTAACGATTTTGATAAAAATTTTATGGTTTTTAGTGCTTAAGATGACAAACAAAATAACACCACCCGCATGTCTGTAAAAATTCAGGTTCAGAAGTTATGGGGGTTTCAGTATTAAAAAATTCATATTTTTCAAATTTCACAAAATTTGTGACCTCTAAAGAAAATGTACTTGCAACCATTAAATTTGACTTGAAAAACTAAATAATCTAGAATTTTGAATCAGTAGTTTACGTCAACTGGTTGCGGAGATAATTGATATTTTAGTTCGGCGGTAAACGCAGTACGTTGTCCAATGTTATTCTTATGGCAAATATTTAAAAACCGATATCTCCGTTATTTACTAACCGATTTTTATAAAATTTGGTATATATTTGAGTGATAATTAATTGTTAATTTGTTTTATTTCACTATATATCTTTTCTGGTTTTAAATGACTTGAAGGTAGAAAGTATGTCTCAGTTTCCTGATACCGTTTATCTTTACACACTGTATAGGTATATATATGAAAATTAACGAATAGTGTTTTTTGGCATCTGGGGACCTCAAAACGAAAAGTTATCATGATCTCAGGCTTAGGTCTTACTATGAGATCTACGATAACAGATTCTTCCCTCGCTAATAGTGTATAATATATCCTTTTTTCATAAAAAAAAACAGAGACCAAACAAAATTTATAAAATTCTAAGCAAACAAAAGCCTGTAAGCAGATTGTTTTCTTATATTGAGACTACTGTTTAGAATTCAAGAAGAAGAAGAAGTTGTTCTTTGTCTTGGTTAAATAATCTTCGCTTCCGGAAGTATATGGTTGAATTACTTTCTCTTAGTAGTTAAAGAAATGATGAGTCTCGACTGATAATTCGAATATTACTTTATTTTAATTAACATAAATAACCACAAAACTTGAATTGCAGACCCAAGTTAAGAAAAAAGATTACACTTCCTTGCTAGAAAACTATACATTTAATTTTAGAAATTTTAAGCAAACTACACAGATACTATAAAAATAATGATTAGCCTTGTCAAAATAAAAGAGAAAATATTAGAAATTGCAAAGTAAAATACCCCCGTTGCAGCAGACCTGCATACTCAGCGAATTTCAATTGTAAAAGAACATAGTTCAAGCCAACATAGCGAGAATTGACATGTTTTTGTAAGCTCCATAAGAATAACATGGGGAATGAGTATGCAGGTTTGCTGCCACGAAAAAAGGAAATATTGGTGATTTTAGACTATTAAACATTAGATCTCATTTAGATGAAGCCACAAACCAAGTTTTATCCAGATATGTTGAGAAATAAGCGAGATATAGAATTTTACTTATTTCCCATAAGGTTAACATTGGGACAACGTACTGCGTTTACCACTTTCAATATCTCAGTAACCAATGGACATAGAGCAGTGATTCAAATTACTAAATTGTTCTTTTTGTTTTAGCTGAATTCAATGGTGCAAACGAAAATTCCATAAATTTTATTTTTCTATATAAAAAACTCAAAAAACCCATTTTTGGGGGGTTTATCCCCCTTTACCCCCCCTTCCGGCGGTCCGCTTACGAACTCGTCCGAGTGATTGCCACTTTACACGTCTGTACCAAATTTCATTAAGATCGGACCATATTTACGGCCGCTATCGTGTTAACAGACATATATATATATATATATATATATATATATATATATATATATATAAATTCGAACGAACGGTGTTTTTTGCTTCTGGGGGCCCCAAAACGAATAGTTATCATGGTCTGGGTCTTAAGACTTACCATGAGTACTACGGTAACAGCTTCTTCCCTATAGGGGAAATTCGCTAAAATAACTAAATGTGTATAAAATGGTAATTGTTACAAAATTACTCAATTATAAATTGACCATTTTACTAAAAAAAACTTTAGGGACATGGGATTGATATTCCCTAACCCACTTACCCCGCCGTTGACAGCCACCTTTCTTACACCGGTCAAAAATAAGCCAAGAAGTTGTTGCAAAGGGCATAGGCGCGGCCAGGGGCTGCCCGGTACTCCTGACTTTTGGTTGATTTTTTGGAGGGAAGGTGAATATTTTTTATACCATATCTTTGAATAAGCTATAACTGTAAGAATTTTGTTGATAAATAAAATTGCCTACTTGGGATAGGCCTTAAAACAGACCTTCTAAATTAGGAGTTTGAAGTTCAAACTAACCATATGTTCAAACTCATACAGGTAATTAAGCTGAAACCCCTCAGAGATTATGACACAAATCCGTCCATGGCACGAATATATTAATTTCGGAAAAGGCTGTAACTGACTGAGAGTAGGATTGTAAAAGAAAACCAGAAAATCTTATAAGCCAAATTTATTTGGGGAGAGTGGTAAACAAATGGGCAGACTTAGAGAGAGAGATTTGTGAGTGCATTAGAAAGCCTACCCCTGCTGAAGCTCTTGCGTATAAGAATCCTGCCTGAAATAATTGAATTTCAAGATTTTAGTCGGGCCTCTTGTTTTTGCTAAGACTATTTTGCCAACCCAAATTTTATTTTGCTTATTGGGGAATAGTTTTAACATCCAAACATTATAACACTAAATGTATAGGTTAAGAAGCAAACATTTATTTGATTACTCAACAATTGATTTGTAATTTAATTGATTAAATATAAAAATATGATGTATGATTTAGTGAGTCAACTCTCAACGAGGTTCTCAAACTGTAGGTTTATTCATCGCTACTTATTTTGGTTTTGAAAGTATAGCAGTGAGAATAAGAATTCTGTAGTGAAACGAAGCAGCTGATTGGGATGATCGTGACCACACTAAAGATATAAGTTTTCCCTGTCCTATTCAGTGGAAAATAAAAAAAAACAATAGTAAACGGTTGTCTAAAACCAACAGTCTTAATGAATTAATCTGGATACGAGATAAAAATGAAAAAAACCAGAATTGTAAACAATTCAGCAGATAGTTGTAGCATTGATTATACAGGGTGTTTTTTTTAAACTTGCTTCTTAATTTATTCAGAAACAAAAGTAAATTTAGTATTCTGTTTTCTGGAAACGTCCATCAACGCAGGGGGACTTTATACAGGGGTACAGGAAAACTTTATACCCCTAACTACCCCCTTCTCATCCCAACCCCTAACTTAAAATTTTCAAATGGCAACATACCCTTTGTGACATATCATATTAAAAAGCAAAAACAATTTTTTGAGGAAGAAAAATTAAAATTGCCTCATGCGTTCTCGAGTTATTCGGTTTTTAAGGGTGTTTTTCGTTTAACTTCAAATATTTAATATTTAAAAATTATCACAGACATAAATATGATGTTAGCGGGAATCATCTAAATAATGACAGGGGAATGTGTGGTGAACTCAAAATCAACCTTATTTCACCCCCTTCCCTCAACCCCTATGTTGATTAATATTTTTTATCATGTTATGCTGTCAGTACTTCTTAACACGTTGAGTGCCAAGCGGTGCATTTGCACCGCACCGAATCTCTAACCGGGGGCCGAGCGGTGCAGGTGCACCGCTAATACACATTGTTGAACATAGCTTCCATGACGACGAGGCCTCTTATAAAAACACTATTTTCGGTATTGGGCACTTGGTAGGGTTCTAATAGTTATTTGGGTGACCTTGGTTTCTTTTTCCAGTGTCCCATTCGTGAACACAGCGTTTACAAAATCGGCCGCAATGCGCGCTGCTGTGTTTGAGAGCTAGTCTTTTTCCAGCATCCCATTCGTGAACACAGCGTTTACAAAATTGGCCGCATGGGGCTCTGCTGTATTTGTTATGATATAAAGCGGGTCTTTTTCCAGCATCCCTTTCGTGCATCGCTGTATTGTGACGTCATAAAAACTAATTATGATCTACTTTTTTGAGTTTTTATTAGATTTCACCAATACACAATTTTATATAGTAGGAGGAATAGGCCTATATCCTATACCAGACTAGCATAGTGGCCAACCGGTGCAAATGCACCGCTTCATTATGACATCATAAATGTCATAAAAACTAATTATGGTCAACTTTAAAATTATCTGCAGTAACATATATAATGAAAGGAATGTGTTATTGCACTTTTTTAGGTTTGGCCCCTGGGTAGGTTTCATTGCCATAGTGGTGGCACTCAATGTGTTAATAAATGATGCCATCTGTAGCTATCCGGGATCAAAGAGATTTATCTAGCCAGCAATAATTTCTTTTGCAGGAAGGATGAATTTAAAATAATTTGCACTTAAATTAATTGTCAGATTGTAAAATATGAGGATATAAAAAATTCTGTATTGGATCTCAATTTAGTTATTGCAATAAATCTAGTTTTTTTCATACCCTTTAATTTGAAATATCACTTGGGGTAAGTCTCTATCTTCAACAAAGGGGTTGGGGCAGGGCTTAATTTGTAAAGAAAAAAGTACTGGAGCTATGGCACAACAAGTGGCCGCTGGGAGGGTATGGAAACCCCCCAGCAGAGGGGGGGGGGTCCAGGGGCCCACACCCGGAATTTTTTTTGAATTGCGATTAAATTTGATGCCTTTTTAACATTTATGACCAAATTTTAACAATTAGGCCGTGTTCACTTTCGCGCTAGCTAGGTTTGCCCTGCCGCGGTTAGAGTGTACTTGTGCCATAGTGGTCGTGAAGGTTGTGATCTCCAGCGTTACGTGTGTTTAGCGCCACTCAAGACTCATGGTGGGAATTTACTATTGTCGATTAAGGGCACACCTGATTTGTCTAAACATTTGACGAACTATTTTCCGCAAGAGGCCTTATAAGATCGACGTAGAAATGAGTACGGTAATGCCGAATGCACTCAGTACACGCTCGTATTGGCCTGGATTGGGTTTGCCCTTGATTGAAGATAGTAAACTTCCACCATCACTTGCTAAAGCCTATCTCGAGTTTATCAAGTGATCAGTATCTAGAATGGAGCAGTGGCGGCTCGTGAGTTTATGTACTGGGGGTTCAGAGCTAATAACATATACATGATATCAATGTATTATATTAGAGTTATTGTCTTAAGCCAATCAGTATTTAAAAACGTTAAATGCTTACAAGATCGTAGTTTTCTGCAAATTCTTGACATACCTGCTTTTATACACGAGTGTAATGCTTATAGTCTATAGGATTAAGGCACTATACCTTTGATGATAAATTGTATTATGCTACTATGTACATTAAAATGTTAAATCCAAAATTAATTAAATCAATAGCGTTATTTCCGTTGCTCAATAGCTTAATTACTGTTCTTACAGAAAGCTATGGTGCGGCCGCTACGCCGATTGTTTTCTTTCAATAATCAGAGCTAAAAATAAAACGCATAATCGCATAACTGAAATAAACGTATTTATAACTAAAAACAACATAGAAATCATACAATATTTAAATAAATAAACTTAAACATCGCCCAAATCATTAAAACAACATTATCAAGCTTTACAGCGTGCGTGCTGCTGAAACAGAAGTGGTTAGAAAAGAAACTACTCTTTCGGAAGAGGTCGGCCAATTTCGTCAGCGCTCGGCTCGCCGCTAGCATAGAGCATTAGCGGTCGGTCCATTGCTTTCAAGCAAGCCCCCCTCCGCTCCCCCCACACCCCTCGCCCAGCCAGCTGGGCCGAGCTGGGTTCATTCGGCGAACTGAACCTCGCTCTGCCGGCGCGGCGTTGCGTGAGAGCTTCGCCCGGACGCAAAAATAGTTTTTTTCGTGTGGCCTCATAGCGCCGAATCTCATAGCGCCGAAAGTCGATTTTGTGTTATAGCTCCGAAAATACAAATGGTGCATAGCGCCGAATGGATTCTGTGTTATAACACAGAATGCCATTTATTTCGGCGCTATGCAACAATTTGGACATTCGGTAAAATGAGATTCTGTGCTATAGAGCAAAAATAACAATAATTGTAAATATGTTGTATAGGAAAGAAATGACGATCTGTGTTATAACACCGAAGTGTCCATTTGGGTTATAGCGCAGAATCTTATCTTACCGAATGGGGAGGATGTGCGTGCTGTGGAACAGCCGCCCAGCGCAGCGTCGCAGTGTTTCCATTTAGCGGGAATTAATAACCCAGGGAATGAAACGAAATATCCCACTTTATCCCGCATTCCCTCATGTCACGAATAATTATTTAATTAGGCTATTAAAAACTTATTACTTTACAAGTTTATCAGATCTGCTCAGTTTGAAAGAAGAACTATTCTCCTGATGCCTGACAAAGGTAAATATCGTAATACTTTTAATGATCATGTAATCAATTCTAATAACTATCTCAGTTATCAAGATTTGGTTACCCTGTAATTTGCTTCATAAATACTTCTTTTATACATATAGGAATCATTCCCTGCAAATGTTTTAACCTAAGTCTGAAGATTAATGGATTTTACAAACACTTATGTCATGTTAGTAAAATATGTTTTCATTTATTTCCTGATAGAAACCTAAATCTAAAGTAGGCAGTAGGCCTAGTTTGGATGTTTCACAAGCTGATCTACAACAGTATCTTTTTAGGCCTAGTTTTGTTTTTAAAGGCTAATTTTAAGGAAGTATGAGTTACCTATTTGTTTTTACACCTCTAGGTTAAGCTATTTTACAATTTGGTGGTTTAGAAACTGAACTTAAGTCTAAATGGCATTATCAACATAAGGTAGGCTAGTTTAACTCGTTCTAACCCTATTTTTATTTAAATTGATAAATTAAGCCCAACACACCTATAATTCTGACTTTACCTCAAAATAATGGAGGATTGTAGATTATTCGAATAGGCCGAGATTTCATAAGCTTAGCGGTTATTAACTTAGGTACCGTACCTTACAACTAAAAGAAAATCATGTAGCCTTTCAATGGATACGATAACGCTAAGTTTAGGGCCAAGGCCTAGTTTCATTTATTCCAAGCTTGGTGAACAATTAATCAGCAGCAGGATTGTCAACAGGATTTGCAACAATTAATGGGACAGCAGGATTGTCGAATGTAGGCTCAGAGAGTTAAATTTAGTCATGGTAGGGCCAATGTTAGGTTAGTTATGATAGCTGTAATGTAAGTATGAATGAAATGGATCTCTCATATGGCAAAGCATGTTAAACTGTTTTTTGTAATGAGGATGATAAGGACCTACTGCAAGTCCCGCTTCTTGACTTTAAAATCGTTTATTAAAGGTCTATTTCTTTAAGGTCGTTTATTAAAGGTCGTTTTGTCTTTTCTTTTTGATTTTATGTTTAAGCTTACAGTCAAAGTTAGACAGGATGACACTTACATTTTTTGGTAATTAATTAAGCTCATATCGATCACTGGACCCATGAGTTTTATTTTTTAATATTTCACTGAAACACGTAGAATTTTACGCTGATTCCGATGATGATCGTGTTTGTCAGAAACGCTGGCCAAAATGGGAAGAACGAGAGAAACGGTTTGCTCTGAATACTGAACTGTGGGTACTCAAATTAAGCGGATTTTTATCCTGAACATGAATATGCAATTTGTTTTGGATGATAAGGGCCTACTGTAAGTCCCGCTTCTTGACTTTAAAATCGTTTATTCAAGGTCTATTTATTTAAGGTCGTTTATTAAAGGTCGTTTTGTCTTTTCTTTTTGATTTTATGTTTAAGCTTACAGTCAGAGTTAGACAGGATGACACTTACATTTTTTGGTAATTAATTAAGCTCATATCGATCACTGGACCCATGAGTTTTATTTTTTAATATTTCACTGAAACACGTAGAATTTTACGCTGATTCCGATGATGATCGTGTTTGTCAGAAACGCTGGCCAAAATGGGAAGAACGAGAGAAACGGTTTGCTCTGAATACTGAACTGTGGGTACTCAAATTAAGCGGATTTTTATCCTGAACATGAATATGCAATTTGTTTTAAGATTGAACCATTCACAAGTGAAAAATCTTGAAAAATATGAAAAAATGGGAAACATAATCCAGACTAATAAGGGATGATGACTAATAATAGTGGGATACCAGGATATTCAGTGAGGAACAACTTTCCAACCAACCTGATGATTGTAAAAATTTCCCATCCTAATTTAAGGGAAAATATCCCATAAAAATAGGGAACATTCCTTAACCTAACCTATCTAACTTGACCAAACCCAACCTATACCAATATAAACCGGTGTAACCTAACTAAGTTTTATTAGTTTCTTTGACTACATTCATAACTGAATATAGGCCCCTAGTATTGGATAGGTTAGGTTAAGAGAGGAAGGTTGTGTAAGGTTTTAAATTAGGTTAGGGAATTTTCCCTATTTTTATAGCACATTTTCCTTTACGTAAAATGTTTATATTCATAAGGTTGGTTCTAATATTGTTCCCCACCCTATACTCCGGAATCCCATTGAATCCCCTAAGTAGAAAGAGTAGATTATGATGCAATCTAGTTTTTAGTTTTTTCAACATGAATCGCTTTAAAATTTTAATTAATTGTTGATGGTTTACCAGTATTTATGGTAATAAATTTTGGTTTTTGTGCTAATTTTGTTCCTATAATTTAATTACTCAGGCTATGTGTTCTGCCAAACAGATTCCCCAGCTCTCAAAATTTAGAAGACAAGATTTATCTACAGGATCAAAGTGGATGGGCTATCCAAACATACTAAACTGACAATTATTTGAGGTAAGCGTTTGACTGTAGTAGGTTTATGTGTGTGTTAAATTATTTAAAAATTTATTATATAAAATGCATTTATGCAGAATCCTAACTGTTAAGGAATAACTGAGTAGGCCCTAGGCCTAAACCGTTAAAGTTTAGTAGTTAAGTTAACGACAAACGAGTTTTCCTGTACAGTGATTGAGCGAAGCATATGCTGTGCAGCCCATTATTTACATACCGGTATTCATTGGTTTTGTGTGGTGGTTTTAGGTGTCTAGTTCTTGCTTTTTAAAGATCATAAGGGAGTTAGTGGACCCTCTAAGCAAAACTAGACGTGATAAAGATGGAAAGGGCTAGATAGAAATGTGGCTATAAAAAATCAAACAACTGATCATAGCCTAAGTTAGGTGTATACATTGTCTTAATCTTGCTCAATGCTCATATGACACAGAACTTACGAGGCATGGGGCTCCAAAAAATTGTTGACCTTCATTATAAATAGCAGAAATATTTAAACCATTCTGATTTGGGGGTAGTGGCCTGTATTTCAAAAGTGTATTTTCTTGTGTAGGTCTACAGTAATATGAAAATAATGAAGTAAACTCTTGCTAACCTAAAATATTATGGGAGTAACATTTTTCTTAGAGTTTCATAAAGTTTGAGATAGGGTTACCAGATATTTATCAGGCCAATTCAGGACAGTTTGAGGTGTGGTGAACAAATACACCTCCCATCCCTCAATATCACAGCTTAAGATAGTAAAACAAGATTCTTAAAGCATCATGAAGGTTTTTTACTTAGTTTTTTTATTAAATTTGTATCAGATAAGCCAGTTCCAACCTAAATCACAACACTATTCACACTGTTCTCAGAGATATAGACGACAGAGTTCAGTATATAGTAGAGGTTAAGTAGGTTTGCTGTTGTCACACTCTCGCAGGGCTGCTAACTTAAGTTTTTATGCTAGATTTACTTCGTCGATCTCCTGATAACTCTAAAACCTGTAAATTTGTCACGCCTCCCGTTGAAATGATGCATTACTTCACGTAAATCTTAAGAAAAAGCTTATTTTTAGCAAAAAATTATGAAAATCCCGGACAAGTAGCAGCCCCAGACCAGACACAGGACAAAGCCCTCAAAACCTGGACTGTCCAGGGAAAATAAGAAATTAATTAACAATCCTGTCTAAGGAACATGCCAACCATAGTCAGTAACAAGGCTACAAGATCGCGCCACTATCATCACGATCATCACACTCATCCTTCACTCATATTCAGGGTAACGTCCTCCATGAGGTACCTGTCTTATTAAGAATGAATGAATGAATGAAATGAAAACCAGGGCGTCTGGTAATCCTAGTTAACTTTTAGTTAGTTTCAACCTACAGAGGTCATTTGAGCTAAATTTCAGATATAATATAGGGAAACCAGATGAAGATTTAAGTTACAGAGGTAAGGAATAGCAACCTCAGGCTGGAAATCATTGACACGTTGCGATCTGCAGACCGAGGTTTCGACTTACAGAAGACCGTTGAGTAAACTTAAAGATATAAAGGTTTATTTAGACTTGTAGAGGTAAAGTTCTAATTCGATAAGGTTAAATTCGACTTATGTATTGAACTTCGAGTTGCAAAAATAATTTTTTCCGTTGCTTCGTCTTACAGAGTAAAGTATTACCGTAAAATTATTTCGAGCTACGCATGTTTTTTATTTCGACTTAGTGAAGTTTATACCAAAGAATCCAAAGTAATTTGAGTAATCGAGAGTTGAGGAAGGCATCTAGGCCTTTATACAAATAATATAATATGCTTAATTTATAAAACCAAATAATTTTTACTGTATTCCTTCTGACAAATCCATATTATTATATTTCATTTCAAACTAATGCAATAGGAACCTCTACCTCTCCACACTCTCCTTGTTGGCCTATTATGTTTTTTGTTATGTTTTCTTATTGTGACCTGTCAAAAGTTTTATTTACAAAGCACATGTGTTTCAGGTGTACGTGTGAATCTTCAGATCAAAGTTGACAATGAAATATGGTGAAGATCCAATTAAAACTGTAGAGAGAAGCAAGGTAAAATCCTTATATTGCTCTAATTTTAATACTCTATTTCACTTTAAATTTTCTAAGTATAACTTCAGAGGGTGAAGTTATACTTAGAAAGTTATACTCCAGTGAAGTTGTCGTTTGACGTAGTCAAGTCAACACATTGATGAATGCAGTATAACATTTCTCTGCGGAGTTGTACAGTATATCAATCCCTGTATGCATTCAGGTGTTAGCATATTGAGGTTACATATTTGAACTTAAAATGAACATTCATATTCTATATTGGAGGAAAAAAATCAAAAATCAAATTTCTGAGCAATTTTCTCCCTTTTTTCCTTTAAGTTATTTTATTTTATTCCTCCATTTATTTAGAAGGCTGTGCAGTACAGCTTACGATTAAGTCACTTGTAGCCTATAATTTGTTTTCTCACTTTTCATTTGCAATTGATGGTCCTTGAATTTAGTGAATTTGGCTTATGTTATACACAAGCCTGCTTCAAAACTAACCAGTGTTCAAATGTGGTTAAAAAAAATTCAATTGGCCAGAGAATATGTAATTTACCTTTTTGTTTCAAACTTTTCATACTTTTTTGTCAGAATTTGGATAGGCCTGTTAAAAATTTTTTAATTTTTAAAAAAATATTTAAACATTTAAATTTTACTTAGATTTATGGGCAGATTATATATTAAATTACACCACCAAAATTGTGTGAATCAAAAATTGTGTGTAGTGAGTCAGTGGCGCAGTTGGTAGCACACTCGGCGCCGGTTCTGTGGTGGCAGCATCGCAGGATCGAGTCCCAATGATGCCTTGTACTTCTAGCAGTACCCATCCTTGTACTGTACCGGCTCACTCCTTGGGTTTGCTTGATAACTTCCACGCACAGGCCTGAGGCCCATGTGGGGGGGTAAATGCAAGGTAAAAAGAGGCTGCCACCCTGTTTTAAAATAATAAATAAAAAGAGAAAGAAACCATTTTCTTTAACCAATTTCTAAATTTTCCGAGGGGGGCTCTACAAATCCCGATTTATCTGGAAGATTATTCCATGCCTCCCTGTAAAAACTATTATTCCTAATCACCTAAGGAAGGGAATTATATTTTTGGGACGGTCATCCCCCCCAAAAAAATTAGTCCTGTATACGTCACTGAATCAGTACATAGGCCTATTTGGTTTTACCAGATTCATACTTTGAGCCAACACAACTCGAGAAATATTCTTTAAATTTTTTATCTTCATCAACATTCATCATAATGAATGTCTTAGCGAATTTTCCCTATAGGGAAGAAGCTGTTACCGTAGTACTCGTGATAACACCTAAACCCGAGACCATGATAACTTTTTGTTTTGGGACCCCGAGAAGCAAAAAACCCCATTCGGTAATTTTCATACATATACTGTATGTGTCTTTAAGCACGATAACTTACGTAAAAGTGGTCCCAACTTAGTGAAATTCGGCAAGGATGTGTAAAGTAATAATTATTTGGACGAAATCTTAAACCAGTCCAATCGGACCACCAGAAGGAGGGTGTTGGGGGATAAACTCCATCAAAAGTATGTTTTTTGAGTTTTTTATCGAGAAAAATAAAAATTATCAGATTTTTGTTAACACAATTGAATTCAGCTCAAATAATCTAACAGTTTAGTATATTGAATCACTTGCTCTATGTCTGTTGGTTACAGAGATATTGAGGGTGGTAAAACACAGTCCCAATAATCATATGGGAATAAAGTAAAATTCTATGTCTTGCTTATTTCTCAACATATCTTTATGAAACCTGGTTTGTAGCTTCATCTAGATGAGAACTAATGTTTATTTGCCTAAAATCCGTGAGATTTCAATTTTTGTGGCAGCAAACCCATACTGTACTCATTCCTCATGTTATCCTTAGGCCTCTAGGAAATTTAAACAAATTCTATATCTTCCTTATTTCTTAACATATTTTGATAAAACTTGGTGTATGGCTTCTTCTAGTTCGGATCTACTAATTATTGAATTTAAACCACCCAGTTTTAACATTCCTGTAGCAGCAAACCTGCATACTCATTCCCCTTGTATTCTTATGGAGCGTACAAAAACAAGTCAAATCTCGCTATGTTGCATTGTAATATGTTGTTTTGAAATTCTCCGAGTTTGCAGGCCTGGTGCAACGGGATTATTTTCAAGTTATGCCACCACATGAAAATACGGGTTAATATGCGACCTCGTGGTAAAATAGGCTAACATTTCGCATTCTTTATTTTCTTGACACGACTCTGTTGAATCAACAACAACACAGGCTTCAGCATCTGAAGTTATATTTAGGAAAGTAAAAGTGAAATAGAGTATTTAAAATACTTTTCAAGACTGTTTAGCAGAAAGAAGTTTTTGCGGGGTTCCCCCTCAAATCGGACACTGCATGTTAGTAATTTGTATCAGTATAATACTTTGGATTAGCCTAACTATAACCCACAAATAGTTATGGTAAAAAAGTTTAATCTACATAGACTTTCAAAATCAAAGCCGACCTTATCCAAATCATAATAAAGTACTTATCGTTACGTTCCATCATGCTACCCCTATTTTACAGCTTATTGGAGCTGCACCATTGAAACCTAATTAAAATTTTGTTTTATAGTCACTAGGGATTTTTGTCTTAAACACCCACCAATCTCAAAAGGCCCTACATATACTATAAGAACTTCCTGTAAAGATCTTTTGATGATATATTTGAGAATGGGAAAAAATTGAAAATTCGTTAATTTTAGGGAGGTCTTAATTGGATGCAGAGAAGAAGACAATTCCTTTAGAAACAACGGAGCTAAATTCTAAGTGGAAACAAGAAGATAGTATTGTTTAGAGACTTTCTTGCCAGTTTATTAGTTTTTGGGGTTATATCTTACAGTATTAGTATAATGTATGTATGCAATGTATGCTATTGATGTTCAGTAATCTGTTTCACTTTTCATATCACTTTTTTAAGATTGATAATCATCTGAGTCATGGAAATAAATTCTTTAAGAAATGGGGTTTTGCGGATAAATTTTGTACTGCATTGCTTGATATAAATTTCAAAGAGAGACTTTATCAAAATTTAATTCAAGTGAAAATTAGTGTTACTGGGGTCATTAAAGTACAGTATGGTATAATCAGTAAATTGACTTTTTTTTACCAAAATTGAGATTTAACTGCATTTTGAATATGTGTTTTTTAGCGTTATAAGAATTATTTTTTGGACTCTTTGAATGTTGTAATGAATAAAGTTATTTACAACTTGCTTCTAATTTTTTTTTTGCATTCCTTATTCTACAATGATTCTACTCAATATTAGATTTCAGTGTGTCTATTTATAAAAGAGATAAAAGGAGAATAATTATTGCTACTCCTACTATGAAGTAACTTTTTTGCTTGATCCTAATAATCTAATGATGCAGGTTTATTTCAGGTGTTAACTCTTTATATTCTTCATTAAAAAACAATTACCCTCATCATACCAAGATAATCCTTTAAGAATGTCCTCGGAACATTCCTCAGCTCATTTTGAATTATAAAGCGGGGGCAATTGAAGAAATAATTATAGTGAACAATTTAGTTTATTAATAGAGTACAACTTTATTTTCAATACATATTCATTTAATTTTTGAAAACATAGCAAATTCTATTCACAAATTACTATTTACCAGCATTATGCAATTAGCCAAAACAAGTGCTCTATAAAAAATGTTCACAATAAACAGTAAATGAATCCTCTTAATTTTTACGTGAAAATTAAAATATAAACAACTTATGTTAAAAATATATATTTACAAATAAAAAAATATAAATATATATATGTATATATATATATACTAAAAATATATACATATAAACAAAACATTTAAATTTACAAAAATTTATATTTACAAAAATAGATATTTACAAATTTTCAAACACTTGATAAAAGTTGATTGTATCGCCCCTACAAAAGGGGCAGACACGATCTTCTTGCCGCTCCCTCAGAATTCCCACGCAGTCGTGGCAGACACACTTATGCCCGCATGGAATGGCCACCATGTTGGCGGGCTCCCCAATGCAAATGGTGCACACGCCTGGGGGCCGCACAACAAGTGGCTCCACATTGGGTTGAACTGGTGCCTGTAATCAAATAGAAAAAAATAATGCTTAGTTAATATTTACCTTTTGAATATTTATTAAAAACATATTTTAGTTTGATTAAATATTTCAGAGTGTGCCACAGAATATTTAAAAAAAAGCAAAAGCATTGCATATTTAAATGTAAGAGTTAGTCCTTTCAAGGGGAAAAAATAGATAAATGGTTGGTAAAAAGTAAAAAGATTTTTTTTTCTTGAAATTGTGTTATATATGACGTATACAAAATCGCACCTGTGCCTTAGGACGAGTTAGTTGCTCAAGTTATCAGTGTTAGGCCTAACAGTTCACACACACGATGACAAAACCACTTTTGTAATCTTACCTTTTTAAACTGTAACTTAAAACATTGTAATACTACAAAATTCTTAAACTGTTAGTTGTATAACAAGTCGTTCGACATTGTTGTGCGTAAATAGTACCTCATTAATGATTGGTGGTGGGTAAGGCAAGACTTGTGCCCGTCCGCGACCACGACCACGACCACGACCACGACCACGACCACGACCGCGACCACGTGGAGGGGCAGCAGCGAGTGGCAGGAGCAAATTCCCAACATTGCCATCTGCTGCCTGAGGGAAAACCATTCAGCAATTAAATTAAATTATTAAATTTAATGATGTGTAAGTTTTAAAATTTTAAATTTTAAACATTTCAAAATAGTTAAATTAAATTACATTTCTTTTTAAACAGGTAGGGTAGAAGGTATAACTAAAGAGCCCTTCCTGCTTATAAATAATGTTTATAGTGAAGGTGTCATCCATAAATTGATTTTGACAAGTGAAATCTAAGTGGGCAAACTAGACTGACTCAGCTCAGTTATAACTTGGTCGCCAATCCGATCTGTGAAAGTTGAAGCTAATGAAAACACTTAATAATATAAAAGTTGTAATATTTTGGATAACACTTCTTTCACAGTTCATACTTTACTAAATAACTAATTGCGTTTCTTCAATTAGTTATTTCTTCAACATATATTTACAATTTACATTGTCCGGATATCTTTTTGAAACTAAGCCAAAAATGATCCTCTAACCACTGTATGTTGTTAAAATATGAAAAACAGCCTTAACGTTAAACAAACATACCACATTCCCATTTTCTAGCAGCAACGCAGGCGGGGCTGGCGCTAGCGCCGGTGGCAACACTGGTGTAGCCGCCTGTTGTTGGGGGCCCTGACCTCCCCCTTGTCCCTGATTTTCCCCTTGTCCCTGATTTTCCCCCTGTCCCTGAATTTCCCCTTGTTCCTGATTTTCCCCTTGTCCTTGATTTTCCCCCTGTTCCTGATTTTCCTCTTGTCCCTGATTTCCCCCCTGTCCCAGATCTCCCTCGTGGCCCTCATCTCCCCCCTGGTCTTGGTTTCTAGCCGCTAGGTTCCTGGATAGGTGGGACTTCCGCTCCAGAAATTGGGCCAAGTTATAGCGGCCCTGGTCAAGGAGATCTGAAGCTTGACTGATTGTGACGTCCTGTCTCACATACACACGACGTCTTCGGCGCACAATCTGGAGACCTTGCCTCAACCGACACAGGTCCAACCATTTATTATACTCCATGTTCCTCAAGTTATCTGGAAAAGTTTCAATGGATATACGGTGTTTTCTTATATAATAGTTTTTAATGTAAAATTAACATAATTCACATTATAGAGAGAACACATTATTAATGTTTCGTGAAATGCGAGAGTACAAGAAATATAACTAAATTTCCGAAGCACATTTTCAAACTTTTTTTGAATTTAAGTATTATGTGTATTTAAACAAAATCCTCCATTACTAAGACACCTAATGTAATTTTTTATACCAATATTACACCAGCCTAAAATCGCCAATCGTCGCATTTATGTGGTAGCTAATCTGCATTCTCACTTCCGACATTAGTCTTATGAAGCATAATTTATCGTCTTATTGGTTATTTTAGACATTTGGTAAATCACAGGATGGTGGGAAAAGAATCAAATTCAATTTTTTGATGCCAGTGACTAGGGAGGAACTCTGGAATTTCTTAAACATCTACCATAAAACAAAAAGTAAATTTAAGTGAAATAGTTACCATCATTTAGATAGCACAGGAATCTAAAATATTTGCTTTGTTTAAATAAAAACAAAATACAAATCCATTGTGTTTCATTTGAAACACTAAAGCTTCTTCATGTTCCTCACCAACTATACATAGCTTATTTCTCAAACTATTAGAAAATTATTTGCTCATAAAATACTTTAAAAAATTGCAGTCTAACTTACCATGAAAATCCCAGACGTTCGGATGTGGACCAACTGTGCGCACAAGTTGGCTGTAAAATCCTTCAACTGCATTGTTGGTACGGTGGCATTCTCTGTATACAGAGAAATTTACAGTTCCAATGGTGCCGATCCAAAAATCGTCCATGTACCTGCGAAATAAATGGTTAAATGTTTACATAAGTATGATTACGTAATAATAGAACAATTTTATTAAGAAGTTATACCTTTGTAATATTAATTTGAAGTTGGTTACTGTAATGTAATAAATTTGGGCTTTTTTAATGTTTCTTTTAAAGCTTATACCACAATTTGTAGTTTCCTTTGCTTTTATTTACATACCGTATTTGAATGACTACTGGGGAGCCGAGGGCAGACAAATTATTACAATATGAAAAGTAGTTCATCAGCACTTTAATGTCGGTCGTTTACCTGTATTATTTACTCTGATTTAGTGAGAGTACCTAGTGGACCGAGCCTAGCTTGGTATTTTTAGCGAATTTCCCCTATTTGGAATAAGCTAGTACCATAGGTAAAGGGTTTTTTTTGTGTTTATTACATAGAAAAATTAAATTTACCCAATTTTGGCACCATTGAATTCAGCTCAAAAAAAAACAAACAATTTAGTATTTTGAATCACTGCTCTGTGTCCATTGGTTACCGAGATATTGAAAGTGGTAAACACAGTACGTTGTCTGAATGTTAAACTTGTGGGGAAATATGTAAGATTCTATATTCCCCTTAGCATACTTTGGGGCAAAAAAAAGATGATATCATTGATCACTTTTTGACGTCAAAATGACATAGTGTGCTATATGGGTTGCTATGTTGGATTGAAATATGTTCTGTATTGAAATCCGAGGTGTACTGTACTTAATTTGTTTGCATTTCCTTGTTTATCTCGTTGCTAGCTTGGCAACCCATAAGGCTGAATCTTTGACTATATGAATAATTAAGTCAGATTCAAAGTCAATGGCTGAATGTAATATTTTTTATTTAAAATTCATTTTATTAAGTTATTATATTTTCTCAGGCCAGGTAACCTACATGAAACTTGTTTTTGAGTCAGAAATCAGTTATTTTCAGACTTTCAAGGACTTTTAAGAAAAATTAGCTTTAAAAAGTCAAAACTTATAATTTGGTGCAAATAAAAGAGGGACTTAAATTTAAAATAAGAACTGACATTCATAAATATTTTTCAATACATCATTGACAGGAAAGTAATGATTTTATTACCTTATCAAACTCCTGAACTCATTTTCGAGGTTGTGTTGATTGAGGTAATACTTTATTACCTCAAGCCCGTCATTTATTCTGCCTGATGGCAATAGGGCTAAAGCCATCAGCATATGAAGGGCTTTTTCCGCCTCAGGGTTGGTTTCTGTCAGGCCCTGCATCCGCAGTTGACAGTGCTTTCTTTGAATGGCCTGTAAAATTTTTCTTGACATTAAAATTAACCTTAATGTGCAAAATTTAATTTAATGGGCCATTTTTATGTCGATAACACAAAAAAACTCTTTCAGCAAATTTCCTCTATAGGGAAGAAGCTCTTACGTAGATCTCATGGTAAGACCTGAGCACGGGACCGCATCTATCATAACTTTTCGTTTTGGTGCCCACAGATACCAAAATCTCAACATGACCTAATAATACTTGGTTTGTGGCTTCATCTAGATGAGATCTAATGTGTTTTGTCTCAAATCCCCGACATTTCCATTTTTGTGGCAGCAAACCTGCATACCGTGCTCTTTCCCCATGTATCTATATTTAAATTACATTACATTAGATTTATTTTATCTATATTTATATAGAAAAAAAATCTATATTTTCATTATTTCTTAACGTATCTTGATAAAACTTGGTATATGGCTTCTTCTAGTTCAGATCTACTGAATATTGAATTAAAAAAAACAGTTTAAACATACCTGTTGCAGCAAACCTACATACTCATTAACATGGGGAATCTTTTGGAGATTACAAAGACATGTCATATGTTTGATGGACATATATCTTTTTGCATTTGAAATTCGCTGAGTATGCAGGTGTGCTGCAACAAAGGTATTTTATGTTGCAGAGAAGAACCGAAAAATCTATAATTTAAACATGTTTTATGGTGATTATTAACGAAAGATTAGTGTAGAATTGTTCTTAAGAGTAACATTTAAATTTAGGGAAGGGGACACACTTTACATGCTCAGTGAATGCAGTATCAATTTTTTTTAATTGTATATTAAAAAAAATAGAATCTCAAATCTTTAAAGTGATGTACTAAGGTAAACTATATCAATGTAGACTTATTATAAGCAAATAATGGGTACCTGTCCATAGTGAAAATAACAGCCAACTAATCTGGCAGTTGGCCACACAGAACGGGCAGCATTCCTGGATGCCTGCTCGAAATCGGTCAATATAACCTGAGGCTGCCAGCCTGGGACAAGGTTCTTTAAGTGACGGAAGACACCCTCATAGGCAAGTTGGGTCTTTCGTGTCATAACGACAAAAGCCACTGGAAAAAGCTGTAATAAATATGAAAATAATTAAATCAATGTTTTAACGTTAACAAAAATGACAATCATGCTAAATCGCAAGACAATTAAATCGCATATTTGAATGACATAAAAAGAAGGCAAATATATGAGAGAACTGAAATTTACTGGCTTTATTCAACTGTCAATTTGGTAATATTTCTGTTCTTCAAATTTCATTCTGCTAACACAAACCATACTGTATTTCTATGGTCATAGTAACATCCATTACTCTTATATGAGAAATGTTATATTGCATGCGTGCTCGCTTGCACAATAAGATCAAAAAACGGCTCCAAGGATTTTTTTTCAAAATGTGTAAATAAGTAATTTATTACTCAAAATCAAGTTTTATGCATATTACTTGGCTAGAGAAAATCTTTTAGCGTAATCAAATTAATATTAAAGTTATACAATTTAAACATTGGCCTCATGATTTGGGATAAAGATTGCATGGAGAAATAAAAAAGTTTATTTATAAATAGTATAAAATTTCTTTATAGTAATTGGATGAAATGTTAAACATACAATAATACTGAGAAAGGCTCGGTCCACTAGGTATTAGTTTATAATTTGAAAAGTTGCATTACTCACATGATTCAAATATTCTGCATGAACAGTCAAAAGTTGGAACGCATGTAGTTCCTGGGGCAACGTCTTAAACGTCCCGTCTACATGCAGACGATTTGTATTTACTAAATCGTGGGCGAGTCGAGGGGATAAATATACACCCGCTGACCACCCCTCTCCTTCCTCTCCGATGACCCCTTGAAAGAACGGCCTCTGCTCATTTTCACCACCCATAATGACCTGAAATTTCAATTATACTCTACATTATAAAATTACATTGAACAGTTTATTTTTAAGTTTGTAGTTTAAAGCGTATGACTTAAATACCACATTCACCTTTCAATATGGAATTTCTATGTGTTTCAAATGACAAAATTTTCGTTGTATTAGCCAGCCATATGAAATAATAATCAGCTGATGATTTTATATCACAAGATATGGATTTAGTAAACAAGTACACTCAGCAAAGGCAATATAATTATGGATTTGTACTGAAAGGCGGATGTGGACTCGATAGAATATAATCAGTGGCAATTAGTTTGACCCTTTAAATACAATATTTTACCAAAAACATTTTTGGTGAATTTTAATTTCACAAAGATGGATCTTACCTTAGCAAGATGGGTCCACTGGTCTTGTTGTAGAATATTTCCAAATTCTTGCACACTTCTGGGGATTGGGGGTTGTCCCAGTCTTCTATACCTACCTATAAGGCTCCGATACTGCTCGAAGGAGGTAATCTGAGCAATACGTGGATATCTAGAAAATGAAGAGTGAATTTTATCAATATAGTCCAGTAAAAATACAGTTTAACCTAGAACAAATTGAAACAAGAGCGTTTTTGACGCTATTCTGCTAAAAAAATGTGTATCTCAACATATCCAAAATCGGACAAAATCGAATGCCGCAATCCATTTTAATATTATTTTTTGTTTTAAAGATATCTCCATTTTTAAATTTATAATATCAAAAAAGGCAATAACTGAAGAATGAAAAATAATATTTCAAAACGAATTGCGGCATTCAATTCAATATGAAAAATTAGTTGGAAATTATGGTTCACAACCATACCTTTATATATATTAAAAATAACATAGCTCATTTCAAAATTACGGATCCAAGATATGGCGCCTGAAACTAGTGTAAAAATCAATTACTAATTATTAATTAATTAGTACTAATCATTAATTATCTATATATATAAAAGCCAAAACCGTTGACTGACTCACTGACTCGCTGATCACAGTTTCTCAAAAACTATAGGGCTTTGTGCCATAAAACTTGGCACAAATAAACATTATAGGCTCTAGATGCGTACTAAGAACGGATTTTAAATTTTATTCTCTAATTATCATAAAATCCAAAATGGTGGTCATTTTTAGTTTTCAAAGCTTATTTTCTGAAACTACGTAGTGCTTTGGACCATTAATCTTGGCTCAAATATTCTTCATAGGCTCTAGATGCATACAAACAAAGGATTTTTAAATGTTTTCTCTGGAAAACCTAAAATAAGGTAAATTCAAAAATTCAAAATGGCGGCCTTTTCAGTTTCCATGAGAACTATGATCACAAAATATCAACAGAAGGTCTCTAGAATATTTTAAAGAGACAAAAAAATAGAAATACCATTTACTAAAATAATATAAATTGTACAAAACTATTATACGAATATATTATATTATATGTTTGTCAGATACCATAGGTCCTATACATAGACTACTTGTGTTTTGCATATCACCCGAAGTAATCTAACTAGAATCTTGAAACTCTGCATGGACATAACATTTCGTTATTTTTATAGAACCGGGGTTTTCTGAATAAAAAATGTTTGGAGGGTTCGCATGCTGGCCGAAAGTGATTTGGGCTAAGACCAAACAAATATACTATTTCAACCGTAGATTTTTGCCTCAAGCTACTATTATTATATACCTATTATTAATTATTATTATACTAAATTATTAATAGATTGATTGATTAAAAATCAATTATTAATTTTATTGTAAAAATTAATAATGTTTAACACTAAATACATAGCTACATAACATAACAGACATAACGAGACATAGCTTTAACACGTTTTAAAGGTATTGCAAATTGAAATCTCTATTTCTAAGTATTTGTTTTATTTTATGTTTATTATGTCGTCTAATGCATAGTAAAATAAGTAATTACATATTAAGTTTCAGTTCTAATAACACAAAATGAGGGGCCGTCCAACAAAAAGAGAGCTTAGCCAAGGGTATCCAGGTTTATAAATTTAGCACTTATTAATTCACAAAGTCTATCTACTTAATATGATCAGTGTTAATATTATGAATGTAAATAACTTACTCTCTTATAACTTCGTCGAACAGTTCTCTGGGTCTAGTTCTCTCGGTCTGGGCCCTTCTTTTGAGCTCTGCACGGAAGAGGATCACATCTCGAGCCCCCTCGTCAGGATGATGATTATGATCGGCGGTTAATCTAAACTCGGCAATCCCTTCCCTGTATGTCGCCCGGCCAGCACAAATTTCATTTTCACACTGTAAATATTTAATTCCATGTACCACCTTATTACAGCGATACAAAAATCCTAGTTGGAAGTAAACAAACCCTCTGCCACTCTGGAGGCGCTCCATCTCAACACAAAACCTCAAAAAGCACTGAGACGACTCAATAAGGTTAGGATGATGATGGGAAGAGGGGCGGCATCAAACAACTGAGGGGCTGACGACGATGGACGGTTTCCTAAAACCATAAATGTATTTTTTAAGGAGTTGTGAAAGTTTGATTGGTCAAGGGTTGTCCTGGGATCATTGTTGTACCAAGGGCCGCGACCTTTCTAGCTTAATTGCCATGAGGCTCTCTCTCGCACATAGGCGTGCGCAGGGTCCGGTCTCCGTGAGTGTCGGACACGAAAAGTGCGCCCCCCCCACCCACCATCCCCCAATCCAACACCGCATCTCACAGTCCAATCCATCCCCCACTCACCAACTTATTGCGGCCATCGAAGTATATAAAGTTGTATTATTTACTTCGATGATTGCAGCTCACTGATGCCCACTAATGATCAATGCGTAAAGTTTCACTGCTACACTGTGAAAACTTCAACCTTTTGCACGATATCTACTATAGAAAGTAAAGTAAATATGTATTGTTTGTTATAAATGTGACATCGATATATTGCGTCGTACATAGGCCTAGAATAACAACTGAAATATTTTTTTTATGTTACAAATTTATTTCTTTTATAGCTACGCATTCTTTGCATGTTGCAATTAGCAAAATTTTATTCAATATAAATTCACCCAGCAGAGTAAATGCAGGAGTACGAAAATCAGATTTTTGACTAGACTATTATTTGTTAACGGTTTATTTGATTACAAGCGGTAAATAAGAAGGATAACAGCAACAACATAGAACTAAAAAAAGACGATTGTACAACATAATGAAGCACAATAACAATTGATTTTACAAACAATTATCCCAAACGCTCGAGAGACTGAGTCCAAACCATCTTGTGTAGTTTTAGACTGATACTAGATCTATGAGCAGCGATGGCTGTGCACAAGATGTCTGAGAATAATGGAATATTTAGTTATTCACTTTGATCTTTATTCAAAACAAAATCATATTTTATCCGTTTATACATGTCGGCCACAACAGCATTAATATTGCATCAGGAAAAAATAGTGAGATTCTTAGTTTTTATGAGTTATAAAGTAAAAAGTAAAGTGGCTTCCATTTCAAAAATGATACATCGTTGACGGAACAACAGAAAATTGAAACTCAATTAATTATTAAGAGGTCCTTCAAGACCTCATTCCGTGTCGAGGTTAATAGGGTGGATTCCCTAAAAGGTTCAAAATGAGTGAGTATGCCAAATTATGTTTAAATACCCCCGTTGCAGCAGACCTGCATACTCAGCGAATTTCAAATGCAAAACAACATATTTTAATCCAACATAGCGAGATTTGACATGTTTTTGTAATCTCCATAAGAATAACATGGGGAATGAGTATGCAGGTTTGCTGCTACAGGTGTGTTTAAACTGGTTGGTTTTAATTCAATATTTAGTAGATCTGAACTAGAAGAAGCCATTTACCAAGTTTTATCAAGATATGTTGAGAAATGAGCGAAATATAGAATTTTACTTATTTCCCATAAGGTTAACATTGAGACAACGTACTGTGTTTACCACTTTCAATATCTCGGTAATTAATGGACATAGAGCAGTAATTCAAAATACTAAATTGTTTGTTTTTTTGAGCTGAATTCAATGGTGCCAACAAAAATTTGATAAATTTTATTTTTCTATGTGAAAAACTCAAAAAACCCATTTTTGGGGGGGTTTATCCCCCTTTACCCCCCCTTCCGGTGGCCCGATTGGGCTGGTTCACGAACTCGTCCGAGTGATTACCACTTTACACGTCTGTACCAAATTTCATTAAGATCGGACCATATTTACGGCCGCTATCGTGTTAACAGACACATATATATAAAAATTCGAACGAATGGTGTTTTTTGCTTCTGGGGACCCCAAAATGAAAAGTTAACATGGTCTCGGACTTAGGTCTTACCATGAGTACTACCGTAATAGCTTATTCCTTTAAGGAAATTCGCTAAAACCCTTTATGTACATGCTGACTGACTGAATAAATAGGTAATAGGGTTTTTTTCTAAATTTTATTCAAGAAACCTTACTTTTGATTATTACCTTACTTCTTATGTTTTGAATACTATTACTAACGTTATAAGAAACAAACTTAATGACTATCGGAGATTCATTAAACAATAACAATATTAACAAACATAAAAATCTTTAACATTGGGGCGTTGACCAATTAGGTATTTATCACAATCATTGTGATAAATATTTGCGATAAGCAACAACAAAAAATCTTACGACTGTCAAAGCTACACCATGAAATTATGGATTTTGATTAATTAACTTTTAGTTGAAATAACATAATGTCGGTTACTAAAATTTACGTGAAAAATAAACACTCAACCCGGACACAGCGAACGCGAAAAACGGGATCTACGCAAGTTTTGAGTAATAACAAGTTTCCAACGTGTGACTATGAAGTATCGGCGGCGATTTAGGTCGCGCACCAACGCGAATCGTTCCGTTACAAATATATATAAATCACACACAGACTCTCTGAGATAAAATCTAAAACAAAGCGCATGCTCAAAGTAATTTGGACCATCATTGTTAATGTAAAAAATATAATAGTGGCTTGAAGGGGCTAAAAGCCCCTAATGAGGACAAATTTAAATAATTCTTATTTTTTATAGTACAAAATACCTTCATAGCAAACTGAATCTACCTTAAATTGATATCTAGCCTACCACATGGTTTTCAATCAAGTATCAGCATCACATGTTTTATGTAAACAAAGCTGACTTGTTAAGATCCCAATGCTTATTAAATGGCAGATATTTTAAGTTATTTCTCGTTTTCTGGTAAATTTCAAACAATTTCATTATTTTTCCCGCCATCACGGAACAGAGACCTTTAATTTGGGCCCTATCCCATCTTTCTACCACTTCTTAGACGCCCACAATTTTGACGCAAAGAATCGCCTTATGAAATTAAATATATGATTTTATAGTTTTCAAGAAAAAAACAATGAATCATTGTGACTTACCTATGGTAATATCTTTGTTGACTTCCTCTTCCTTTCTTTTAAGCCACGAAGCAAGCAAATTGTAACCACGTTGAGTTGTCCGTATCCTTTCCTTTGCCTTTCCCCGAAAGCCAGAACCATACCATTTTTCCCGGGCACAGGGGCGCCCGACAAAAAAATACTTCCAAGCAAAAACATAAAAAATACTGATATTTAATTTTTATGCTCATACCCTTCAGGGCCGGTGCATATCATGCGGAACGCGGTTGCGTGGGGCGCCAACAAGGATAGGGCGCCGGCAAAGTTGGCTAGTTGTCGCCTCCGCATTTAAATGGGTCTGTAGCAAAACTGTGTTTTGACGGAGATTGCCGGTCCCCGTGGATTTTTCAATCTGTTCAAACTAATAATTATACATATATACATAATAAATGACTTGAAATGGCGACCTACCCATGGCAGGTATTTTAAGATGATGACCGAATACTGCTCCTATTGAAAGTACATAATGAAAGTGTGCAACTACATAGTATGTGTCATGTAGAATAATATCAATTGATGAATTTGATAGGATGATTCCTGTTAATCCCCCTCCCATTAGGTTATATTAATTATTTATGAGAAAGTATGTGTCAGTTTCCTGATACCGTTTATTTCAATTTGCAAAAAAACGATGTACTCTATCTTATCTGTGCCCGAATTTCGACACTTGGAGAGGTTGTGCCTGTGACACTTGTCGCTCAATGACAAAAACCAGTTGTCACGCGAAATTCATTGAAGGGATCATGTGTCAATCACGTGTCAGGGATGTGAGGGCTGGGCTGGGGGCGGAAAGGAGAGGGTGTTTTGTTCTCAGCGCGCGCTCCGTGCTCCCTACAGTATCGTCCATCGTACGGAGCTCGTTTTGGCGCGAATAAAAATCCGATGACTTTTCTGCATAAAGATTGCGCTTCTTATAGTTTCTGTATTCATTAAGGCCGACGATGTGTTGAATGGTCGGGGCCAGGCCAGGCCTGTTGACAACCTCGGCCATGGTGGCTATAATATAAGCGCGGGAGTCGAAAGTAGAGCGCACCCATCAATGAAGGAGTGAATAATTATAATAAGCTTTGTGCGCTACGATTACCTACGCTAAAGATAATTCCATAAGAGAGCATGGGCGTAATTTCAGCATTTCGATTGGGGGGGCAAGATCTTCTAGGTCATTGCCTCATCCTGATTTGATTGCATACACCATATACCCCTACCCCTCCTTTGCACTATTAGTACTGAAGAATATGGGTTGGTACTTTGGTATTACACGGAGGCCACCCTTATACAGCGCGCTGTGGTGGTTATGTTAGATCAGGTTATCATAAATATGTTAATAGTACTTTGCTCGTTTCGTTACGAATCGAACGATACCAGATGAGTCATACTTTTGCCCGCCAAATACCCTTGAAATCAGTTCGTTGATCGGAGCGCACGCATCACCTGTAAAGAGATTTAGCAGGCGAAAGTATGACTCATCTGTTATTGTTCGTTTCATAACGAAACAAGGAAAGTCCTACTAACATATTTATGGTAACCTAACTTAACATAACCGCCGCAGCACGCTGAATGAGGGTGGCGATCGGGTGAAGTCGCTAGTGGCGGGGGCGACTCGATCAACTCAATCCTCATCAACATCGCTGTCTTCTGGGAAGCAGAAAACAAAGACCGCTTATCATAATTATGAGCAATTTGGACAGTAAGCCAATTAAAGCATGTTCTTTCCAATTACAAAGTCATTTTTGGTAATCAATAAAAAAATCTCTAAAAATAGTGGCCTCCATATAATACCAAAGTATCTATGGGGTATATACACTGCCAATGCATATTATTTTCTTTATATCTAACTAGCTAAAGTTAATATCCAACCACGATATCACAACACAATGTGAACTTGTAATCACCATTCACTTCACTCAAAGCCGTAGCCAGAAACAAATTGGGCGGTTTGGGCTCTACGGTTGCAGGAAGTGAAAAAAATAACTTTCTAACCTTTCATTTAAGTGCAATTTCAACATTTTCGGGGGGGGGGGGTTTGACCCCCTGACCCCCCCCATTGGCTATGGCCTTGACTTCAGTCAGTAATTGTACTATTTATTTGTAAAACTACCTCACTGCAGTAAAAGCAGGCACACCAACTGTCCTTCATACGACTGGCGATTGACTGTTGCTATACTCTTATCTCTAACGTCAAGTGTTGCATTACACAGGATTTGGCATTTTACCCGCCAACTCCATTGATAATCCTCACTTTTACCCTGTTTTTCGGCACCAATCCCTTCCAAATCCCCCCCAAGGACCAAAATCCGGGTAGTTAGCCGAAAAACCACCTAATGACTTTAAAAACACCAAATACCAGACTTTTTTCCCCTTACATGGACATTGAATATTTGCAAAGCAAATCACAATTCGAAAATCCCCGGCTTTACCCGTTTTTTATGTATTTAGGATGCCGAGTAAATCCCCGCACCTCAAGTCTAAAATCCCCGATTTTACTCGATTTTTCTTAATCATGTTAATCAAGTCCCCGAACGGCCAACAAAAAACCTACAAACCGGGCTATTACCCAGTTTCTGGTAAAACTGCAACGAAATAACCAATACAACCAAACCAAATACATAACACCAACTTTCGTTTGAAAAATAAAATATCTAGAGTTCCAAAAAATATATCTCGATCGTCTTGTACCTCGATCGTCAAAAATCCCCGATTTCACCCATTTTTTAATATCCAGGTTGATGAGTAAATTTCCTCAACCCAAGTCTTAAATCCTTGGTTATACCCGTTTTTTTCTTAACCACTGCCAAAACTCCGCACGGCCTCCAGAATACCCGAAAACCGGGTAAATACCCGGTGTTGGTAACATTGCTAACGGTTGTGTCAGACCGGGGCCACAGACCCTGTCTGACACTATGTCTTCTGGGCCCGATGTCAGACAGGGTTTCCAGTCCAGTCGACCCATTGTCAATTGCCCTTCAAAATAACTTAACACACGGATTGACTTGGAGATTCAATGGATGGTTTACATAGCAAACTTGAATATATGACGAGTTCATCAGTGATGGTAATCCTGATGAAATGGTTAGATAAATAAACAGTACTTTTAACTGTTGCGTATGGTTATGATAATTTATTTTTTTGTAATTTTCCCTTATTCGCTGGTTCAAAATTCCTCACAACACCTATATCCCGCCCAAAAAATCATGCCCCCCCAAAAATTTTGATGGCGCAAATTGCGCCATACCCCCCCTTCTGGGCACCCCTGGTGTCTTATGACAGGCAACTAACTTACACTGGCTCTGAGCAGCACTACAGAGTTTAGAGGTTGGCCATCCTGGAGCGTTAGTTCATTGGTGGACGTGTCATTTGGCGTCGGAGTGGGTTCTCGTCGACCGGCGCGCCATAATGGATAGTGTGTACGTTCGTTCGCTAAACGTATCCTTGCAAATTTGCAATCGGACTTCAAACAAAACTACGCCACCAGCGTACTTTTACGGCACATCGACAAGACTCATATTAATGAAAAATTTATGTCAATAATAATACAATTTTACAACTTGAAAAAACATGATTCTGGTCACTTTTCGTTATTTATACCTAAAATTTAATTTTAATTTTCAAATTTTTGGGGGGGGCAACCGCCCCCCCTTGCCCCCCCCCCCGAATTACGCCTATGTAAGAGAATATGGATCAACAAATCAGCTGATAAATAATACTGTAAATACTAATGATGTAAATACTGTATTCTTTAACCTATACATATATCAATTATATATAGCAAACATATTGTAAACAAACGTGCAACGCAGAGATTTGCCAGTTTGAAGAAAGAGTAAACAAATACCATTTGTTACAATACATTTGTTTCAAACAATGTTTCAAGGCGACTTGGATATAAAATGTCGATGAGCTGTATTACATATGCTTTGGCCAACTAAGACGAAGACTACTGGACAGTTTCGATCCTGTTATTACTTTTTTTTATTTGAGTGGCATGTAATATATAAAAGCTACATTTTATATATGATTAATGAAGGTTAATGCATATTTGGTTTTCGTGTCACATGAATCCTGTCGATCAAGTAAATAAGGTTTTTTCTTGTAGTTTATAGTTTATTAGGGCTAAATTGTATTTCTATAATAAAAATAGTTTTCATGGTTTGACGCAATGGTAGATAGCTCATTTACGCACTTATTGGTCGATGGCAATGGGCAAATAAGGTTTAAAAATATATCTTGGGGATAAATGGATGAAGTTTAGCTTTAAAATATAACGATCCCATATAATTTATAAACTCATGACCAAAACTATAATTTAGCTTTGAATAGGACTTAAAAATAGTATAAAAACCGTGTCGGGGTTTTAATTTTTAGATAAAGGAGAAAACAAACTCCTCATTAATCCAAAAATAATTCCCTTGTTGCCTAAAATGATATGGAGTTTTTAAGACGAACTGTTGGATAAAGACAAATTTTCATACTGTTCAAACGCAGTGGGCCATTTGATGATGTTGGTCCGAGTGTTCTTTTAGATAAGTTAACAGCATGCGTGAAGGCCGCGGCATTCCGGGGCGGGCAGGGCTCCGGCGCCGCTGCAAAAACCATGGTACGATCATGACTGCGGCAAGGCTAGGAAAAAAAGCTTTAGACTTCTTAAATGCTATCGCAAAGTAAATGCCGATTTTGCGCATAGCTTATATGTAGAGGCAAACCGAGCATATAAAAATTCGTCGCAAGTTAAACAGTTACAATACAATGGTGACCTCATTGAAAATAATGTTAAAAATAATAATGAATTTAGGGATGCAATCAGATCCGAAAACACAAAAAACATTTCGTGGGCGCTAACATCAAAATCGAAGATCGTGGGCGCTAACCGGGTGGAACATTTTAAAAGGCTACTCGATCCGGTACGGCATATCGTTTTTTTTATTGTTGACCCACTGTTGGACAAAGGAAATCGAGTTATCTGAGCCAAAACAAGTTTTGAAGTTTGTAAAATAAAAAAAAACAGCGGGTTTCGATCGCATACCATTCGTGTTTTTTACGTTTGGCCCTAATAAGTTGTCAGAACTGTTAGTTAAATTGTTTAACGCTATTCTTAATATGGGAGAGGTGTTAGACAGTTTTGAAAAATCTGTTGTCTATCCTCTACACAAGAAAGTAAACATTGGGGTGGTTTCAAACTATCGGAGAATTTACTTTAAGGATGCAGTATCCAAATTATTTGTGGACATAATTTTGAAGCGTTAAAAAATTTGGGTTTCTGATAAAAATATACTTCGTGAATATCAAGCGGGTTTCCACAAAGGTTACTGTACGGTTGATAACATATTCTCTCTGTCAGCCATGATTAATTTAAGATTATCTATTAAAAAAGGAAAATTATATTCTTTTTTGTGGATTTTCCGCAGCTTTTGGTCGAATTTATATAGGAACCCTTTCTTTTTAAACTGTATAGTATAGGAATTTCGACTAAGAATGCAATACGTGTTTTGCAAGCTTTTTATATTGGTACGTTAGCCGCTGTTTGGTGTAAAGATGGCGAGTCAGAGTGCTTTGAAACAACCAAAGGCAGGGCCGGAACTCAGAAATTTGTCAGGGGGGGGCAAAGCCGAATTTGCCGCCCCCTGTTTCCCAATATTAAAAAAAGAGACCAACGGTTATGGAGGGTACAACATATTATTAAAAATGATTGGAAAGTTATTGGAATTTGTGATCATTCTCTTTTAAGTTTTATACAAATAGAAACTTATACGTTTTAAAGAAAGTTAGTAACATTTTATGGCAGCTTTAAAGTGTAATCAGATTCCAAAATTCATTCGGGGCCTTTCACGTTACGATGTAAATTTGGGAAAAATTAGGCTTGAGCTTACATCAATTTGAAGACTTAAATCCTTCTTATTTTTCGTGGAAAGTAATAAAGATAATACAACGTTTATTAGTGTTGGGAGCACGAAATACGGCGGGTGAGTGAGGGCGCTGCTGGCGAAAGCAGCTTTATTTTGGTTGTTAATTAGTCATATGATTGTAAGTTTACAAGCACACGTTTACATATGAAAGTTTTGCTGCAAGCTCTTATGCAAGAGTCTTCTATTTTCGTGCAAGATTGAGACTAGCAGGAATCAATAATAACTGTCAGGTGTAGACAAAAATAAAAAATGTAACGATACGTAATTTTTTGTTTTGTTTGTGTTTGTTTTCGGAAATTTCATAAGTTAATTCACTGCATTACGAAATTATATTATATTTTTTGGTGATAAATTGTTTAACACTTAATTTACATAATCAGTCAATTTCAACATATAACGGTTTTTGTTTAATCAGTGTGCAATCTGTGAACATTAAGCCTATTTTTTGCATTCTCTCTATTTTTCCGGGTTTAATTTTGCGTAAACGAGTTTTCTGATTCAGAGAATAAATATACGGTGCGGTTATTAGTAGACCGGGGGAATTTGGACGAGACAAAAGAATCAGCTTGATAAGTTAGTGTGTGTTTAGTGAAATAGAGGACTGTTTCATTTTGTTGCCAGGTGCCCTCTGTTGCGTGAGTTTGATTTCCTTGGTTTGGGTCCATGAGCTTTCCCGCGATTTGTTAAAAATTTACCGGAACGGGTATGTTTAGGAGCGGCTTGTCCGATTTCTCCAACAGCTTTGGTAGTTTGGATGTAATTTGATTCAAGAATATAATTTAATGAACCTGTTTTTTCCCAAGCAGGTATCAAGTTCCTGTAACAATAAATATATTCGGAGGGAGAGAGATTGGAAACGATTCAAGGCTCGGCTCAAGCGGTTTCTGGTCCAGGGAGAATTTTGCACTACGGGCGAGTTTTTGGCTCATTGTCGGTGAGGGTCCTTGTGCTCCTGAGGGCGCAATGCGGCGGTATCCAGGCCGACCAGCTTGGTGACGTTGGTCTTTTGCACAGAGAAGAAAAAAGACAGAGGACGCATCTAATGTTTCGCTAAATATGTGTCGAACAGTGCCGTAGAGTGGGCGCGGGGGGTAGGGGGGCGCCCGGAAGTCTATTGTCTCCCTATTGTTTGGCTTCCTGTGTGACGAGCAGTTACCCGAAACACTACTGCCATAAGAATCCGTACTCTGCTTATTTGTTTCTCTGTGGCTTTTGAGGAAAATAATGTATTTTTTTGTTATTTTATGGCAATTTATGTATTTTTGTACAATTTATTTTATGTACATACATTCAAATTTCGCTATGTACTAAACATGTCAAATCTCGCTATGTTGGATTGAAATATGCTCTTTTGCATTTGAAATTCGCTGAGTATGCAGGTCTGCTTCAACAGGGGTATATATCATTAAGTTACGCTATTTTGTATATTTGCCCCTATAAAACACGTATATTTACTCATTGAAGTGATTCGACGCGATTCATAACGTCGCAGATTAATTAAAACTAGATAACATAGGCCCTATAGGTTGCTCGAAATCGAGCAAAACAAAAATCATATTGTAAAAGATTAAACAATGAACATCTACTTATTTACTTTTAAAGTGTAAACCAAGAGCTAAAATTAATAACAAAATTATGGCTAAATTACTGAAATTTTTAAAGTTTATTTGATTCACCGCAGAAGTTCCGACTAAACGATATTTTTTGTTGAAGTCCCTTGTTCGGTTTTCTTCATTTTCCGGTTTTCTCTTGATCCTGAAATGTATATTTTAATACCGACAAAAGTTGTGCTCTGTTTATAGCAACAGGTATCAAGCACCGGGAACCGAACCCCCCCCCCCTGGTGTTGTTGAATGTTATCCCAAAGGTTTCTGGATCCAAGTCTAACAGCCTAGAGCCAAACTAAAAGTATATAGGCCTGTTTTCAGATCGAGAGTTTTCTTTAATGTCTTGCAAATACAGCGAAATCCGCAAATTAGACAGTCAGTCTTTGCTGCCAAATTTCCTTTTTGGCAGCAAAGTGTTAATGATAATGATGCATTATATCTACCTCTCTTCTTGAAATGCAAGCCACCGCAATGTAAACATTTTAAGTTTATTGGTTCGCAAGGAGCTCCACGACGATCTAGTGATACTGCTCTGCACCCATCAAACGCATCGAGTGTGTGATACCAGCAGTTACGTTCGTAATTCCTCCGTCCAGTCATGTGCGTCTTCTTATAACTAACTGAACCAATTATGAAATCATAAATTGGCTGAAGTTAATAAAATCACAAAAAGTACTATGCTGAAATGTATTGATATACCGTAAACTACATTGTAAGACGATAAACTGGTAACTGCACCGAATAAAGCAATTAAAACAACTCTTCTGTGGTAATCAAGGCCAATATTATTACCTTAAAAACGATAATAAACAAACTAAAACTGTTGAAAAAGATTTCTTGTCGCGTCCCAGAGAACCCAAAGCAGCTGTAAAAATAAAAAATCGCTCTTTTCGGCAAATAAATTGTAAGTGCTACAATCTGTGATTTACCAGTAGAATCATTTCAGAGCATGATCATATTTCGGTTGTAAACATAGTAATCTTAACTTTGTCAAACGTCGATGGTCGATGGATTGGAAAGCTTCTGTTCCAAAATTTTAGCCCTTTACTGTACTTTAGTGGCGCCCTTTTTTTAAAATTCTGAGACGTATTGTCAAATCGACATAAAAATCCCTTTAACGTTAAGGGACACCTCAAACGTTAAAATCCGTCCAGCCGTTATTGAGGTTGGACTGTGAAAAGAAAACCGCTTGCGTATTAAATATAGATAGCAAGAAGAACCTATTTCACTAGTCTCGTGGTAAAAGTTAAAGGTGCAGTATGATAGACGTTAATTTAATTTATTCATTCCGTACATAATGAATCAATTTCTTTTGTGAAATTTCAAAACAAGACATGAATGAACGCAAAGTACACAAGTTGTAAAACAATGCTATTTAAATTTGTCAAGTAAAATTATTAACACTTCGACAACCATTTAATTATTTGGGTTGTTATAGGAAGAGTAAGTTATGTAACTTACATTGTAAAAAATGAACTAAAACTTCTAAAATATTCAGGTGATTTTCAGCATAAAGGATTTCATTGCCGCTACAAATATTTATACTAGGTTTAAAATATCTACCTAGGTAGATCAGCATTTCCAGGTAAAGTATAACATAAAAGGTATAAATATATAGGCAATAGCAGTTTATTTAAGAATTAAATACGAGAAGTCGCCCCTGGTTTTTATTTTCCTCCCCGCGAGCGGCCACACTGCATGGAAGCAGTGATGCTCACATCACAAATATTCCCGGCCAAGGACGGGCACATGCGGTTCTCGCTCCTCCTGCGCTGTTCCGCCGCGCGTACATCCTCCCCATTCGGTCAAATGAAGCAGTTTGCCATTTCGGCGCTATGCACCAGTTGGGCGATTCGAAGCTATACCACAGTTTTCGATTTCGGTCTAATAACTTTCGGCGCTATGCAACAAATTGTAAAACTTTCGGAGCTATAACACAATCTTACAATTCGGTGCTATGAAGCACTTTTATATTTTTCATTCGGCGCTATGCATCATTTGTACTTTCGGAGCTATGACGCAAAATACACTTTCGGTGCTATGAGATTCGGTGCTATGATACCGCACCGTTTTTTTGCCATGTTGTTTATGAAAGTAAGTTTAACATTGGGGTTTTCTGCTATTTACTTAGAAAATGTATTGTTTTTGATTATTTTAGGGGGTTCACTGAACCATTGAACCTACACACGAGCCGCCACTGGAATGGAGGTTAAAAAACTACCATCTATTGCCTTGCGTGAAACTATGTAAAGAAAAATAGAATTGTTAAGGTGACTTAGAGGATTCCCAAATTAGAAAGAGTTGTACACTTTTATGAAATCACTTTTTAAACAGTACTAGTAAACCTGTTGCTCGAAATCGAGCAATTGTTATGTATTACTTTCAAAATAAAAATAATTATGGTTCATTATTCTAGAACTATTTTATTAATTATATGGTTGAACTTCCTGTTATACTGAAATTTTTTACAAAAGCTTTTTAAAACTAAATTTTTGTGAATACTCAGTCATCTTTAAGGAGATGTCCATGTTTCGCGGCCCTAAGTAGCGTATGACCCGTCTTAATCTCAAACCGAACTAAAATGGTTCAATAAATCTACTTATAATTAATGTTAAGTCTGTTTCTTTTTAGCGAATTTCCCCTATAGGGAAGAAGCTATTACCGTAGGTCTCATGGTAAGACTTAAGCTCTGGACCACTATAACTTTTCGTTTTGGGGCCCCCAGAAGCAAAAAACACCGTTAGTTCGAATTTATATATATATATATATCTATATATTATATATATGTCTGTTAACACGATAGCGGCCGTAAATATGGTCCGATCTTAATGAAATTTGGTACAGACGTGTAAAGTGGTAATCAATTGGACGAGTTCGTGAACCGCCCGATCGGACCACCGGAAGGGGGGGTAAAGGGGGATAAACCCCCCAAAAATGGGTTTTTTTGAATTTTTTACATAGAAAAATAAAATTTATCGAATTTTTGTGGGCACCATTGAATTCAGCTCAAAAAAACAAACAATTTGGTATTTTGAAACACTGCTCTATGTCCATTGGTTACCGAGATATTGAAAGTGGTAAACACAGTACGTTGTCCCAATGTTAACCTTATGGGAAATAAGTAAAATTCTATATCTCGCTTATTTCTCAACATATCTCAATAAAACTTGGTAAATAGCTTCTTCTAGTTCAGATCTACTAAATATTGAATTAAAACCACCCAGTTTTAATATACCTGTAGCAGCACACCTGCATACTCATTCCCCATGTTATTCTTATGGAGCTTACAAAAGCATGTCAAATCTCGCTATGTTGGATTGAGAGATGTTGTTTTGCATTTGAAATTCGCTGAGTATGCAGGTCTGCTGCAACGGGGGTATTTCTTTTATTTATATTTATAGAATTTATACATAAGAATTCATTTCTCCTTTTTGTATTTTTCTTTGGAATATAAACATATGTAAATCTTAAGATCTTCACACATGTGATTCCAAATAAATGTTTTTAAAACTGAATTCTGACCTTAAGTATGTATTAGGATAATAGTTTATTTATTTACATCTTCCATCAACTGAAATGCCTCCAGCTCTACATGCAATGGTTTCAGTTCCATTAATAACAGATGGCTTTGCTGAAAAACTTTGTTTGCTCCAGTCAGCTGCTTTATTGGAAATTTCTATTCCCATGTTAAATCTTATGGACTAATACGAAACTTTAAGGGCGTCTAGGGCTCTTCCCTTTAGTCAAACCTTTTTAAATTTTATTTCCTGCAGAACTTCACACCAAGCTCTTTCCAATGACACCAAAAACATGAAAGTCGGTTCAGTAGTTTAGGAGGAGTCTTTGTAACAAAAAAACTGCTCGTGTATTAAATAAGTATATATATATAATATATATATATAGATATAGATATAGATATAGAAGATATATAGATATAGATTAATAAATTACGTGGCCAGAAAAAGGGTCCGAAGCCATACCGATAGGTTGAGAAACCGCGCTCCGGTGAGCTCCGGTTTCCTAAAAAGTACCAGAACTGTCCTCCGGTATGCTCCGGCTGAAATTGACCCCTGGGTTGGGGGAAGGGGGTGAAATAAGGGTTGATTTTGAGTTCACCACACACTCCCCAGTCATTGTTTCCCACTAACATCATATTTATGTCTGAGTTAATTTTTAAATAATAAAAATTTGAAGTTAAACGAAAAACACCCTTAAAAACCAAATAACTCGAGAACGCATAAGGCAATCTTAATTTTTCTTCCACCAAAATTTTTCTTTTTTTGTGCTCTTCAATTTGATATGTCACAAAGGGTCATTTGAAAACTTTAAGTTAGGGATTGGGGTGAGAAGTGGTGAGAAGGGGGTAGTTCCTTCCAAAGTTTTCCTGTGAAATTGATTTCCCCCTGCGTTGGTAGACGTTTCCAGAAAACAGAATACCAAAATTTATTTTTGTTTCTGAATAAATTAAGAAGCAAGTTAAAAAATACCCCCGTTGCAGCAGACCTGCATACTCAGCAAATTTCAAAGGCAAAAGAACATATTTCAATCCAAGATAGTGAGATTTAACATGTTTTTGTAAGCTCCATAAGAATAACATGGAGAATGAGTGTGCAGGTTTGCTGCAACAGGTCCGTTAAAACTGGGTGGTTTTAATTTAATATTTCGTAGATCTGAACTAGGAGAAACCATATAGCAACTTTCATCAAGATTTGTCAAAAAATAAGGAAGATATAGAATTTTTTATTTCCCATAAGGATAACATGGGGAATGAGTATGCAGGTTTGCTGCCACAAAAATGGAAATTTCGGGGGTTTTAGGCCAAAATACATTAGATCTTATCTAGACGAAGCCACAAACCAAGTTTTATTAAGATATTTTGAGAAATAAGCGAGATATAGAATTTTACCTATTTCCCATAAGGTTAACATTGGGACAACGCACTGTGTTTACCACTTACATTATCTCGGTAACCAATGGACATAGAGAAATGATTCAAAATACTAAATTGTTTGTTTTTTCGAGCTGAATTCAATGGTGCTAATTAAAATTGGATTATTTTGATTTTTATATGTGAAAACCCCAAAAAACCCATTTTTGGGGGGTTTATCCCCCTTTACCCCCCCCTTCCAGTAGTCTGATCGGGCTGGTTTTCGAACTCATCCAAATAATTGCTACTTTACACCCCTGTGCCAAATTTCATTCCGATCGGACCATTTTTGCGAGCGCTATCGTGCTTACAGACACACACACACACACACACACATATATATACAAATTTGAACGAATGGTGTTTTTGGTATCTGGGGGCACCAAAACGAAAAGTTATGATGGTCCCGCGCTTAGGTCTTACCATGAGACCTACGGTAATAGCTTCTTCCCTATAGGGGAAATTCGCTAAAACACCCTGTATAAAGTGTACTTTGACCTTAGCCAACAGGCCTAGAAGGTAGTACACTTAATCAATGGTTGTAGGGACAAGTGAACCGAATGTACAAAAATCGTCACATCACATAAAATACGAGTGAAGTATGTTTGAAATACCTAAACGTTTTCGCATAGGCGCGTTTTTGGACTAGCGACTCTTAATTTATTCAAAGTTTAGGTAAATTTACAATGCCATCATCTGTATGACCGTTTGCACCCGTAAGGAAACAAATAAATGAGTCGGTAAGACATTATATTAGAATTCATGGGCTAATATGTTTTGGGACCAACATATTTTCAAACTAAAAAAACTATTTTATTTAACTTTTGAAATCAAATCAAATATAATATCCTAAAGTGATCCGTATATAATAATTTAAGATAAAAATGACATTCCAAATCCAAGCTACTAAAATAATACCAAAAATACCCCCGTTGCAGCAGTCCTGCATACTCAGCGAATTTCAAGTGCATAAATAAATAATTTAAATGAAGTCTCGCATCAAGTAAAATCAATATACATTCAAAAGAAAGCGTGCAAAAATACTCTCCTAGTGGCTTTTAGGAGCAAAAGGCTATACAAAAATAATAGCCTATACTTGGCACGAAAATGCAATGTTCAAAACTTCAAAACAGCTGGCTTTTCCAATTTAATCATATAGAGAAATGACCAGCTGTTTAAGTTTGAGTAAAAAATTTCATAAACATCATCAGTAAAAATCTGTATTCGATATAGTACATTTATTTGACATAGTTAGTTATCTGGCCTTTAAATAAGCCATATGTCTGTATACACCATATGGCTTTGAATGAAACATCAGCTCACATGTTTTAATGTAAACAAAGCAGACGCTTTAGATCCCAATGCTACTTAAATAATGGCAGTTATTTTATGTTATTTTTTGTTTTCTAGCAAACTTTAAGAAATTACAGTACTTTTCCTGAGTCCCTGATATTAAAACATTTAATTTGAGCCCTTTTCCCTCATCCTGTGACTTGCCTAATGCCCACAATTGCTATTCAAAAATAAATTATTCTCCATAAGATTAGTATGGAAAAATGCAGGTTTGCTGCCACAGAAATTTGAAAATGAGTTATCATAGGCTACAATCCAATATATCTAAACTATATCAAGCCACATAACATGTTTTATCAAGATATGTTGAGGAATAAGAAAGCTATCCAATTTTATTTACCTCTCATAAGGTTAACATTGGGAAAGAGAGTACACAGGTTTGCTGCCTCAGGAATTTGATGATTTGGGTATTTTAAACCATAATCAAGTAGATATTAATTGTATGAAGCCCCATGCCAGTTCTTATCAGGATATTTTGAGAAATGAGCAAACTACATAACTTTTTTTATTGCCCATAAGGTTAACATGGAGAATGAGTATGCAGGTTTGCTGCCATGAAAATGTAAAAATAGGGTATTTTCGGCCATAATCAAGTATATTTCAACTAGATGAAGCCACATATAAAGTTTTATCAAGATACTTTAAGATATAAGGAAGATATAGAATTTTTTATTTCCCATAAGGATAACATGGGAAATGAGTATGCAGGTTTGCTGCCATAAAAATGGAAATATCGGGGATTTTAGACTAAAATGCATTAGATCTCATCTAAATGAGGCCACAAACCAAGTTTTATTAAGATATGTTGTGAAATTAGCGAGGTATAGAATTTTACTTATTTCCCATAAGGTTAACATAGGGACAACGTACTGTGTTTACCACTTTCAATAACTCGGTAACCAATGGACATAGAGCAATGATTCAAAATACTAAATTGTTTGTTTTTTCGAGCTGAATTCAATGGTGCCAAACAAAATTGGATTATTTTTATTTTTATATGTGAAAAACCCAAAAAACCCATTTTTGGGGGGGTTTACCCCCCTTTACCCCCTCTTCCAGTAGTCCGATCGGGCTGGTTTTCGAACTCATCCGAATAATTACTACTTTACACACCTGTGCCAAATTTCATTCAGATCGGACCATTTTTGCGAGCGCTATCGTGCTTACAGACACATAGATATATATATATATATATATAGATATATATATATATATAGAAATTTGAACGAATGGTGTTTTTTGCTTCTGGGGGCCCCAAAACGAAAAGTTATCATGGTCTCAGGCTTAGGTCTTACCATGAGACCTACGGTAATAGCTTCTTCCCTATAGGGGAAATTCGCTAAAACTTGTCCAATTCAAAAAGATCACAAAATACAAAAAAAGTTTTAACATTTTCAAAATTGTTATTCCTTTTTCTTGGAAATGATTTGATTGTCATGGTAAGTTTTGATATATGTGAAATACAAATCAAACAAACAGAATTTAACAAGTTTGTTTAAAAAACTGAATACCTTGATGAAATATACTTCTCATCAGCCTAATTCTGGGACCCAACCTGTAATATACAACCATCACTTTGCTGGTCATCTGATGTTGATGACGCTCAGCAAGAAACCTTCAATATGTAGTTCAACATTGAGATTAAAATTAGTAGTTTGAATCCCATTCTACTAATATTATAAGTGAGAAGTTTGTGAGTTTTTTTGTTTGTCATATTATGTGTCAGCTGCAACAACGTATCCATTTGTTAAGCTAACCACCAGAAGCTTGATTTTAACAAATCTAAATTATTTCTTTATCAAAAATTTTAAGAATATTTTACATGGCATATAACCAATGTAAGTAGAATTTTACTATGAAAATATCTTACGATGAGCATTTTGAACGTGGGCGAAGCGACGGGTAACATCTAGTGTTTAATATTTGATTAGAATATGTACACGTTAAAATGTCAAATTGGATGGTTATTAATTTAAATGTAAATATTTTTTATTCATTGGAGGTTTTCTGCCATATTTACTGCTAGTTTACTGCGTTAAATGGTGGTAAGAATGAGTTTGACCGGTTTTATTCTTGCAAAAAGATTCTGAGGAATGCCTAAACAGAGGAGAGGAATCTGATATCCTGGGTTTAGCCGTAAGCAAGGTGCTCGAGGAATTCTTTGCGCATCAGCCAGGACTTCATAATCCGGATTTTTAAGTCCATCACGAGGAACAATATTCACGCAAAAGAAAACAGGCTCTGTAACGAAATATGGTCATCAATACTGCTATTTCTTAGGAACGAACTTATTAGAACACGGCACCAAAGGAGTTGTTAAAATGTAGTTTTTTAAGTGGAAAAAAGTATAAACCAGATTATAAAATCTATAGGAATACTTTATTTAAAACCAACTGACCAAACAATCCTTGGTCCCCAGAGAATATGGAGATTGTGATCTCATTTTAAACGTGCTATTAACATTTTTAAAATCCTGTTAGATTAACCTTCTGAAGGTACACGAAGTTCAACGTTTAGTAATCTAACATTAGGGCTGCTGGAATGGAATATATTATACACGAATGTTCAGTAAGAACTTTGAAACTCCATTAACAGCTTCATCAGTGTTCAACCGCATTACAAATTATTCTTCAGTTGAATGCGAACCTTTTCCATGAATTATCTTTTATTTTGAAGTCTTTAATATTTAACAAAATTAATCAATGTATATATATATATAAATATATATATATATGATAGCTAGATTTAACTATATTTAGCTTTAATTTCATTATATCTGTTTAAGATAATTATGTTATGCCTTTGAATGCCTTAAATAAACTTGGTTGTCATATCTATATTTCATCACAAAACAAGAGTAATGTAAAGTTATTGGTTAAAGCAGTTCCTTTAACATTTTTACATTACATATTGCAGGATATAATTTCAATGACCCCTGCTCACTTATAATATTGGGATTATAAAGGTATATTTAATAACTCCGCACTTTTGAGGAACGATCCCCTTAAACTGACTTGTTTGTTTTCCTACATCATAGTTTTAATATATTCACCGTCTTGAGCAATATGAAGGAGTTGAAAAATTTTACACCTGAAACGATTCAAATTGGTGGAACCTTTTCTCAATTTACTCGAACGGGAAAAAGCTAGATGTAGTGTTGAAATTGTTGATCATTATCACACTTACTCGCATACTTTAGGATGGTCCTATTAAAGACAACTTTAACTGTTATTGATAATTTTTCTGACACTTGATCTCAATATTTACGTAAGTTATTTACGTAAGTCTCTGATGTGAGGCAACTATTCTAAACCAATAAACCATTACCAAAGCCAAATATCGCATTTTTCATCACTACTAAAAATTGGATGGTTTACTCCTTAAAATATTAAGACAAAGCATAATAAATTAGATTCATAAACGATGTATACATTAAACGAAAATATCGATTAAGTATTATTTAAATGTCGATTATGAAAGTATATTGTTTGCGAAATATGTTATATGAAAGATGACCTCGTTTCTATAAACAAATGAGAAATTAATATTAAGATTGACGGTCCAATTGCTTTTCCATGACTGACGTCTTGAATCTGAAACGATCTTTCATTAAAAACTTCACAGAAAAACTTAATCACTCTCAATATAATGTTTTTGCTTGTTCCTTACTATTCGCCCTTGAAGCAATGGTTTATGTTATCGATTTTAATTTGGTATATGACACAAATTTTCCTTACGATGAATACTTACTAGTCATACATGCAACATGATGAATACATGCAACCTCAGTCAGTAACAAGGCTACAAGATCGCGCCACTATCATCACGATCATCACACTCATCCCTCACTCATATTCAGGGTAACGTCCTCCATGAGGTACCTGTCTCAAAAAGAAAGAAAGAAAGAATTACTTAGAATTTTTTTAAATTACTTAATCAGTAAAATAATTTAGGTACCAATTATGTTCTGTACTTTTACTTTCTCCCCCCTATTCATAGTATATGGAGAAAAGTATTGTTTTCGTAAAAATTTCTGAATTTGAGTTGCTAGTGGATATATTCGTTTTAGTGCTCCCTGAATCCAAAAAAGTGGTTTTTGGCGTGGTGTCTGTCTGTCTGTGTGTGTGGATGTAAACAAAGCTAGAGACGACACCAGTGGTCCGATTTTCATGAAATTTGCCATGTAGGTATAAAGCCGTGGCATCTCCAGGCGTATTTTTCATTTTTTTAATTATTGATTTTTAAGGGTATTTACCCCATAAAAACCCATAAAAAATGACAAAAATCCAAATTTCTCAAAAACGGCTCTAACGATTTTGATAAAAATTTCATGGTTTTTAGTGCTTAAGATAACAAACAAAATGACACCACCCGCATGTCTGTAAAAATTCAGGTTCAGAAGTTATGGGGTTTAAGTGTTAAAAAATTCATATTTTTCCAATTTCACAAAATCCGTGACCTCTAAAGAAAATATACTTGCAACCATTAAATTTGACTTGAAAAACTAAATAATCTAAAATTTTGAATCAGTAGTTTACGTCAACTGGTTGCGGAGATAATTGATATTTTAGTTCGGCGGTAAACGCAGTACGTTGTCCAATGTTATTCTTATGGCAAATATTTAAAAATCGATATCTCCGTTATTTACTAACCGATTTTGATAACATTTGGTATATATTTGTGTGATAATTAATTGTTAATTTGTTTTATTTCACTAATATGTTTTCTGGTTTTAAATGACTTGAAGGGAGAAAGTATGTCTCAGTTTCCTGATACCGTTTATTTTGTTTGAGATTGGTTGTGTAATAGCAACTATTTCCCACTTTCATGAAAACAACAATCTTTTAGCTTACGTCCCAGTCGGCACACATACATAAATTATACATTAAACTTACGTTCAATCTAGATCTAAGATACGTATATCAAACGTATAAGTTACATAAAATCTATGTATAATATACGCTCAAATGTCAACTTGTTGATGTATAATTTATGTCAATTTCTCTTCTATGCGGACATAAAACGTACATAAATTGTACATTTGTACCACTTACCATCGATGTAAAATAATAAATACAACAAAAACCATAGATGTTAAAATGTCGATGGCTGTACGTAAAGTTTACGTATAATATCTACTGATAATTACATAATTTTTATATTTCCAAAAGTGGGCAAAACATTAATTTATTGGCGTGTAGTTAGTGTACATAACAATTGTTTGGGTTTTATATTGAAATAAATTGAATTCAAGGACATTTGTATATGTATAAACATAACATAAAATGTACGTCAAATTTATGTATTGAATTTGACCAGACGCAATATGTATGTTTAGATCTAAAATATACGTAAATTGTATGTATAGTGCTGTGTGGGTTAGGTCAAGATTATTATCCTACTACACTCGTTCAAAATGAACGTGATAATTAAATTACACAACTGTCTCATCAGATAATAGGAACAAAACTACAACGTCAAATTTACTTGAGTTTTAGAATCCAGTGGTACCAGCCTGAGAATTACTCCTGCCCTAGTAATTTTGTAATTAGCATTCAAAACCCCACTATATTTTTTTGAAAGTGTCCTGTCGTAAACAAAGCATGAGTATTTGGCTGCATAAAACCATGATATTAATATCAAAATTATAAATTAGGTCCCTACTCCCTGCTGTTACTTATAATTCGTACATCATGGACAGCCACCTCTAACTAGAAAAAATATGTTATTTTAGTTATCGTGATATAAGCTGTGCAGAGGTGAAGTGATGTGAAATATATGCGTTGTACGAAAATCTCCCTTTATTTGTAATTTATTTTGTAGCCGGTAGGCTATGATGGTTAAAAAACAAATTACAAAACGTAAATTGCGTCATCTGATTAAAAGAAATGCATTTATAAAATCTAGCAACCTCATTTTTTAATGAAGAACAAATACTAACCCAGTAACATTGTTTTCAAAAACCCCCTTCACGGGAAAGTTATGAGTTAAGTTTGATTTTGTCGTTTCTTATGTTTTTGGGGTGCTGAATCTAAATCTGATGTTTGTGAAGAAATTTCGAAAAGCAACTCTGTAAAAATGCAAAAAGGCAAAAATTCAGATTTTTACTGATTTTAGCGAATTCCCTCTGGAATAAGCTATTACCGTCGCCGTAGTTTTAACAGAGTGGACAAAAATAACTGTTCAGGTTAACCTCAGAAAAATCATATCAATAGTTAAATTAATTAATAGCTTTTTATGTGTCCTTTCTGGATATGAAGTGAGTTTATTGTGTAAACGTTTTTTTACCTCCACAAATAACGATTTATTTCAAAATTTAACATGGGCTTATAAGGGAAATAGAGTTTTGATTTTTTGAGTGCTTCAACTAACGGACAATAAATTTCAACTGTATGAAGACACATACTAAGTTAGAGGATAAGTTGGGTAATGGTTGAAAGTAGATTTTGACCTAAAATTAAAATTTTGAACAAATAGGTAAATCAAATTATTTAATTCTACAATACTTATTCCTTCTGAAATTGGAATTTTATAGACGTGAGGCTGTTGTCATTTTGTTTGGAATCAAACGATAAAACATTTAGATATTATCATTATCGTTAGAGCCAATTTAAAAAAAATTGTGGTTTAAAATCATTAAAAATAAAAAATAAAATAAATTCAAAGACCCCTCTGGAGATGTTATGGTTTGATACCTGCATGCCAAATTTAATTAAAATCGGATTACTGGTGTCTCCTAGCTTTTTTGGACGGACTACTCCAAAAGCAATTTTTTGGGGATTCGAAGATTATTAAAAATGACATTTCCCCACTAAAACAGTACAAATTCTCACGAAAGCAGTACTTTTCCTATATACTATGTATTAGAGGAAAGAATAAAAAATAGATGACTTCTTCACGGTAGGGAATACAACCATTTTGTCAAAGAGAAATGCTAAAATTTTTCTGTCAATTTACCATTGTGTAAGGTGGTGACGTTTTGTTAGGTACTAGCTTAACTTTTGAAAATAGTATATATAGTTTTCATTGTAGTACTGTATTGTAGTAAAAGGATGGACTGTATTAACTGTATGGAGTTCCGACCCAAAGATGTCAAGACCAGTCTGATATGACCGAGTCGATTTTATCCATTTCTCAGATTCCAGTAATAGCTTTGGGATTATGTGTCTTTTACAGGCTAACCGTCCTTAAACCTTACATTCATAACTTAACTCACAAAGGTTTTAATATTTTTTGAAAATAAAGTTTATAGTGTGCTAGCAGTTGTCCGTGGCTTTGCTCACGATAAAAACTATAACTCCCACTGCCTAAATGAAGATAGGGCCACATTTTGAGTTTATGATTGAACAGATAAGGTGTACAAAAACTAATGATGATTTTAATTTAATTTTTATATAATACATATTACCTAAAAAAATAAAAAAACACCATAAAACCATTATGAATGGAACCAAATTAATTATAACTCAGCTGTAAAAACGTATATGTGAAACTTGAACCATTGATTTTATATTCTACGAAAAATAGATATCCAGCCCAATTCAATCAGCTGTGTGCTAAAATGTTCACGTAGTTCTGACCCCTCTGGTCAGATAGTGCCACCAGTACACACACATATGGCAGATGTAGATATTTGCCGCGAGGGTTCTCTGGCCTCTTGCTCGTTACTCTCGAGGCGGGAATTTCAAACCTCACTTTGATGAGCGAAAATTTTGCGCTCTCTCATTCAATATTTCGCATCCTTTTTAAAGATATTAGGTAATAGTGGGTTTGTAAATCTTAAATATTAAATAAAATACAATTTATTTTCCGAGTTTGTTTCTTTTTTTTACCCGACCGATTTTCATAATTCGTGTCTTAATTTAAAGGTATGCATGCACAGATCAGGTATACATGTCAATAACGTTGGCACTCATTCATATTCTTAGAACTACAGTTGCACGAAATGTCATTAAGTTAGACAGCAGAAAAAAAGTAAAGGTACAGAAAAGTACATGTTTTAATGTGAAAAGGTAATCCAATATTAAAAACTAGAATAAACTTATTACATAAAAACAATACGATTAACTAAATACTATTTTTTATTAAAATGAATTTATAAAAATTGTTTTATTTAAGTTTATACGTGATTATAAACTGTAATTACAGTAAATAGATTATTAAAGTCTTCCTTATAAGCATTTAAGAGTACAATGAATACTTAACAATGATAAATATTTGATAACAACAACGGAGAACAGATATTAGTATTTAATAAACAAACATTAAAAACAAAGATAAAGAATTAATATGGCTCCACAAGATAAGAAATATGTATGTGTGGAATATTCTCATTTATTTCAGCAAGTATTAACAAAAGTATTAAAGAAACACAACATAGAACTAGCTTTTAAGACAAATAACAAAACCATTAATAAACTGAATGATACTAAAAACAATATTAATAAAGGTGAAAGATCAGGTGTACCCAAGGAAAAGCTCAAAGGATGGCAACTGGTGTAGGCATTGTCTTGCAACCGAGTACACCATAGAAACATTGCCACATGTTCTAATGTAATTATGGATTGATTAAATATTAAATAAATCAATTTTTCACGAAATGAAAGTACAATCATAACAAACTACAAGCAACATTTTAAATTTCAATTAGGAGAAAATAGCAAGAATAAAGACAAATCATGTGAATACAATTAGTTTGAATAATTATAGAAATAGCAAGGCATAGCATACTCGAACATCACAGCTTATGAACAGCAATCCATTACTGTAAAATAAATATTTTTATGCGTTTGAAAGGTTTTTTACTTTTTGCATTTGGGTTGATTTGTGATAACTTTGCATTCTGACTGCCCGCGATTCCCAGAGAGTTTGTTTGAGCAATTTTAACTTTATGGCCCTATCAATTATGTACTCTCTATGATCTTTACATGGCCAGTCAGATTTGAACCACTCAAATTTGAATGTATTAACAGTAGACTTGACAATGTCTACCATTCTTGACTTGATAAGGTCTAAATGTTTTAAATTTTCATAGTTTTGTTCAAATACTGTGAAGGCGACTTCAGTTAATTTTGCCATCGCTTGAGAGGGGGCTGTTAGGTGACTCACTCCACCCTTCGTAGCGTACGTTCTATGAAGGATGAGTAGCTCATTTGGGTCATCCAGAGTAACTTCCTTCGTAAGGTCTTCCCTACAGACATCGCAGTTGTTTTTTTTCATCGCCAACATGGCTAAATAACCAGCGACATACCTGAAATTAACACAGTTTATTAGTAACTACCTCGTTTATAAATGATAATGAACTATCATTTACATAATGATTTGCAAAAAACATAATTTACATAAAAAATTTCAGGCTTATGAGTTCAATTGCAACCAAGTATTTAGAAATCAATTTGAATTTAAATTATAAAAACATTTGTTTCATAAATAAATAAATTATAAATCAGTATTAATTAATTATTACTCCAAGAATCCGTATTTATTAATTAATTTATAATAATTAATTAATAATATATTCATTAAGTATTATTTTGATGATAAGTAATTACGAATTGATTTTTAACAAATTGAAAGATTGTGTTCATTGAATATAGTCATTGATTGATATTTCAACATAGTTAAATAATCCCAGATTTCGTAGATATAAATTGGGTATGATATATTCATTTTTTGTATTTAAAAAAATGGTAATAGTTACTTACTGTATGGCACAGGTTTCGAGCGATGTAGGGACTGTCGTCGTTGAACTCCCAGGTACACAGGCATCAAACGAGCTCATGGGATTGTAGTCAGTCTCGTCGGTCTTGTCGTCATCCTCTGAGTCTTCAAAGATTGCTGGTTGGGGGACAGGTACATCAGAATGGTCGTCAAAATCATCACCTTCTTCTTCTGTGTCATATATTCTGTCAATCATCTCACTGTCCGTCACTAATTCTGTCATCAGGGTATCCTCGTCCATCTCACAATTTGAGGTTTCTGGTGGTTTCATTAGCACTACATGGACTCTATATCTTAAATTTTGCCTGAACTGCATAGCAGATGGATTCCTGTTGTATCCACATCTTTGCCTGGCAATGGAGAACTCATTCTCTAGAGCATCCTGAGTCAACCGATTTGTTAGGAGAAATTTTCGGCCTTCCATCTTTAGGTCTTCCCATAAAAGTAGTATTGCATTTATGGACCATATAAGTCCATCAAAACATGGAGGCCTTACCTTGTCTCTCGGTTTAACTGGCTCTGTCTTCCATGTATCAATCCACGTCAGGGCTGCTTTTAATTGATCGATAATTGCTGCACCTGCTTGAGACAATGAAATGGCGCATCTTGAAGGGTTGCTGTCAAAAGGTACACAACTGTTTAAGTTGTCAAATAACTCATTCAACTGGCCAATGAATGTTGCTGTCTGCAAAGTTTCTTGAGGTAGCTGCTTTGTTTCTACGGCCGTGATCAGAGCTGCCTTTACTGTGTTGCTAAATACCTGCGTGGTTAATTTCACTTTCATTTTGTCGAAAGAGTTTGGCCAAATATGTTTGTTTGTAAGTTTACACAAGGCTCGTGCTTTTCCTGCAGAAACATCTAGTTGGTATATACGTTCAATGTGTGCCCAGTTTGCGGCGCCATTATCAAATTGTATGGGTCTTTTTATCATAATGTTCCGCACACATTTAAATAGGTGCGGGACATCAAAAACCACATAAATCATTGATCCATTCATCTCAAAGTAAGGACGCTCTTTCGATGCAAGTAGGTCTGACATAGCGTTTCGGTTATTAGACCCCTGGTCACATACAATGGCTCTCACTCTTAGCCCTATCTCTTGGATAGCTGTAATTGTATCTTTAATGATTACGCTTACGTCCTTACCTTTTACATTATTAGAGGCAAGATAATAAGCTATTGGCATTTTCCATTTATGCAGCAGTCCTCGGACTATAAACATCATTGCATGTGTTGCTAAACAAGGGGACCTTCCCAGTTCACCTAAATCTTGAAATCCCTCAATTATGTCCCTCTTTTCATTGTAATTCAAACTTCGTTTTATTGCCATCTCATCGAACATTATTACAACCTCCCGTTCTTGTGGGGTCATACAGTTAACTTTTATTCTTAGCTGTTGCAATAGTTCTCTTGATATGCCGGGCATAATATTTGTTACGTTTAGCCAGGTCGAAATTGTTTGCGTAGCAGGAAGATTGAATTTTTTTTAATCTCTCAAGTTTTTATACAGAGAAGGTGATCTGTAAAACATTTCTAAAGCCAATTGTCTTTCTTCCTTTGCCCACTGGGTTCCTTTTTTGTGTAGCATTTGCATGCCGAGGAGAGTACTAAATGAGTCATTTTTTATTGTATTTACTGCTGCCTTGTATATATCTTGTTTAGACAGTTTTGTTTTCTTTTTTTCTAAACGTTTTATCTTCATATTTAGTTTATTGTTGGAAGTACGGTACGTTTTAATCCTTTTCCTGAGTTTCTTTTCTCTAGGGGTTTCTTCATCTCGTTTTCTTTTAATCAATTTTGGTAGCATAGAGTTTAGGTGAATACTATCAGAAAGCATATGTGGTGTAGAGAGCTGCGTGGATGGTCCGGCCAGAGTACTGGTGGGGGGTCTTGATAAACTTGGTGTGGTCATGGTGGTTCGGCTTGATGAAGTTGCGGTCGTCGGCGTCACTGTCCAGTAGGTCAAGGTTGATGCGACGACAGTAGAATCTGCAGCTTGACCTGACATCACTGTCCAGGGCAAAGCGGTGGATAATCCGGCCTGAGTACCGGCTGGGGGTCTTGATAAACTTGGTGTGGTCATGGTGATTCGGCTTGATGAAGTTGAGGTCGTCGGCGTGGATGTCGAGAGCCTTGTTTCATACACATTTAGCAACGTAGGCACAGCTTCTGGTTCCAGTCTGGTGCGCATATCACTTGTGAAACAAGGTCTCTCAAAGTGACGATCACACACATACCGGTTACTTAGTTGAGCCTCGCTCAAGTCGGCCAGCTCCTTCTTCGCACAATTAATAATCCACTGCTTACAAACATTACTCTGTTTTACTGGGAATCCAAAAAATATTCTATCGGGGTTATCGCGTTTATTAGCGACACAACCCGCAAACACACATAATCTGCCTTTTCTTCTATGAACATAATCCATTTTGATAAACGATATAAAACAATTTAAGGAAAATTACTTCTCGAAAATGCAAAAAACATCATAGAATTACGTAATTTTTAAAATCACAGAGAAATGTTATATTTGACATGAACACTTTATGTAAATAATAAACAATAGAAGATGACAGATGTTGAAAAAAAACAATGCAATAATCAGAGTAATTCCCTCAGGTGTATGTGCTGTCCAAGTAGTTCGCTTAGTTGCTACTAGGGGCAGACTCACTGATCCCTGTTTATGACCCTTCACTCTTGTGAGCGCTGAAGTTTTAGCACACAGCTGATTGAATTGGGCTGGATATCTATTTTTCGTAGAATATAAAATCAATCTTGAACCATCTGGTTGATTGAATGAACATTGAAAATTCAAACTAAAGTTCATCCATTATAGTTGTATATAGTGAAATTTCAAAACTTCAGCCCCACAAAAAACCTCTTAATATTTCAAATTTGTGAAAAACCGCTCTAATAGCTATTGCTTAAGCACTAAAAGGAACGTCCATGCAAAGTTTTAAGGTTGGTTCTCAGTAGTTTACATGAGAGTTCTCAGAGAGTTTAAAAAGTCATTTGGGCTGTGCGATGATAGGTCAGTGGTATTTGACACTTCAATTGAAACTTTCATGAGACAGAAAGATATTTTTATGAATCCGCTAAGTCCGCAGGTCTGCTGCGACGGAAGTATGTATTTCTATTGCTGCCCCCCGTAGGAGGTATTTTTATTTGGCCTCCCTAATACTACACATGCGAGCAGATTCAGTGCCCCGCTACCAAAGCCCCCCCAGGTGCCATTGCCCTAAGACGGCTTATGCCCAATATCGTCGAATATGCTCGCATGTACATACAATAGAGAGTGGCCCTTAGGCAGGAATATAAATAATACCCCCGTCGAAGCAGAACTTGCGTACTTAGTGAATCCTAAAGCAGTTTTCTATTTCATGAGAGTATATTATGTACGTAGAACGTAGAACATGCATTGATTTAATGTTAAAACATTTTAAGGTTTTTAGGGTCTACCTTAAACAAAAAAAAAGACAAAGCTGTCCTGGCAAATTTGAAAATGTGGTAGATAAAATAAATAGTTTACATTTGCTTTTTTAATAACAGCAGTTGAACTCAAGAGTTTCAAATGTGAACAATATATATGATAATAAAGAAATTATTTAATTGACGGACAAGAGAACGCAACAAACCAAATTAGGTATACAAAAACTAATACGATTTAAGCTAATATGATTGATATTGTAAATATCATGATTGGCGTTGATTTAGATGACGATGTAGACAACTGAAAGAAAATTAATTAAGTAAAAAATCTTTTACTTAAGTAAAAACACATGTGCTTTATAAATATACTTTGGCTTACTTCCTTTTTTCTTACCTCACCTAACATCACAAAAGTGTTTTATCGTATAAAATAATATTTTATACAAAACATTCATGCACAAAATTATAAATCACGTACGAGCAACGCATTTGATGTATGAATCAATCATGGTAATGGATGATTAGGTTTTTAAACTAGGATCTTTTATAATTAAAGGAAATATGAGCTAACTATCGGACTTTGGACAATAAAACTTGTTAACTTTTATTTTAAGTTAAACCCAAAATAAACCGCCCTTCAATAGAGTAACAATTTACTGATTCGTATTGACGATAAAATGTCACGATGACCAATTAAAGATAAATGTTGTACACTCAGTATAAATATCTTAACATGGAACAGCTCTCACCACGCGATCAGTCACGGCGATGCGGCATTGAACTTTGATTAATGTGTTATTTCAATGGTTCCCAAACCTTTAGGCTGGTGACCCACTGCAGTAAAAAAAAGGTTTTGCGTCCCTCAATTGGTATACATGGTATACGCATACATTAATCTCATAAAAACAGACCTAGTGAAAAACATGTATTAACCTATGACACAGTATTATATTTTATTTTAATCGCAAGAAAAATTCTAGACACTTACATTGGATTCAATAATTTACTTTGGACAGTATTTAAATTAAAAATTTCTTCTGGAATAAAAAAAAAATCGCAGGAGTTGACTGATTATTTCACATTACTTCCAAAACTGTATTGTGGGAAAGAATATTTTTAAAAGTAAAAACTATTTTGACTCAATCCACCTTCCTATTGGTTCGCAGGGGTTTTAATTAACCGTTGAATATCGTTTTGATTCAAAGTTTTGTAAAAACTAGCACGAGGTTTTTATTACTGAATTTCCCCTATACACCTTAGCCCGGGACTACAATAGCTTTTCGTTTGGGAGCTCCCAGATACCAAAAACACCATTCGCTCAAATTGAAATACACACACACACACACACACACACACACACACACACACACACACACACACACGCGCACACTCTCACACACACACACACACACACACACACACACACACATATATATATATATATATATATATATATATATATATGTGTGTGTGTGTGTGTGTGTGTGTGTGTGTATGTGTGCAAAGGAGTAATTATTTGGAGGGATTCGAAAACCATCCCAAATGGGTCATCAGAAAGGGGGTTCAGGGGGAAAACGCCCGGAAAATGGGTTTTTTACTTCGAAAAATAAAAATAACATTTTGGTTAGACCATTACATTCAGCTAAAAAAACAAACAATTTAGTATTTTGAAACATTGCTTTATGCCAAATGGCTACCAAAATATTGAAAGTGGTAATTAATCAAATTAACCTTTTCAATTGAAATTTAAAGGTCTCGCCAAGATAAACAAAGGCCTAACTGAACAAAACACACACACATTATTCTTCAGCCAAGCACCATGTATTTGAATTTGGTTGTCTTCTCGCACTACAATATGATAACAAACGTTTTCCTAGGGGGGCCATGGGCAAATTGCGCATTTTAATGTTATTTCCGTTCGTGTGAAACTCGCCTATGATTAGAAGAAGTAGGAGAAATATTTACTTAACAAACACTATGATGGATATTAAAACTAAAACGCAAAAACTCACTTCAAAAAATGCAAAAACTTACTTGTTTATTAAAGTTCCTTTCATATGTGTTTTGGTTATTTACGTTTTCTGCGCGTTATGACTTTGAACTCGCCGTTATTAATCAGGTTAACCTTTCAAGTGTAATTTAAAGGTCTCACCTAAATGAATAAAAGCTTAGCTGAAAACAACACTCACACATTGTTCATCACCCCAGCACTATGTATTTTAATTTGTCTTCTGGCACAAAAGTAGTATACCGCGGAAGTTTTTCTTCGCGTATTCATACCCTAACATCATCTTTACTGTCCGTTTCAAAAAGCAATATACTCGAGTTTGAACGCTTGTCGTGGACAAACTATTTGGCCTATTGTTATGAATTATATACCATAATTTAGCTTATTTAATTCTACGTTACGTCATGTAAGTTGATGTTTTTTAAAAAACCTATTTCATGTTTTATTGCGGTCGGAACACAAAAAAACACGTTTTCCGAGCGCTTTCTGATGAAGATTTGACTTTAAAAATTCATACACAAAAAACTACTCACCCGAGATCAAAGGTATTTTTACATCAGGTAATAAACATACTTCTCTACCTTGTTATGAAGTTTCATAATTTTAGCTTCACTCAAAAAACTTTTCTTATTGTTTTAAAAAACCCTTGCATTCTCTGAATCCGCTAATCGAAAAATCGTCAACTGTGGCACAATTAACCAGTACTGATAGAAAAATACAAATATATTTCTCATTTATTTGTTATAAAACCTCTGATTTTATATCACATTATTAATAAAGGAATACTTGTGAGCGGCGGACTGTAAATAACACGCGCTGGCGGCCGGTCCCGAACTTGTCCGAGGGTAGCCGGCATCGTCACGTAGCGAGCGGTGTTGCCATTTCTTTCACCTGAGGTAAAACAAATACAACACCTGTACGCAGAGTTATATTTTTAGTGAATTTTTTGCATTTTCCATCACCTTTTCTCATGAGGGCTTTGGACCTCCAACGGCAGGTTTAAAAATGCTTTAGCTCTAAAAAGATTGTCTGGCAATTAAATATTATATAAATAAACTAGAAGAACCCGTGGGCTTCGCTCACGATTAAAATTAAACATACACTATCACCCATCAATTATACAGTTTTGCTTTCCCATTTATTTTTCTTGTTGTAAAATCTACTTCTTTGAACATATCAAATGTACTTCCATAAAGCAAAAGGTTTTAGAAATTCGCTCTTAGTACGCAGGGACGGGGATATTCTATTCCTGCATAAAGTGCCTGTCTATATAAAAATTGTGACCATATCCAACGCCCCACCGACAAAGCCCCAAATGGTGTTGCTGCCCTGGGTGCCTAATATCGGCGGTTCTTCCTCTTGCAGGTGCTTTTGCTTGTATCGGCTGTCCAGTCGATCGTGCTATCAGGTGAAGAGGATTGCGCTCACACACTCAAGAGGCTAATTTACAGAGACGATCGCCGAGAAGCATTTATGGCCGTTTCCACGGTACCTGAGCTTGCCCTGATGATGATCATGGGGCACAATATAAGGAACGGCACTCTTGGCTTTTTCGACGGCACTTTGAATCTGCTCGCATATGTTACCCTTAATTAAAACTTTATTATGCACCCCCGTCGCAGCAGACCTGCGTATTAGAAATCCTATTTCTTTCCTTCATGAAGGCATACGTGTTAGAGAAACCATATAAGATGGCTTGAAATTTTATTCACTGTAAAAGATCATTTTCTTAAGGTTTTAGGGTCTACCTTGAACAAAAAATTACAATGCCACTCCAGCAATTATTAAAAAGTGCTGTCTTACGTTTTTAGACTCTATATTGAACAAAACGATTGAATGAGCCGTTCCGGCAATTTTTTTAAAGTGCTGTAGATACAATTAATCCTTTACAGTAGTACACTCTTCCTCTTTAAATAGCAGTTAGTTGTCATAAAAAAGAAGTCCTTCAAGTATAAGTGATCAGTGATCACTGAAGTCCTTCAGTAATCAGTTATTTATTTTATGTTATAGTTATACTACATATCAGCACTTTATATAGTGTATTGCATTTAAAATATATGCAAAAGTCTAATTCATTAACCACCTGGCACCCAGTAACCAATCTTCATGTAAACAAATACATTTAAATAGCAGAAAGAAATACCATTAATTTACATCATGTGTTTTAAATTTTACTTTCACATGTTTTGTTAGTAAACAAATCTAACTCAAATTCTTTCAAAATCCTTGACATGGGTACCTTTAAGACGGTCCCTAGGACTGAGCCCTGAAAGTTATCACGAAATTGAAGGTGTATAAACCTATTCCATGAAATTCTACATGTATCTACCAAGTTTTGTGGCCATCGGTCCAGCGGTGTCTGAGTTTATCAATGCTATAAATATATATATCCAACATCCTCTTTTATACTTATAGATTAATATGTTAATAAGTTATTTACAACCTAAAAATATATAATACAGTATATATGTCGTAGCCGCCACTTGCTGTAATTGGGCACTTCATGAAGAGCCCAACGCAGCCCGGGCACTTCATGAAGTGCCCAGCGCGCCTGGGCACATAGTGTAACTCGATTATTTCGATAAAAATTACAGCATCTGCCCAACGAAACCGGACACTTCATGAAGTGCCCAACGCTCCTTGGACACATGGTAACAGTCCATGAGGCATGTTAGGCAGTCGATTTTAAATCTGTCAAAACCAATCCTAATGTTTACATTAAATCCCAATATCCGTGTTAAAGTAGCCAATGTTACTGTTTGCTATTAAACCTTTTAATATTTATTATTTATTTATATTTATTTATTCAAATCAAAATATTTTAACATCGGTTTTAGTTACATGAGCCTTTTGAAAATATTATTAGTCTACGTTATATTTGGACAATGAATTTGTTGGTGTATGAGTTGAGTTCAGACTAAAATAAACAGTTAACAATCTTAATCTAGGATAAAACAAACACTTTTAATTGGTTTAAAGTTTAATACAAATATTGTCGGTTTCAAATAGTTATAACATCAAACAGTAGTATAAAATATTATATTATTGTATATTATATTATAGTATTATATTATTGCATATAAAAATAATCTATTTGTTCAGACGATGACCATTACACAATGTACTTGTGAATAAAGACAAGTAAAGATAGTCTATTCTAAATTATAGGCAATGTGCTAAAATCATTAAAAAATTAATAATGATTAAAAACCGAACCGCTAGAATTTTCTAGTAACCACTTACTTTTGAATAACGTTTAACATTCATAGGTTATTCCTTTCTTTAGACAATGCTTCATATGAATTTCCAAACATTTGAGTTAATAATATAAACTTAGATTTTTAAGCTACTGATGTCAGTACGAATATAATAAAAGGCATATTTTTGAAAAGCTGTCAAGTAAACAGGACACACGTTTTTTAATATTCTATAAACAAATAAAAATAATTATATTGCAAAGGCTTGATGTAATGATGTTATGTTAATTCATTCATACTGACATAAAAGAAAAACTTAAACCTAAATTGTCGTCAATGTTAATAAAATTACAAAAAAAACGAAATAGTAAAATTTTATATAAATTAAATGTTTTCAATTTCTATAACAATAATAAACTGAAGAATTGTTTTTATTATTTTTTCAAAGACCCTTATTACTCTTTTTAAAAATTTGTTTTACCATGCTATATTTTAATCTATTATAAGTTTATAAAGGGTGACTCAGTAAGAAGTTAAAAAATCAAAACATGACAAAATAGGTTAATGTTAATATTTATGTGTTGTGTTACATATAAATGTAATAGGTAAAGTGTTTCATGTATTTTATTTTATTAAAACATACAACATTTAAATCGCGACTGAATTGTTTGGTTTGTGTTTTGTGAGTTATTTTGGCTACGCATCACTATTAATATTATTATTTAAACAACCGTTTGTTGTTTAAATAATAATAAGTTTTATAGTTATATGTGTAGCCAGAATAATTCAGAAAACATAGAAGAGGAAACCACGATAAAACATACAGGCAAGAATTATTGTCTGGTTTAGTGGAAGACAATCTTATTCTTAATGTTTTACAAAATTATTTTAAAATAATTGTATTTTGTATTATTGAAAATAATACATCGGATACTACCACCAGCAACGTAAACAGCAGTTTTACGTGATTACATCAAGTGTCCAGCATCTGAACTGGACACATAGTGTAAAAGAAATTATTACAGCATGTGCCCAACGAGCGTTGGGCACTTCATGAAGTGCCCAGTTTTGTTAGTCACATGCTGTAATTTTTAATGAAACCATTCAATTACACTATGTGCCCAGGCGAGCTGGACACTTCATGAAGTGCCCGGTTAGCGCTGGGCACTTCATGAAGTGCCCAATTACAGCATGTGGCTACGACATATACACTCATTATTTTACAAAAATAGCTCCCGAAAGATTGTCAATTTAAGATTGTGTTATTTACATTTCGTCATCGGAAAAATTGAAGTCTTCATCAGAGGAATCAGAAAGTCCTGGGTTTTCAATAATTAATGGCTGCACCTCGTGAACATCTTCCGTTAGGCCATCCTTCTCCCAGTAGTCGTCTTCAATTTTTTTAGTGTGGGAAATAAATTTCTTCCAAAGGTCTGGAGTGACGGATCGGAGAGCTTCTTTACAGAGGTTGTTTATTACTTCCAAACTTCTTCCTCTTTCTGCAGCGTTTGCGAGGTTTACTTTAGCATGAGGTACCTGTCTTATTAAAGTGATTAAGCTACCTTCGATTTCACATACGCCCAGATAAGTTCGATGGGGTTAAGTTCACAATGTGCTACTGGTAGCCATAAGAGCTTAACATCCCCGGTGTTATTTTGTAAGAAAACAAGAAATGACTCATATACCCAGGATAGGGTTTTGTCCCGCTATTGGGGTAGATGCCCTGCGGAATGACTCACTGGGAAGTTCAATCGCATGACGTGGCAACACCGCTCGCTCCGCGACGAAGCGCTCCGCGCTACCCTCGGACAACTTCGGGACCGGCCGCCAGCGCGTGTTATTTACAGTCCGCCGCTCACAAGTATTCCTTTATTAATAGTGTGGTATAAAACGAGAGGTTTTTATAACAAATAAATGAGAAATATATTTGTATTTTTCTATCAGTACTGGTTAATTGTGCCAAAGTTGACGATTTTTCGATTAGCGGATTCAGAGCATGCAAGGTTTTTTTTTAAAACAATAAGAAAAGTTTTTCGAGTGAAGCTAAAATTATGAAACTTGATAAAAAAGTAGAGAAGTATGTCTATTACCTGATATAATAATATCTTTGATCTCGGCCGAGTAGTTTTTTGTGTATGAATTTTTAAAGTCAAATCTTCATCAGAAAGCGCTCGGAAAACGTTTTTTTGTGTTCCGACCGCAATAAAAAAATGAAATAGGTTTTTTAAAAAACATCAACTTAGTAAGTAACTGTAAGTATACTTGGCTCCAACCGTAAAGAGCCACCCCCTCAGGTAGACGGGGCCGACGGGGCTGTCCTAATCCTCTGTTGACATACCTGCAGTGGCCGCAGCCTTTGTTAGGGGCATCCACCCTGACTGCCGGCTTCCGCCTTCAAATGTGTCAATTGTTTGCAAATTGTAGTGTGACACAGAATTTCGTGGAATGCCAGGCGGATGCCGGCAGTCCGGGGTGGACGCCCCGGGGTATGTCAACAGGGGATTAGGACGGTCCCGTCTACCTAAGGGGGTGGCTCTTTATGGTTGGAGCCAAGTATAGATAGGTGGTGCAGTGTCCCTCTGATGTTCTATCAGTCTTTGTCTCTCGACAGTTCTCTGTTCTCATCGAAGGTTACGTATGTTTTTCCCTAATCTCATCGACTCGGTTTTCTCTTTGCCTCCCACTTCTTTCTGTACCATAAAGAATTATTTTCGTACCTTAATTAGGCTACAATTACCAATAGAGTTGTCCATTTAAGGATTAGTTTTTATAAAATTGATCAAATCATTTTTAGCCTACAGTTGCAGCAGACGTCCTATTTTTGTTTACTATTTCACTTAGGTTAAAAATCTATAAGAAGGTAATCAGCTGTTAAATTACAACCTCATTTAAAAACCGTGTTAACGCAAGTTGTTCAGCACTGGAGCGTTGAAAGCGCCCTCTAGAAATAAATCAAAGGCTTGGGGGTCGAAGCCGTAAAAATAATGCCAATTTTAATTATCATTCGCAGGTGCGCTACATTATAAGCTTTAAAATGACACCTCAATCGTAAAAATCGGTTAAGTAGGACGGCTGATAAAGGGATCTAACAGAGGAAACCCTTATTGTATTAAGTATATATATATATATATAGAATAGATAGATATATGATGTTGGAGGATCAGCATTATCATATGCACAATACAAGGAATAAAGTTTTACTTAAGTAACAAATTCTCAGACCCACGCCATAGTCTCGTGTTTTTATTAAATATTTTTATTTTTGTAGTGTATTTTTTGTAGTTTAAGTTATTCCTTATGTTTATTTTATAATGAATTATATATTTACTTAAGTAAATTGTACTCTCTCTACATTACCACAAGAATATGTGTAGATGTCGTGATCCATCCTCTGACCGTGATCCATACCAATGTCCATACACAAAAATCTCATCTTTGAAGATCAAAATAGATTATGTCAGCATCTTTACTACTAATGTTTTTTTAATATATTGAAAGCTAATAAGTGTTTATTGACATATGAATTTATATTAGAACAAAGAATACATTTTTATTTAAATCAAGTGCGATATAAGGTTAAATAGTTTTTTAATAATTATTACATGAAAGTAGCATCACTCCAAAACACATTATGTATCTATAGATAGAGATAAAATATAGATAATTTACATGTCCAGCCACTGATACCTTGGTGAGTTATACACATAGTTATTGTCCCATGAATAACTGAGTCCATTGTGTCATCTCATAGCACAAGCGCTCCAAGGTCAGCGCGCGCTCTCCGTTCCACGTATTGTCTACATGTAAATCCTCTTGTCAGAGACCTTCCAATACAGGGCTGTTAACGATTTAGAGTGATTAAGTGTGCCACCCTTATTATTTATAACACTTCAAAGGGTAATGACAAAAAGTTAAAGAGGTTCCTTAAGATATAATATACCATTTTAAAAAACAGCAATTTCATTTGGTTATAACATATTTCAAAGAACGAAATGGATTCAATATATTTTATATTGTTCAAATTATTAAAATATAATATCACTATACCACTTTAAGGTGCAACGTCATGTTCATTTCAAGTATGGTATTCAATTATTTGTAAAGTATATATACAATTTACTTAAGTAAATATATGATTCATTATAATTCTTATTCATTATTAGGTTATTCCTTATTTTATAAGGAATAACCTAAATTCCTTATTTTTTTATAAGGAATAACTTAAACTTCTAAAAATACACTATAAAAATAAAAATATTTAATAAAACACGAGGCTATGGTGTGGGTCTGAGAATCTGTTACTTAAGTAAAACTTTTTTCCTTGTATTGTGCATATGATAATGCTGATCCTCCAACATCAGATATAGGTTTTTATTTGAAGACGATCAACAGCTCAAACTCTGCAAGGAAGTGAGGGGCGAAATCTCGAACTCCCCAAACAAGGACCTGCAAGAGCTCCTGCCTCTGACACCTGCAATCAGTCTAATCCAATGATTCCCAAACTTTTTTAGCCTGCGGCACAGTTACAAAAAAAGACAAATAGCCGCGGCACACCTAACCTAATTTCTAGGAAAAGTAAAGAAAACATTACATTGGAAGAGTAACTCATTTTATTACAACTTATTGAACACGCCTGTCCTAGTCAAATACAGTAGAAGTAGAGCTCAGAAAATCAAACAAAATACTTCTTGCTTTCTATTACAAAAGTTCTTTATTAATGTGACACATGGGCTTGATGTTTTTTCACTAACTCCATTTTACGAGGCTGTACAACTGACAAGGCCAATCTCATGTCGTGCTCTACTGATTGAAGCTGTGACCTGTTCTTCGTTTTTATTTGGTTCATAGCCGAAAAAGTTGGCTCACAAATGTAAGATGTTGAAAACGGCAACAATGCTTGCATTGCCTTTTTAGTTATTGCAGGATACTCGTTTTTCAATGGCACCCAAAAAGCTGCTATGTCAGGACTTATCTTCTTTTGTAGTTTTTTTGACTTTTCCTTTGCATCTTGAACGAGTTTCTCAAACTCCATTTTTAGGCCACGGTCATTTTTTACATCACTCAATTCCTCTTCCTCGATTGTGCTTAGGCCTGCATTGTCAGCCATATCAATAAAAGGATTTCTCACCCAATCAAATGCAGATGTGTCAAGCGAAGGAAACTATTTTTCAATGTTTTCACTTAAGAGTTCCAAACATTGCACAATCATGTCAGAAATAGTTTTATTTATGTTGCACTTGTCTGTCAATTCAAACATTTCATAGGAATTCTCCTTCAAAATTTTGTTCTTCCAAATCAAGAGCTTATTTTTGAACGATGCTATTTTGTCAGTAGAAGTGAGTAAATTTTCATTTTTTCCCTGCATACCTTTGTTAAGTACATACAACTTTTGGAATATGTCTGCAAGAAAAGCTAACTTGGTGCACCAAGTGTCGTCACTAAGTAAATCCGCATATTCTGATCCTTCACAAGTAAAAAACGTTAGCAACTCTTCTCTCAATTCATAAAATCGGTTAAGAACTCGTCCGCGAGACAGCCATCTTACCTCAGTATGAAGAAGGAGCTGCGTGTGTTCAGAATCCATAGCAGTACACATATTTTTGAACACCCTGCACTTCAGTGGTCTACTTTTAATATAATTTACCATTTTTACTACTTGATCGAATACTTCTTTCATTCCAGGATTCAAAGATTTGGCAACCAGCGCCTCTCTATGTAGAAAACAACTGCAAAGCAAACATATCAACTGATTTAAGTTTATCAATAACTTGGACTTCTATGTCTTCACTCATTTCTTTGATTCTCCGAGAAATTGTGTTATTGGGCATTGGTATTTTTTTAATTTGTGCCTCAAAATCATCGCCAAACATAATTTTGGAAATTTCACAGCAAGCTGGCATAATTAACGTCTCTGCGGAAGTTTGAGACTTCATTTCTTTAGCCACAAGCTCAGCAACTGCGTAGCTAGCTTCTTGTGCTTTTTCGGCTATGGTCTTTTGTCTAGTAAAAACTTTAGCCTGGTTTGTCTCCCCAGATACTATTCTTTTAAAATATTCCAGAGGCTTACCAACTGCAAATTTATGTTTAGTAGTAAGATGACGTTTAAGCTTACTTGGAACCATAGCTTCATTTGATAGCCGTTCTCCGCAGATGACACACTGAGGTATAGGAATCTCTTCATTCGATGTACAAACAAAACCAAAAGACAAATAATTTTCATGATACTTCCTTGCACTCAACTTTGAATCGCTTTTTGAGGTTATGGTTGCCGGTAGTACACTTTTTTGCGTAGGTTGTTCGGTAACACTAATAATTTTACTGTGATTCTCCGAATGAACTAAAACCGAGTCTACTTCACTAACTGTTTCACTTAGCTTAGGTTTTTTTGCCACAAACTTGTCCATTTTTGAGGTTATGGTTGCTGGTAGTACACATTTTTTCGTAGGTTGTTCTGTAACACTAACATTTTTACTGTATTTCTCCGAATGAACTAAAACCGAGTCTACTTCACCAACTGTTTCACTTAGTTTAGGTTTTTTTACAACAAACTTGTCCATTTTAGAAAAGTAAAATGACGTAAATAGCACACGGTATCACCGATCGAGTAATCCGGACAGATAAAGGAGCGACAACTAACTGGTTGCAACGTGTACCCGTGAGTCATCAACCCAGCTGAGCGCTACAGTACAGTATCAGCTGAGCACTACGGTCTCAGCTGAGCGCTTATCTGTTTGTGTACGCGTACAATCAGTCCTGAAATCCATCACAGGGTTAGTCGAACGTTTTAGGCCGGATTTCACCAAACATAATAACCCGGCATTAAAGCCTGGTTAAGTAAATTTTATTGCTAAAAATTTACTTAACCGGGCTTTATTGCCGGGTTAAAAGTTTGGTGAAATCAGGCCTTAAGTAATTCATTCTGCTAGGCCGTTAGGCATTTTTTCGTTCGCAACTATTTTGGTTTAAGTTGACTTATTTTCCCCTGTCCCACGGCACATCTAGCCGGCCTCGCGGCACACTGGTGTGCCGCGGCACACAGTTTGGGAATCCCTGCAATCGCTGGTTTTTGCATGATAAGTACTCTCTCTCAATAGTTGACAAGAGTTGCCTAAGAACTGCATTCCATATCTTAGATGACTAAATAACAATTTTGAGCAGTATATTGATTTCGTACTATCATGCTATTTCGAAACTGTATTCGTACTACTAAATTGCAAAATAAGAATGTGTTAGTAAATATACCCTATATTCATTAAATTTACCCATCTTGAAGGAAACAGCAACTTTTCTATAGTTAGTTACCTATAAATGTTAAAACAATCACACATCCTCATTTCAACCTTGGGTAGAATCACCTGTTGCAATCTTTAGGGAATTGAACGCTTAAAAATTACAGTACAAATGTAATATGTTATTTTTTATCAGTCAAATTCTTATAGTTCGCAAAAAATGCACATTGAATAATATACTGTGTGTCCCAAAAGTCCCGGAACGGTTTAATATCTTTTAAAGTAAGCCAGATATCAAAACAATATTTTGCATACCTTTTAGTACTATAAAAAAACTACTTTTTGATGTATGTGTCATTTCTGCCCCTGCCCCCAAAATTGGATTTTGGGGGGGGGTAGCCCCAAAATTGGATTTTGGGGGTGTAGCCCCAAAATTTTAAATGGAAACCCCCATCGTGCGACTGCTTATTTTAAATGGCTTGTTAAAAGAAACACAATGCCGCAAACCGGAGGGCGATATCATGCTCCAGTCCAAAATGGCAGCCATTCAAAAATTAAAAACTCTGTCCGTCAAGTATTAAAATTGAGTATTTTCTGTGTTCGGCAATTCACATTTAAATCGAATAAGAACCACCAGAACACATATTAACTACTTAAAAGATACAAAAATAATAATATCTTGTTGTCATCAAGGCACAACCCTCCAAAATTGTTTTTGGGGGGTGGGGATTTTCCCAACCAATTCCAATATCAGCTCACATCGTATGATCACTCGTTTTAATATGCTGAATGAGTAAAAAAATAAGCCAAAGCTTGTTTTAATGGAATTAAAAAAATTGTTATTTTTGTGGCAAATATTTGGTTCTTCATGTATGGGGGTTTTTCTAAAAGGTAACGCATAGACGACCCTCCGCAGGCCGGGGTTTTTTGGTTAATGCGGTACCTTTGCCGCTGAGCCAAAGGTCGCATTAAGGCGGATATCTATTAGTATGTTAGTTGACACTAACAAAATTCGTTTATTTATTACAAGTAAGGTAACGTTTTTGAAATTTTATTAAAACAAGCTTTGGCTTATTTTTTTACTCAGCAAATTAAAATGAGTGGTCATACGATGTGAGTTGATATTGGAATTGGTTGGACAAACCCCCACCCCCCCAAAACCATTTTGGAGGGTTGAGCCTTGATGATGACAACAATAAATTATTATTTTTGTATCTTTTAAATAGTTAAAATGTGTTCTGGTGGTTCTTATTCGATTTAAATGTGAATTGCCGAACACAGAAAATGCTCAATTTTAATTGACGGACAGCATTTTTTAATTTTTCAATGGCTGCCATTTTGGACTGGAGCATGATATCGACCTCCGGTTTGCGGCATTGTGTTTCTTTTAACAAGCCATTTAAAATCAGCAGTCGCACGATGGGGGTTTCCATTTAAAAGTTTGGGGCTACCCCCCCCAAAATCCAATTTTGGGGGCAGGGGCAGAAATGACACATACATCAAAAAGTAGTTTTTTATAGTACTAAAAGGTATGCAAAATATTGTTTTGATATCTGGCTTACTTTAAAAGATATTAAACCGTTCCGGGACTTTTGGGACACACAGTATAATAAAAATTAGTTATCCTTTCAGCGGGACTCTGCTAGTTAAGAATGTGCCTAGTTGCCTTCAAAAGCTTTAAAAACTGATAGTGGCCGCCATGTTGGATGTTATAATGCACTCTATTTTATTTTTCCGAGAAAGAATATTTCAAAATTATTTCTGAGTACGCATCTAGAGCCCTTAAAGACCATTTTTGACAAATTACATGTCCCAAAGTCTTTTGGTTTTTTAGAAACTGCGATCATTTAATCGGTCCGTCAGTCAACCGTTTTTTGGATTATACATAAATATAGATTACTTCCCTTATTATTTTACCGAATTCAAGGATAATCAAACCCGTATTGAGTTTAGCCGAAGTTCCACTATATAAACAGCAATAAATTGTAAGTAATATACCGTAGACGCTCATTCTTGCCGTCATATATAATGTCAAAGCACCAAGCGTTAGGTCTCTTAGAATAATTATATTATAATATTAAAATTATAACTGAACTAATAATCCATAAACATCTATAAATATTTCGAACCACAAGTAATTTTTTAAATTAATGTAAAATAAATAATAAAACGATAACTTTATTCACCATTGTCACAACTTAACATTAAAATTTATTCAAGATCAGTGTTGCTCATAATTAATTATATAAATATGGATTTAGGCCTAATATTTGAATAGCTTCTGTTCATATATGACGTATTCATGAAAAATAGGTTTAACTAGAGGACCCACGCTGCTCCGCAGCAGTAAATTTTGGTACTAAGACACAAAATCAACTCAATTAAAATAATTCTTCTTTTACAAAATTAATGTTACATGCAATGCAACTTCACAACTTCAACGTGACTTATCTGACACTTGCCTAAGTTGAAGAAGGGGTGCTCGCAGCTGGGCCCGGTTATGTTGGAATTTCAGAAAACCAATTATTCAACGATTTACTACCAAATTGGTAATAATTTGTTCCACGAAGGAAAAAGTAGGAATTTATTGAGATATTCTGTACTTAAGTTTCCGAGACAGTGGCATGTCAGCCCGGCACATACGACTTTTCAAACTAACTATATACCATGCTAAAATACCCCCGTTGCCGGAAAACTGTTTTATGAAGGGGTTTGGGCTCCGCGGTTACAGGAAGTGAAAAAAATAACTTTCTAACCTTTCATTTAAACGCAATTTTAACATTTTCGGGGGGGGGGTTGTTGACCCCCTGACCCCCCCCCCCCATTGGCTATGGCCTTGCCCGTTGCAGACCTGCATACTCAGCGAATTTCATATGCAAAAGAACATAGTTCAAGCTATACATATAGTGAGATTTGAGGTATTTTTGTAAGCACCATAAGAATAACATGGGGAAAGAGTATGTAGGTTTGCTGACACGAAAATGGAAATATCGAGGATTTTAGACTATTGTACATTAGATCTCATCCAGATGAAGCAACAAACTAAGTTTTATCTGGATATGTTGAGAAATAAGTAAGATTTAAAATAAAACATTTTACTTATTTCCCATAAGGTTAACATTGTTACAACATACCGTGTTTAACACTTTCAATATCTTGGTAACGAATGGACAAAGACCAGTGATACAAAATCATAAATTGTTTTTTTAGATGAATTCAATGGTGCCAACAAAAATTGAATAAATTTTGTTTTTCTAGGTGAAAAATTAAAAAAAACACTTTTAGGGGGGTTTATCCCCCTTTACACCCCCTTTTAGTGGTCCAATGGGGCTGGTTCACGAATTCGTCCAATTGATTACTACTTTACACGTCTGTACCGTATTTCATTAAGATCAGACCATAAACAGACTCGGAAAAGAAAAACCTAATTTATATAATGTAAGATTTGTATTGTTCGGAATTCAGCAGTGTGCTTCAGATACGTCCGATCACAATAATCAATAGCTCAAATGAAAGCTGAAATTTCACTGGAGGTTCTAAGACTCAAACGTATAGAATTAAGTAATTAGAACTGGGGAAATATATCTTAAATTGAATTCAAAATCCGGGAAATAATCAAATTTATGTTTTTCGGTCGAGTAATAGAGTAGATTAATGTATGCCGATGCTTGATGGCAAATCTGTGCGTGCATACCTGTAATTTAATACCTCAGTTATGAAAATCGGTTGAGTAGAAGAGCCAAACGAACTCGGAAAAGGAAAACCATGTTTAGCTCCCATAAGAAATGTACAGGGAGGAAGTTGTTTTTGTGCATAACACGAGTGATACAGAAGATAAATAAATGCGGATGGTTGATGGCAAATCTGCGCGTGCATATCTTTAATTTAAGACCTCAACCATGAAAATCGGTTGAGTAGAAGAGCCGAACGGACTCGGAAAAGAAAAACCAATTTTTTTAAATATATAGATAAATAAATTTACCGAATGGAAAACTGTTTCTTGCCATAGTAAAACTTATTTTACTGGTATTAATAGGATAAAAGATCTAATTGGCATAGTTATAGCTATCTCTCTGTACCCTAGACCAACATTATTTAATATTTTGTATCATACAACGCTCGGTGGCTAATAGAGTGAGTTTGACGTAAAGGAATTTTTCCAACTAATCCCTCTTTGAAAAAATAACATATTTAAATTAAACTGAAGCTAGTATATAATGTAATAATTAGACGTTAGAAAACGAGTAATGTTTAGTTGGCTTTAGGAGGAAAGAAAACATTACATATAAACTTATTCAGCAATATCAATTAAATCTAATTAAGAGGAAGTCATTCTTGAGGTTTTTGTAAAATCTACGTCATAAAACAACAAAAACAGATATTTAAATAAAAAAAAATGAACTCACATGTTATTTTTAAAATAAAGTTAATATTATATTGAGCTTAAGTTTTTGATTTGGCAATTAACTTCTGACGAAATACTGTTCCAGTTTTCAAGAAGACGTTCAATTACTCTTAGTAATTGTAACATATTTTTTAAAGGAATAAAACAGATTTTATATTTGCACTTGTCCATTTAGAGATATCGTTAAACTTAAAGGAAATTTAAAAATAATTAACTGCTGGAATCCCGAGATTTTTTAGTCTATAGGCCAACAACGCTAATTTTGAACCCTTTTACGATTTAATTAAAACTGGAAAGATTGGGTAAAACTTTGACGAGTTGAGAACTGTTCGTGGACAAAAAACGAGTTTAAAATATCATGGAATGTATTTGAAGAAGATTTCAAAGTGTTGGACACAAATCGTATTTGTGAATTCATATCCAAAGTGACTGCTCTCAAAATACACGAACACTTCAAATTAAAAGGAGTATTTTTATCATATTTTAGTATGTTCTTAGATGAAATCTCAGATATTCAGTTACTTCAAGGTAATAAAAGTTGGCCTAAGTTGATCACATTTGAACATGTAAAAATAAGAAATAAATTGGCTTCTTAAGAGACAAAACTAGGACGGACACTAGTTGGTAAATCCAACACAGAAAATGAAAATGAACACTCGAAGTTTTCCATATTGTTGACATTAATCATAAACTCCATCATTAAATAAAAAACTCTTAGACAAAACAAAGTCATATCGAAAAGAATGTCCAAGCTTCTGAAGCATTTGTAAATTACCATAAAACAAAAAGGTACAAGAAGGTATATTATAAAAATTTCCTCGAAATGAGGGTCTGCTCACAGTGCTCAAACTAGAAGACACAACATTTTCTGTAACGAAGCTGTTCTCTTCTGCTAAAACACTAAACCAGCTAGAAAAGTAAACCAATTAAAACAAACTCAAGAAAGGTTGCGTCCGTAAGAAGAGAGAACCACAGACCGCACATTCAGACATGGAGTAAATTTTGGTAGACTAAGATATGTTCGTTGATTAATCGACACAAAACGAAAATTTTTAATTATATTTTTTTAAAGAAGCTGGCGACCTCTTTTTACCTTGCATTCACCCCCACTTGGGCCTCAAGCCGTGCGTGGAAGTTACTAAGCAAAACAAGGAGTGAGCCGATACAGTACAAGGGTGAACAACACTGCTAAAAGAATACGACACCGTTGAGTATCGAACCTATGTTATCCGCTGTAGTGCAGAAAAATAGTGTTAAATTCTAGAATTTTCTTGTAACAGGCTGAAAATTGGTGGAGGGATCGTATACATAGCTGGGAGCAACATAATTCCTAAAAAATATAACTTGGGGAACATGCCGCCATCTTGAAAAAAACATTTCCGGTCCATGCTTCCCTTAACATTTCTACTTTCTCCCCCTATACATAGTATATAGAGAAAGTATTGTTTTCGTCAAAATTTTTGAATTTGAATTGTCAGTGTATAGATTTGTTTTAGTGCCCCCTGAGTAAAAAAAGTGGTTTTCGGAGTGGTGTCTGTCTGACCGTGGGTGTGTATGTATGTATGTATGTATGTATGTATGCATGTATGTGTGTGTGGATGTAAACAAAGCTGGAGACCATACTATTGGTCCGATTTTCATGAAATTTGGTATGTAGTTGTGAAACCATGACATCTCCAGGCGTTTTTATATATTTTTTTGAATTTTTGATTTTTAATATTATTCACCCCATAAAACCCATAAAAACGACACAATCCAAATTTCTTAAAAACGGCTCTATCGGTTTTGATAAAAATTTCTTGGTTTTTAGTACTTAAGACGAAAAACAAAATGACATTACCCGCTTGTCTGTAAAAATTCAGGTTCAGAAGTTATAGGGGTTTAAGTGTTAAAAAATTAATATTTTTGAAATTTCACAAAATCTGTTACTTCTAAAGAAAATATCCTTGTAACCATAAAATTTGGCTTGAAAAACTAAATAATTCAGTATTTTGAATCATTAGTCTACGTCAACTGGTTGCGGAGATAATTTATGTTTTAATTTATGTTGTGGCGGTAAACGCAGTACGTTGTCCAATGTTATTCTTAAGGCAAATATTCAAAAACCGATATCTCCATTATTTACTAACCGATTTTAATATAATTTTGTATGTATTTGTGTGATTATTAATTTGTTTTATTTCATTGTATTAGTTTTCTGGTTTTAAATTACTTTAAGGGAGAAAGTATGTGTCAGTTTCCTGATACCGTCTAGCATAAAAACCATAAGAGATTCAAAAAAGTGTACATTACGTATTTTGTATGAAATAAAATGAGTATAATAATAAATAAATAAAAATTAATAAAAATAAAAAAATAAGTATAATAAATAAATAAATAATAAATTAATAAAAATAAATAAAGATATAATAATAATAAATAAAATGAGTATGTCCAAGAAATATTAATAATAACTGTTGATATTATTAATTTTATAAAGTGTTGTAACTCTAATATCCCTGTCCTCAGGAATACATGTAAAAGTTGATGTAAAATAAATTCCCAAAGGGGGTGAATCTTTTTAACTTTAATGAATGACCAATTATATCTAAACAAATTGATACAAATTTCCGTTATTTGACACCTCAATCATCAAAATCGTTCACTGTAAAGGCGTGGGTAAACTCACGAAAAAATATTGTTTAAGGGTTTTGTCAAATATTACTATTGGGAAAAATATTTTGTGCTCAAACACGCTTTCACTGTGAACCCATTTTGATGATTGAATCCAGTTACTTAAATGGAATTTTCATCAGAAGTTTATGGTTTTAATTTATAATTCATTAAGGTGAAAGGGATTCACCCCCTTGAGAATGTGTTTTACATCAAATGTTACATGTATTCCTTATAGCAGGGGTATTAGTTACAACATTTTAGAAAAAAATATCAACAGTTAAATATCAACAGATAATATTTCTTTTACATATTTATACTCATTTTATTGGAAATTTTATTTCCTTACAAAGAACGCCAATTACACTTTTTTCATACCCCTTATGGTTTTTGTGCTAATTAACAATTGTTTTTGTTTAGAGAATACGGACAATTTGTTTTTGTTTAGAGAAATACGGACCAGAAATGGGTTTTTCAAGATGGCGGCATGTTGCCGGAGTTAGATTTTTTGGAAATTTTATTATGATGATCTGAGCTGTTTGTACAACCTCTCCGCCAATTTTCAGCCTGTTGAATGAAAATTCCGCTATTTTGCTATATTTTTCATTTTTCCTGCACTACTGCCACAGGCTTAGTGCGCTACCAACTGCGCCACCGACTCACTACGATGCACTACGAAAATAGTACGATGCAACTTGACCTAAACCCGGACATCCAAACAAACTTTCAAAACAGCGCTGAATTGTTCAATACACTTCCCCCAACAGGTAATTAAAAGTTTCGCTGATTTGAGCGTCGGGTTTGGGGGGAAGTTAATAGGAGGGAAAATGGTAATAATTTGACATTTTTGTAAATATCTTGAAAACGGTGCGTTTCCTCTACTAAAATATTATACTTAGCAAAAATAATCCACATTAAATTTCGAACAAAATTATACCACACATTACCTATCTAACGTTAAACGTTCTCGAGAAAATGATGAGTATACGTAATTTAATTGTTATTTTTAAACCACCAAGTATAGATAGGTGATGTATAGTACCGGTATCATTTTGTTTAAAAATTAATGTAGATTATTTTGCTAAGTATAAAATTTTAGCATCATCGCACTTTTTTCAAGACATTTACAAAATACCCCCGTTGCAGCAGACCTGCATACTCAGCGAATTTCAAATGTCAAAAAAATACTTCCATCCAATGTAGTGAGATAGTGACGTGTTTTCGTAATCTCCATAAGAATAACATGGGGAATGAGTATGCAGGTTTGCCGCCACAAAAATGGAAATTGCGGTGATTTTAGACTAAAATACATTAAATCTCATCTAGATGAAGCCACAAACCAAGTTTTATTAAGATATGTTGAGAAATAAGCGAGATATAGAATTTTACTTATTCTCCATAAGGTTAACATTGGGACAACGTACTGTGTTTACCACTTTCAGTATCTCGGTAACCAATGGGCATAGAGCAATGGTTGAAAATATCAAATTGTTTGTTTTTTGAGCTGAATTCAATGGTGCTAACCAAAATTGGATTATTTTTATTTTTCTATGTGAAAACCCCAAAAAACCCATTTTTGGGGGGTTTATCCCCCTTAACCCCCCCTTACAGTGGTCCGATCGGGCTGGTTTTCGAACTCATCCGAATAATTACTACTTTACACCCCTGTGCCAAATTTCATTCCGATCGGACCATTTTTGCGAGCGCTATCGTGCTTACAGACACACATATATATAAGATGTATATATATATATATATATATATATATATATATATATATATATATATATATATAGAAATTTGAACGAATTGTGATTTTTGCTTCTGGGGGCCCCAAAACGAAAAGTTAACATGGTCTCGGGCTTAGGTCTTACCATGAGACCTACGGTAATAGCTTCTTCCCTATAGGGGAAATTCGCTAAAAGTCAAAATATTACTAACCCCCCTCCCACCCAAAACCGACGGACGCTCAAATCAGTGTAACTTTTGTTTACCCATTGGGGGAAGTGTTTTGAAAAGTTTGTCGCTGGCTAGAAACTTGTTTTTTGGATGTTCAGGTTTGCTCCTTTTTAAGCTAATTGCACTGCACTAAAAGAAGAAAAACAGGTTTTTAAATAAAAATTCATAAAATACTGATTTCTTTCAGGAATAATTAAATAACTACTAAAATTATTTTCCTAATTTAAAAATTAGAATTTACAAAGTTTAAGATTCAAAGATATCCTTATCCTTCAAAGATAAAAACTCATTTATTAAGGGGTTTATTATATTTTTAATCTAACAAAACAATATGTGATAATGAAGTTACAGTTGTATCTTAGAGAAACATCCAACGTAATTGTCAGGAAACCTGCAGCCGGAAGTTTCTTGTCCGTTTAGGTTATAAATACAACCAAGAACTCCCGGAAGCAGCAAAACAACAGTTGTTTGTCCTGAAGGTTATCATCTCCCCGCTGGCCCTGTTTTGTGTTACTCCATGCTAAAACTGTCAGTGTGAGTAGTTTTGCTGTCCTACAACTTTTGACTATATAATTCAAAGTCAATGGTATAACTCAACAGGTAAACCACTCGGGTATACTTGGTAAAAATATTCTTAAATATAACAGTAAAACTTAATGTTTTGAAACACATCCACATATCAAAGTGAATTTCCGATAAACGCCCAGGCCAAACTGTTGCGCTTAGAAGCACGGAATTTTGCATGTAGTCCTAGGACTACGCTTTAGAGCTCTAAAGCGTAGGCACCCCTTAAGAAGGTCCCACAGGGCCCCGCCCTACAGAGGCCGAAAATTTGTGGGGTTTTATTTATGATAATACTTCGTTTTTATTTTTTTATAATTTAGCTGTCTGCTATTTAACGTTAATCAACAGCTGTTATTTAATATAACACCATTATTATACCCACCAAAGCGGGCTACCATATGCTAGTCTGTTATACAGGGTTCAACAAAAGTCTGGAATATATTAACTTCTATATTATTTAGCAGAATGTAATGAAACTTTGCAGTTGTGTATCAGTCTTAATTGTGAATATTCTTATGTATTTAGCGATTTTTATCGCATGGCCCACGATGGAAGACTTGAAATTCTTAAATGTAAGCGTACCTTGTTCGCGTATGCCTTGTAAGCATACATAATTTCAAATTCTGACTTCATTATTCTATTGAGACCCGATTTGCACTCTTATAATCTAATAATTAAGACCTTTAAAATGACGTATAACTTGAGGTATGCTTACATTTGAGAATTTCAAGACTTCCATTGTGGGCCGTCTTCTCGTCACGCCAATAAATAGTAAAATACATCTAAATATTCCAATTTATGACAGATACACAACTGCAAAGTTTCATTACATCATGCCGAGTAATACATAGGTTATTTAACATATTCCAGGCTTTTGCCGAACTCCGTATATAATAGCAGTATAATATAAAGTTACTAATAGATATACCCGCGGATTCACTCGCTGAAAGGATAACATAGTACGTAATTTATAATGTGAATTTTTTACAAATTTCCAAATTTTTCTGAACTATACGTTTTTTAAACGCTTAATTACAAACTTAAGGTTACATCTCCATCCCAGATTGACGTGAGAAGATGAAACATTTCCTCCATGAATTTTCCTTTTCCCCTCAAATGGTATGAATTGCCTACCATGTGCTAACATATTCTAATTTTTCAGTTTAACCTTAAGAATACTGAATTTTAATCTATTATTTAACCTATAAAATTGGGTTTCTAATAATTTTAATAAAAAAGTATCCTCTTCAGGGTTTAAACTCAAAACTTTCATGGCACCGCGCTGTGCCCTAAAACTTTTTGGCCAATTTGACATAAAGGAATAAGAGGCATATGATGTGTAACTTATGTAAATACCGCAAATATAAATACCACAAAGGACGGACCCTATAGCGACCTAACATCTGAATTCAGTAATTATGTATATTAATATACCAAAAACTGTAAGAAAGAACACGCTAAAATCGAAAGAGTGAAACATTCATTTATTTGTTGGAGTGAATAGGTTTTCACTCCGAAAGAGTTAATATTCACTCTAAATTAGTGAAAAATATCAAATCTTTTGGTTGAGTGATGATTTCTCTCATGAAAAAGTGAAATTTTCACTCATTGATTGTATGGTTTTGAAACCATATAAGGAAAGAGTGAGAATTCACTCTCAATTGAGTGAGTTTTTGAAAGTGGTGGGGAGAAAGAGCGAAAAGAGGGATCGCTTCCGGCGACGCGACGACGCTACTGAGTCGCCATTTTGGTCATTGATTTACATGCACATAGATATTACCGGTTTATATACAGGTAAGCAGAAGACATTGCTTTAGCCACTTACTTGGTTAGTGTTAAGGTAGCTAACGTAATTTAAAGATTAACAATAGTCTGTAGAATCAAGGTTAGGGTAGAGGGGAAATTCAATTTAGTCTGAAAAATCAATTTAGGGGGAAGTTCAAAGGTTCTGTGTCACTCCTTGAATATGCCTGCGCCGTTACATTTTAGGGGTTTTAGTTTCAATCATCAAGTTTAGGTACCAGTTGTCCACAACAAGTGTCGGCAAAGACTCAGAATTGTAGTTCATAAATGCCAGAGAGAGGTTAGGTTAGTGAGGTTAGGTGATTTCACTCTTTTAAAGTTGAACTTCACTCTTTTAAAGACTAAAATTCCACTCAGAAAAGAACAAGACCCACTCTTTCATTGAGTGGGGACATTCCACTCTTTTCATGAGTGAAAACGGTTCACTTTTTCAAAGAGTGAACCTTCACTCTTTCAGAGTGGCTCAATTTTCTCTACCCCAAAGAGTGAATGAGTCACTCACAAAGAGTGAGTATTCACTCTTTCGATTTTTAACATATTATAATTTTTCAGTTTAACTTTAAGAATACTGAATTTTAATCTATTATTTAACCTATAAAATTGGGTTTCTAATAATTTTAATAAAAAAGTATCCTCTTCAGGGTTTAAACTCAAAACTTTCATGGCACCGCGCTGTGCCCTAAAACTTTTTGGCCAATTTGACATAAAGGAATAAGAGGCATATGATGTATAACTTATGTAAATACCGCAAATATAAATACCACAAAGGACGGACCCTATAGCGACCTAACATCTGAATTCAGTAATTATGTATATTAATATACCAAAAACTGTAAGAAAGAATATAAAACTGTAAAGTATAGGCCAAAAAATGAGGAAACTTAATTCCTCAACAAATGTTTCAATCATATTCGATATTGGATTACTTATTTAGCAACTAGGGGCGAAAATTTACGTTAAAAAAATGGTATATTTGTTTGAACTTAGCCTAAATTGCCCTTGGCTAACATGCAAACCCTCATAAAATTTTTAATTCATAAAAATCCGTTACATAAAAATAACGGAATGATATTATGTCTATGCAGAGTTCCAATGTTCGAGTTCGATTACTTCGGATGATCCGAAAAACGCGAGTAGCCTATACGTGGTATCTGACAAATACAGGGTATTTTTTTTTAAAACGCAACCCATTTTTAAGATTTAATGATGCACATATAAATATGAAATGAGAATTGTTTTATGGATCTTTACATTTTATACAACCTATTATTTAAGTTTCATCACATTTAGTTTACATTATGGGCTCAAACAATCCGCTACTGGCATTTGTTAAGTTATGCTCTCTCCATCAAATTCCCGAACACGTGTTGCTAGGTACCTCTTTGTATTTCTTGCATTGAATTTGTTATGTTTGTTTTTAGGTGCTGAATATCCTGTGAATTGTTTTCGTTGGCCTTACTTTTTATGTATCCCCAAGGTAAATAATGTAGTGGGGTCAAATCCGGGGATCTTGGGGGGAAAAATCCTTCACTGATACAATAAAGTTTTGGGTTGCGTTAAAAAAAAACACCCGGTTTATAATATAAGATAAGTATAATAGTTTCGTATAGTTCATTCTTTTAGTAAATGAATTTTCTATTTTGTTGTCTCTTTATAAAATATTCTAGAGGCCTTCTATTGATATTGATATAATACCTCTAAAATCTGAAAAGCCGCCATTTTGAATTTTTGAATTCATCTTATTTTAGCCTTTCCAGAGAAAACATTTTATAATCCTTCATTAGTATGCACATAGAGCCTATAAAGCATATAAAGAATATTCGAGCCAAGATTCATGGCCCAAAATCCAACACTGATTTAGAAAATAAGCTTTGAAAACTAAAAATGGCCACCATTTTGAATTTTATAATATACCCTATTTTACCCTTTGTGAGAAAACATCTTGAAATCCTTTCTTAGTACGCATCTAGAGCCTTTATAGAATATTTCTGCCAAGTTTCATGGCCCAAAGCCTTATAGTTTTTTAGAAATTGTGATCAGTGAGTCAGTAAGTGAGTGAGTCAGTCAGTCAGTCAACCGTTTTTGGTTTACATATATATAGAATTCTCTTTAAAAAGGGTTACTATTATACATATAATAAGAATCATTTCAACTCAGTACCCTTAGTTTCATTTTTTATTTTGAAATATAAAATAAAAAATGAAACTAAGGGTACTGAGTTAAAATGATTCTTATTATCTTCTTATTATTAATAGAATTTCTGGGATTTTGTACAGAGCAAATCGACCTCTAGAAATTAATTTTTCTACACATATTTGGCATCAAATTAAAGCTATTACTCTCTAGATGTTCCTTTTGCGGGTTTGGAAAACATCCCATGAAAAGCCTTTGCACAGGAGGCTTTTGAAATTCCAGCGAAAGTGCTACTATCTGTGGTAGTTCCTGTGAACTTTTTCCAATTCACATTTGTTTGTAACAAAACAGATGATCAAGATTTCAAATAGTTCCAGAGATATCCCCCAGAATACAGGTCAAACAAAAGTCAGTCAACATTCATCCACATTATGATTTTGATTTCTTAAAATGTTGATGTTTTTTAAGACTACAGAAAATAAGGAAGAGTATTTGCCCTATTGAAACTAAGACCATCAGTCTGCAATCATCTAAATTTACTGTTTTGATTTTCTTAAAAAGGGAACTTAAAAAGGAACACAAGTAACTCAGGAGGTGTTCTGGAGATGGGATTTTCTAACAAACTATTGACAGTGAACACATTAATACATGTAATGTTTCAACACGTTGATGAATGTTCATGTTTACAGTTTTAAATAGCAATATTAGTTAAATATTAACCTAAAAAAATAAAGTTTTATAACGCTAAAACCTGTATTTTGTAAATGTACATGTAATGCGATATTAAAGTGTTAACGGTTAGCCTGTGTGTTTGGTTTGATTTTTAAATGTACCAATAACAACATGCCTATTTAATGAGGGTGTTTCATTGAAAGTTATATTATTTGCTTAGGCCTAGGTACAAATTTGCCAAACATGTATTTAATATGTGAAACAAAGAAGCGGGCCAATTTGCAAATTTAATTTCTTGGCCGTTTTGAGCGTTGAATAATTTTGTTTTTACGGCGATTGGTTATTTTATAAATGTTATTTAGAGATCAGTTCATTGGTAGATAAGTTTGTCCATTTCTTACCATTTGTTGTTAAGACTTAACAAAGATGATTGTAAGAAACTGACGCGTTGTTGTTGCGTGGAATTAACATAAAGATTCAATGTTCAAGAAAACTCTAAAACAGACATGAATATGCACCAAGCAATGAAGATCCATGTAAACTAATCCCCTTTTTTGCAAAATGAACGTTGTTGCCCTATCGAAATTTTAAAGAGTAGAACTTATACATAAACACTTTTAAAGCAGATAAAATTAATGAACTTCACAAATTCTGTGAGAAATTTCTTACCCATATTGAAGTTTAAAGTCAAAGGTAATTAGTTATTTTTTATTTTAAAGTTCGCCCCAACGAGAAATTCAATTACTGGCAACATTATTTCAGTACTATGACACAAAGAATCGGTCTAGAAAATTAAAAAATCACAAAAATTCACACACTTCCTCTTTGAAAGGTATTTTGCGCTGCAAAACTCCAACATAACAACATAATCAACATGAAACTAAAGCCTATTTTACCAAGTTGTTTTTAAGTCACGAAGTGACGCGGGCTGCTAGTATATATATATATATATATATATATATATATATATATATATATATATATATATAATGTAAAGTATAGTTAATAGTGTCTTAGTTGATACGTTCATAGGTATTTTGTTTAGTAATAATAATTTTCAAGCCTTAATTTTACTTCAATTCTCTTAAGTTTAATCCGATTCTGTGTTATACTTCATCCAAGGTGGTCCCCTTTGAGCAATCCTTGGTATCATAGTTAAAATATAATTGTGACGTATGATCTCCAAACTATACGGACGAGATTGTGTAATATGATTCTTTAAATGACGCTAAACAGTGGATAGTACCAAACTATACGGACGAGATTGTGTAATATGATTCTTTAAATGACGCTAAACAGTGGATAGTACCAAACTATACGGACGAGATTGTGTAATATGATTCTTTAAATTCCGCTAAACAGTGGATAGTACCAAAATATACGGTGATTTTATATCTCGTAGATATACGTCGCAACACAATCGACTCGATGCAAACCAGGCACGTATCTGAAGTCGTCACCAATCAGACTACGCCATCTTGGTTTACGTGGTTCCACTGTTTCTCGTTCGAAGCGGACTTATTGTTTGCTTTTGTCCGTCATTCTTAATATAAAATTTTGTTTGGTCTACATTCCAGTAAATTGCACTGTCTTTGCTTTATCTACATATTATTGATAGGTAAGAATGATTTTAATAATTCCTTTGTCTCAGTCTCAGCTTGTGTATCGTAGGAAAAATCTAAACACACAATTAGAAAAGTACTTTCCTGTAGATGTTCACAGCCCCATTATGATTTACGATAATTTTTTAGAATGGTAGGAAAATGAATTTGAAATTATAGAAAAAGTTATTATGGGCTTTATGAGTTGCTACAATAAAATGTAAACAGATGGCTACGGTAAAACTGAACCCAATATTTTCTGGTTGAATTTTGCCCAGTAGGCGATCTCTATTATATGTAAATAGCCGATTCCAGTTAATATTTTGCTATTTAAATTTTAAGAAATAATATGTTACCTTATCAAGCGTATTCAATAGCTGGTCAAAGTGGCCAATTGAATTGGATTTTATTTGAATATTGAAGTAGCCTAATATATTACATTTTTGAACTAATTTCATAACTAGCATGATATAGGTGGTGAGGAATATGAAGAAGCTTGGGTGTTTACAAATAAAACCGGATGGATTAGGATTTTTAGAGGGAGGAAAGCTATAATAACAGATGATCATTACATGCTAAACCAAAAACATTTTACCATGGTACAGATTGTTATTCAAAGAGAAAAAAAACACTGTTTTCATTATTTACCCACACTTTCTTTTGGTTTGGTTTTTAAAATCGAATGTGAGTTTAGTAGTAGCGTAATCAATGCCCTATTTAATTTACTTCCACCTCTTTTCTGCTGAAACATCAAAATCAAGCGGCAACATGTTGATCACGAGGTATACGTGTGGTCATATTCACTGGATGTAAATAAAAAAAGTCTTACAACACTTAAAGATGTATTTACACTTATACTGTACTTACATATAAGACGGAAAATATACAAAATTGTTAATCAACGGAGATTTATTTCGATTGGCCGCACAAAATCACTTATCAGGCCTAACGAGAGACTTTTTTTAAAGTGAATAAGTCAAAGATATACTCAGTATAAGTATATTTTAAAGTGTTGTCAGGCGTTTTCATGTACATCCAGTTTCTGAATCAAGTTTTATTTATAATATTTGTGTTTTTTCATATAGATTTTATGATTCTGAAAATACTTTTCATCATACTGTCCCGAAAACAGCCGTTTTTAGTTCTCTAAATCGTACGCAAAATGATCGTTTTTGGATCACTTCGAATACGAGTACTGAAAAAAACATATGGTAAATTTTGCCGTACTCTAATGTCAAAATTTGTTTATGTTACGTTTGAAAGGCTGAACGATTTCTTAACTTGTGTTTGTAAACAACTAACAGATGTGTAAATAACCATGACTATTTTGGATAACCTCAAAATTATGTAGTCGAATTTTTTAACGATTAAATGGTTATTTATACATAATGATGAAAATAGTTGTTCATCACATGGAGAAAAAGTGTCTCCTTGGTACTCGATCGCATTTCCAAGCTCGGCTGCGCCTCGCCTGTAAATTACGATCTCGTACCAAAAAGAGCCACTTTCGCTCCTAGTAATGAAAACTACTATTGTTAAGAATTTTTTAACAAGGTACTTTGAATGCATACAGATGGTTTATCAGAATTTTACTGAGCTTCTTCAAAACGTAATCATGATTTGTCAACTATCTTGAATTTGCTTGACTTTTCTAAACTGTAAATGATTTTTGTTCTGGGCTGCTCTAGCGCAAAAATCAATCCTTCCTTTGATTTATGTCTTGGATCTTATTTTCCTTTCTAAATACAGTCTTGTTGCAATATCTCAGTCAACGTCTTTGGGTTGTCTTGAAGTATTTTCAAACTGGATTGTGGGGTTAATTAAAGTGTCTTGAATAATTCTTACTTTTATGGATTTAATTACATCTTTAAACTCCCACTTTCTAAATTTTTGTTCTCGTCGTAAATTTCCCAGATTATTTTCTTCAATTCGCTCGTACACAACGTTATTCAACAAATTGTGGCTCTAATCTATTGATGAGCAGAAAACGGGTGTCATTTTAATTATCTTGATGACAACCGTAGTAGAGTAAGAGTACACACTTCAGAGCCTCTTTTTAGCTTAAGGATGACCTTCAATCAATTAACTGAGCAAGTTAACTTAGTTGATTTATTATTCCATTAATATATATATTTTGATGTTTTCAACGGATAAGTCAGCTTACAATGCTGCGACAAATCCATTTTTCCGAATGTTTAAGTGCAATGAAAAAAATACCTTCATAGCGATAACGTATTATCATGAATTTCGACATGACGTTCGAAGAAAGAACGCACGTTAAAAGTAAACATTTGAACTTTTAATATTTTAAGTTGTTATTTTATTTACTTATTTTTGTATTAACTGAACCTATTTTATAGATTGAAAAAATGAATAAAATATAATGGTAAAATTAATTCTATCTCACACAATCCATCTCATTTTATCTCTTTTAAATTAAATTTTACTGACGATGATACTCGATGTGCCACAGTAATCCTCCCTTCTCAATTGTTGAACGAGCTGTAGACTTCCCAAACGACTTAGGTACGAGGGTAATGTGAGGTGCTTTTCGGTGTATTTAAGAGATTCACTCACGACCCCCAAATATGAGTTGTTAGCGGCAAATTTATAAAAAAAACCTACGATGAAGCACTTTATTTTTAAGAGCATTAAAAATACAACTATTGCTGCAAATCCGACTTTGATTCTACTTTTAGATTAGAATATGGAGAAAGAACGTCATATACAGGGTGTCTCACCTAAGGTGTCTCAAATGGATTGCGGACGAACTAGTAGTCCTATATAGATGAAACAAAATAATACCCCACTAAATCGACCACAAGGAACAACATAAAAATATTTATAAGCTTTTTAAAATACAGGGTGTTCCAAAAACCGGGGGTTATGGGTTCAAATCTCAGAATTTTTAAATGTAAACATATGTCATGTTATGCATCGTTTTAAAGCTCTAAATAAGACAAACAATTTGGTGAAAACAGAATTCACTTATCTTTATTCATTTCAAAATGGCGGCCATTTTCGTAAAAAATATTGGTATTTACGGAATACCCTGTATCTCGAGAACTACAAAACGTATTTTTGGTCTGTTTAAAAATTATTAATCCTCGTTAACTCAGCTTTAATTTGATATACGACATGCCAACATTTAGAAAATAAAAGTTTTTGACAGTACATTTTATTTTGTTTTAATGTTGGTAGCCCTGAAAGTCAAAAAATTTAAATTACAGCATATGTAAAACAGCACATCATTTTACTGATCTTGCAAAGACCAACAACTTTTAAATTTACACCTAGCTGCTATCTTTTGTGCTTTTGTAGTTATAAGAAAAAAAAACTCCATTTTACCATATAAAGCCAGTAGTGCAATAGTGGGGCTGCTGGCCCAATCAAACTTTGACAGGCAGTCAATTTTTTGACAGCTACTTCCGGTCACGTGACCGGAAGTGACGTCATCAGCTGTGACGTAGCTGTGACGTGTTTTTGGTGGGTATTTAAAGTTTAAATGCCCTGCTGTGCTGGGTATTTAAATTTTAAATGGCCGGAAGTGTGTCAAGGTCGTTTGGGGATGTTTTTAAAAAAGATCTCGCATTTTCGGAAAATCCGAAAATGCAAGATATTTTCTTTTTTTATTTATTTGTTTTTTTTACAAAAGTATTATTTTACAAGTTAGTAAAGTTTGCTCCTAAATTTGAAAAGTAAGTTGTTGTCGGTGCTGAAAGTTCTTGTTTATTTTCATTCTTCTTGTTGTTGTAAGTTGGCAAAAACACATTTTTTTCGTTTTGATTGTTTGTTGCATAAAGTTCTAAAGATAAACCAAACCCAGTGGTTATAAGTTGTTTTAGTTCTTCACTAAAAATTTCCAAATCCTTGTAGGTTGTAAGATTGATAGTGTTGTAGTGAATCCCGCGAATGTTGAGAGACATGACTAGAGTTGTTTACTCGACGAGAGGTGTAGCAGGAATGACTATTGCAAAGCCGGTGCTGCAGGTACCTCCGATGGTAGTGGGGGTAGTGGTGGGGGTAATGGCAGGTGTTTGTTTAATCACTTTGAATTTAATCGTTGCCACAATAGACCGAGTCGATGTTGCAATTCTTCTAGTTTATCCAACCGGTTCTTTTGATATGTTTTGCAACTACATTTACAATAGCTGAAAGAATTACATTTTGTACAAGCTTTTCCGTCAACTTGATCTTCAGGTATTCTAAAACATTTTTCTTTGCAACAATAAGTTATAAGTGTTAGATTATTTCTTTTGGATGACATGTTGGTTGTAGCTTGTCTTAAACAGAACTGAGCCTCTCAACGTTAAAGTTTCGTATTTATGTAAAGTATTCGAATAAAACTATCGAATAAAATAATCGAATAATACTATCGAATAAAATAATCGAATAATACTATCGATTAAAAGTTCAAGGTCATCCGTTTGAGGTTTTAAAAAAATACAACATATCAGTATATAAAAACATATACTGATATGTTGTTTTTTATCTTTTTATTTAAAACATTTTTTTTACAATGTTATTTTTGTGCGATGTGCAGAGTTAGTTCCGTAGAGTTGTTTCCGCTCATTCCGTGTGACACCAAATATAATGATCCTGGTTGAATTTCCCGCAGATCTTCATTTTGCAGCAACTGGACGAATCGTTTTGGAAGATATACTTGAAACTTTGGTTCATCACCCGGTGTATATGGTGCATCGGATAAAGATGCGACGACTGCGTCTCCATGCGTTGTATCAATTTTCTTCATTTCATGAACAATATAATGTTTCTGTTCTTTTAATTCTGAACATTTCTTGATAATTAGAGTATTTGATTTTGAATGCAAGTTGAATTGTTCAACTAAACATTGGAGAAACTGTTGTGATGCCATCCTTCACAGGAGATGTTGTCTGTTCGGAGTATGGAGTTAGACTGATACTCGGGGTGTGTTGCCTCTTCGTTTATATAACCTTCGGAACCCCCACTACATTCTTCCGTTTGTTGTTGTAAGTAAGCAGCCAAGTGATACGCGTTTTGTAATGCGCATTGAGATTGGTTGTGTTTCGGATTTATTGTAGAAACACAAATATTTCTAGCATCAAAGTGAAATGTTTTGTCCACTTTTATGTTTAAAACTTCTTTGTTTGTGTACTGTCGTATCCAATTCTTTTTTTCCAATCCTCTGGTATATATGTGTGTAAATTGTTTGCAAAAATGAAACATAATTTTGTGTACATTGTTGTACGGTAGGAAACCTTCATACCAATGGATATGATGAAAATTATTTGTTAGCCATCTGTTTGTTATTTTAGCTTTTGACTTTAGTTCATGGACAGAACACGGTGCTTCAAATAAAAACGGGTATGCTACTTGTGTAAGCAAATCCAAAATTACCAATTCTTTTATGATAAATCTATCATCGTTTCCGCGAAATGCTTGAAATTCAATTACACAAGGTTTTGCTGCCATTTCTTCATCCTGTCTCCTCATCACGGTGTCTGCTGATCAACTGTTTTCCACACCACGGTAGGTTAGATATATATAAACCAGGCCGTACAGTTGTAGGCGCGTTGGTGTATGTTTAACGTGGGCACCATCCCCAGTAGGCCTACCCCACGGTTTATTCTTTTGTTAAATTACATTGTAGTTTTAACCTAGCAAAGTTTCTTCTTCTGTATTATTGTTGTTGGTGGTTTCTTCTTCTGTACTGTTGTTGTTGTTGTTGGTTTCTTCTTCTGTAGCCTCCGTTGCAACTTCGGTAAAAGGTTCAAAGTTTCTTAACTGCCTCCACATTTCCACTTCGTGAGGTATTCTATTAAAGATGGATGTATCTATTGGTCCGTATTGTAAAGTGCTTTCTGGTTGTTTTTCGCATGCATCTACCAGATATTCCTTAATAACAGAGCTTGAAAATACTAGTTGTTTCATATACCTGGTAATAGGTGATGTTGCATAGTTTAAAATGTAAAATTCTTCACGTGTTAGAAGAATTTTATTTTCAAATTGTGTCGAGTCTCTAATTCTTACTTGTTGTTGGCCACGATGTTTAATAATGTCAATTTCATTGTCACAATCCAAAAGTCGAATGTTAGTTTTTCTTCCAAAGAAACTGTTGGCTAAATAACATTCAATAAGATGTAGATGTTTTAAAAAGGAATCCCAAGCATTTTCTGAAAATAAAACCATCTTTGTTCCATGGCTTAGTATTACTGCGGGAGAGTAGTCTAATGATTTTACCAATCCTATCGACACACTTTTACTCATGCAAGATGAAATAGGATAAAAGATGCGAAGGAAAACTTCAGTTAAAATGTTTGGTGGAATATTTTCTTCAAGTTTTCTTTTCTTTCTTACGTTTGTTTTATTATTTTCCAACTTTTTATTTTGTTTTCCAAACTTTAAAAAGTCATCAATTTCCTTTACAATATTTTCTTCAAAATGTTTATCATCATTTTCCAATAAAGGTGCTGTTTCGGAAACGTCTTGTACAACTGATAAAGAACTCATTTTGTTTATAATGCTGTAGACGATGTTACCCATACAACTGTAGACAGTAAACTAAACAATTTTCGTTCCCGCTCCTGCTTTTATAACCGAGTGGTGGGGGTATTTTTTTTTCCTTTTCATTTTACAAAACTGCTTTTACAATTCCTGTTAAAGGTGTATATGTAACAATTTTATCATGTAAAATTAAACAATAAGCAGATGTATCTTTGGGTACATTTTGTTCAAATTCCATTTCTATTTTTATATCTACACTGGAAGATTTTACAGATTCGTTTTGTTTTGAACAATCAACTACAACAATCGGATAGTTAGATTTAAATTGGTTTGGCGTTAATAAAGGTGTGTTTGTTTTTCCATAATATGAATTTTGGAATCTTGCGTACATATCGTACAAAACGCTAAACCTGTCTTTTGTAAAGTTTATGTTAAAGTTGTCGTATGGAAAGAATTGTGAGTTTAGAAACACCTTAAAATTTGTAAGTTTGCAATGATCAAATTCACCAGCATGTTTAGTTATTTCGTTTCTTCTTTTTGTTTGTAATCCAAATATTACATATCTTGCCTTTTCCAAATGAGTAGAAGTTTTTACAGTCCATGTATGACGTTGTGTTTCCGGTAAAACCGGATATTCATGAAACTCCCAACTTCTAAATGGTATTACGATATCACGATCTGATTTTAAAGTTCTTAATAATGAAATTCTATTCTGATCGTTTAACCGTACATGCGGTACTCTCCAAACAATTTTGTCTAATTGCATTTTCCATTCTAAAGTAGCTTCCGTTGTTCCATCAGTTGCTTGAATAATATCTTTGTCGTTTGATGATCTTAACAAAACTAATTCTTGTTTTACGTTTATTATTATTTTTCGGTAATCTTCGGCAAAGCCTAAAAGTAATCTTAAAGGAATGTAAAAGTCAAAATTGCCTGAAGTGTTTGGAGTGATTGTACTGGAATCGGGTGCTACCCATCCTGCGGCGGCCAGCATATTTTTTTCACTCGGTGTTAAAGATGCTAATCCTTTTAATGTACTTGTAATTCCCACCTTTTTTGTTGAATCTACTGTAACTCCGGAAATTTCATATCTTATTTCATCAAACAAATATGCCATGGGGTTATTTATGAACGGAACAGTACTTGCAGTGCTTCCATCTTTTTTTGTTACTCTTCCTTCGATATACAAATAACTTTCACATGGAAGTGTATAAATATCCTGTTGTTGTATGGGAATTCTAATTTCATCATTATTATTTAATTTTGATGAAGCGTAAGGGTTGTGCGTATGATATTCCTTTTCCCATAAGGTTTCGTCGAATGTCGGACCCTGCGCTATATCCAATATTTCCATTATTAATAAGTTTTAATCCAATTTCTTCTAGAAAACGAATGTTATCACTTGTTAATCCTTCTAGAGCTGAAGTGCTACTGACTTGTTTACCAGTCAGCTCTTTCTTTTTAAATGATAACCCCATTGTTATACGGTTGATTTTATATGTATTCGTATAGTTATAGGTTCGTCTCTAAAATCAATATGATTTCCGTCTTGATCTAGTATGTTCACCACAATGTCTGAAATAAAACTGGTGTTTAACGGTAGGTACACCAAGTTTTGTGGCTTTTCCACAATTTTAAAACCCGGAGCGACCGTTGGATAGAATGTGTGCAATATATGAGTATTTTCACCATCTCTATAAGAACCATGTATAATATTACATGTAATATCTATACTGTTAACTTTCATTATTGTTACAGTTCTAGCACCTGAATGGTTAATATTAGGTTCTAAAATTTTTGTTGTTTTAGGAAATCCTAATAAACTACCAATTGAATGTTCTTTGCTAAAATCTATATAATATTTAGATTTAATTTCAGCTTTCATAGTATTGTTATTTCCTTTTATTGTTATATTATCTTTTCCCATATGATTTTGTATCGCTTCATTTATATCATCAATTTCATATGCTCCAGTGGGTAAACTAAATACTTGTATATCTGAATATTTGTTTGTATTTTTATCTTTTGTTTTGTAATAATGTATTTTGTCATTAACATTTTCAGTAACGTTGGGAATAGAATTATAAGTTGTTATATCTAATAATGCGGCTTCCCATAATTTATCTTTTTCCAAACGTAACGCAGGGAAAAGAACACTTCGCAAAGTAGATGAAGTTCCAGTTAATGATACTGTATAGGAAGACATCTTAAAGTTGACTAACGCTTTTTGTTAAAAAATCTAAACATAAATGTCCACAGATTACCGTATCATCAGGTTGCTCTCTTTTATAATTGTATAGTACATTTTTAGCTGTTTTAAAGTAATATTGTAGTTCTTTTGGTGGTGGGAGATTACCAAAACTATCAAAGTAGTAAATAGTTGATCCTAGTTTCTTATAACATACCCAATGAGTGCCTGATCCTTTACTATTATCTAAATTTACTATTCCGGTTTCATTTTTCCATATTTTAACAGGTAATGCATCTTTCATAAACACTCCTCTAAAAAATGGAATTTTTAAACAAGAAACATAAGTAATTAATTCTTTATCTGTTAATTCTTTATTTGGAATTAGTAATTGTTTTTTTCTGTTTAATACACACGATACGGTCTTAGGTATAATCCTCCTCCTTTTTTTATCATTGACCATATTGTTTGTTTCTTTTTATTTTTACCTGCGGTGGATCGTCGTTTTCTTCTTATATTTCCTCCACGTTTCTTTGCAGGTTTTCTTCTCCTTTTTCCACCTCCTTTCTTCTTTCCACCTCCAAACATCGTTTTACCCTTCATTGCTGCTGATACCGCTAAAGCTGCTGCTTTTTCACCGATACTAGCGTCACTGGATGTTACTCTTTGCCAAGCTTTTTCAGCAAGTGCTCTATCCGCTATTGATCTATTTTTAGTATCTGCAAACTTTGAATATGCTATATCGTGTTGTTTGCAGGCTTGATCAAGTTTATTTATTCCAAGATCTCCTCTAGCGAGTCTTTTTTTCAATTTTGTTCCAGGACCACAATATTGATAACCTCCTGGTAAATGTAGTTCTACAGGTAATAAATCGATAGCTTTATTAACTATAGCTCCAACCGGCTTAGTAATAAGAGAAAGTGCTGTTGATGCTATTCCTCTTCCTCTCTTTATAACGTGTCGATTATGACTGATGCGTTGAACTTTCAACATGGTCTTTTATAGTGAAAGGAAATGTCGATACTTGTTTATTTTATAAATGCTTTATAATGAATGATGCACTTATCCTTTGACATTGTTTATTTATAAGTATGTTTGTTTATGGGTAAAACATTTTTTTCCAGTTTAGTGGAAGGATTGTATCTTCTTCATCATCATCACCTTTAGAAGTTCTTAAAGTATTAGTTTCCTTATTTAAAAAATATTTTTCCATAACATTCTTTTTAACCCAATTTAATTTTTGATCAGATTTTATGGGCTTTATTGTGTTATAAATATCATATAATACTACACTTAAGAGTCTTACAATGTAATTTACATTAACAGCATCAGTAAAATTAATAGGGTCTTTTAAGCTAGTCAATCGCAAGTCTTCACAAAAAAAAGACTGCTTATTTAAATCTTTTCTTAGAAAAAGATTATAGTATATGTGTCCCTTCTCATGCATTTGTGCTACTGTAACTACATCATTGTCTCTTATTCCTTCTGCAACATTGACTAGTGGTTTCCCTTTGCAATCAAAGGCTTGTCGGCCGCCTTCTTGTAATACAGGAACTTGTCCAATTGTTGCTACATCAGTTTCATCCGACCCTTTTTTAACATTAGTAATTATTTTTGCATCAGCATCCCATTTCTTATCTTTTAATTTCATTATTTGACTTATTGTAGCTGCATGTGATTTTGCAGTTCCTTCCTTAACGTTAGTTAACACTTTATTTTTGCAATCAATTGTATTAATATCATGCGTAATACAATGATCTGTAAGATATTGAAGGTTTACAGCATCTTTCATATCTTTAGGGTCTCCAATATCATGTATTACAAAGTTGTAAAAGGAAAATTTATCTGTTTTTTCAGGGATGACTGAATGTAAATACTTTTTTGTAACTGAATCTTGATCATTAATAGGATCTGCTATATTGGCTATTCTAAGATCTTTTGCATCATATACTTTATTATTACTCCTAGGATCATATCGTAAGGTTTGGTTTATGTACCACATTAAATATTCTTTATTTACCGAATCATTCTTATCTATTGGTTTTGGAAGATTTACAATTCTATAAAAATTAGCGTTATACACTTCATTTTGAAGCTTTAAGCTAGGTAATGTTTCACTTCTTAAAGTTTTAAAATTTACCGCATCATTTTCATCTTTTGGATCATTTACAAACTTTAAACGTTTGTTATTTATATCATAATCTCCATCGGATGTTAGTGGTAAACCACCTCTTTTTCCATAAGATCCTGATTTGCTTCCAGTTTCGGAATACCGTCCAAACTTATCCACACTCATGGTTATACTGAATATCTAATCAGTTATACTTGTATTATATATACTCATATTTTTTATGCAATTACTCCTCGATTTCGCAGTTCGCCGACCAAAGCTACCCATTCATTTTCTAAACCACTATGTCCGGCTTGTTTAGCTTCATATATCAACTTCATTCTGTCAACCAATTTGTTTATATCGTTGTAGTATATTATATTAGTATCATACAAGTTTTTTAATAATCCTTTTCCTGATAAATTTGATTGATTTGTTTTTCTTCTTTTATGTAAAATATTTATTTCAGCAGAAGATAATGATTTTCTTTTTATGGGTTCCCTTCTTTTTGGTGGGAAAAGTTTAGCAATAATAGTTTTATATTTTTCTGATGCATTTCTATGAACATTAAAATTTTTAGAATAATTTTTCTTATGCGCATTTGTATCCTCCAATATTTGTTTAAAAATGTTTAAATCCTTTTTAGTATATTTATTAGGTTTCGGCTTAAAAATAAGTTCAAACAATCCTTTTGTACCCTTGTATTGTTTATTATTTATAATAATATTGTCATGTTCGTCTACATCAAGTTTGCTATCTCCAATCATTAGCCCATTTTCTTCTATTCTAGCACCAAAAGTATGATATTTTCGAGTTGGTTGTGCAGAATGTAACATTTTTAATACAAATTGTCTTGCAAGCGGCCCTTTATACGCAATATCCGAGCCCAATTTGCTCAAGTTGGATGGATTAATAGGCTCTTCTTCTTCTTGTTGTTCTTCGCTTGTAGAAAGACCTTCTTTTTCTGTTAAAACATCCGTTTCTTCACCTAGTTCGCTTTCTTCTTCAGTTGTTTCTCCTTGTTGTGTAAAACTTGTATCACTTTCATATTCTTCTTTTTGTTCAAATTTTGAAATGGGTAAAATAGCATCTCCGGAAAAATTAAATGTTGAATGTTTAACATTTTGTCCTAATTGTTTTAATGGCTCAGTAATAGGTTTAAATGTTGATTCCAGAAATTTCTCTCTTTCACTTATTCCTAATCTTAACGCTCTGTTTTTATGTCTAATAGAATCACTAAGTGATTTTATTTCTTTTAATAGCTTTTCCTGATTAACCATGTTTACACCATGAAGACTTGTACGATAATGTTGTTAATTAATGTATTAAAACAAATTTATCAAAACCTATGCGGTAACGACCATCTGTTATAGCTTTATCTTTCATAATTACCAAAAATCCATATTTTTCCGCCCAAGCTTTTCCACAAAGCTCTTTGAATTTATCAAATGACATATCAGCATTTACATGATCGTTGTATATATGTTTTAGGTTTGTATCGTCTTGTTTGAATAAAACTAAAATATTTGCATTGTCTCTAATTAGTTGTTTTGGAATTTTGCTATATGTTTGTCCGATATATATGCTATCAATATTATTATGTCTTCCCATGGCAAAATAGTTTCTAATAGTATCATGATTTTCACTAGATACATCATCAAATACAAATACAGAATACGGCTTAGCCTGGTCTGGTTGCATAACACTGTCACTAGCATTAAATTTGTAATAGTTAACATCAGGCACATCAGTCAGGATCTTTTCCAACAATTGATACTTTGGTTGATGTAAGGACTTTGAAAAAATATATAGGTTATTAAATCGCAATCCTTTTGTGTTTGTAATTAAGTTAAACACAACGTTAGTTTTGCCACAGTTTGAAGGACCGCTGACTATACATCGTACAGTGTTTGGAAATAAACTGCCGTGTTTACCATTGTTGATTTTAACGTTATCTACGGTTAAATCATCAATGTTATTAATATTAAATTTATCTTTATGGTGAATAATCTCCATCTTATTCAAAGGCAGAAGAGTAAATAAGTTGATTTAAAACTAAATCAAATCTTTTATAGGTATCCACGAATCTTCAGTTTTATCAAACCCCAACCAACGTACTTTAACTTGGTCTTTTTTCCTTTGCAACACCTTTTCAACAAGATAAACATCGCCTACTGTTGACTTTAACAATTCATGTCCGTAAAAACCGCCTTGTAACAAATTTCCTTTGTTATCTTTTAAAATATAAGTTTCCGGTACAGTAGGTTGTACTTTATACACTGTAAAAACTTCGTTTGTCCAATTGGGCAGGTATTTTTTAGTAAACACTCCTTTGTATTTACTAATTCGAACTTTATCATTTACATTAAATTTTCTTGGTTTTCTTTGTTCCGCTTTTGGCTGTGTATTCTTTTTAATTCGTTGTAAAACTAGTTTAGCGTTTTTCTTACTCACTTTGTTGGGTGCCATACCGATAGTTCTATGAAACTTGTTGTTGTAATCGCTTATTAATTTTGGTAAGATATCAACCCATACGTAAGAACCTCTTTTCGAAAACATTTTATACATTGCACCTTTTAAGGTTCTATTAAATCTTTCAATTATAGCTGCCTTTTTCTCAGAATTTGTGGAATAATGATTTATGTTATATTTTTTCATTAATAAGGCAAAAGGTTTATTAAAAAATTCTTTCCCATCATCAGTTTGTAAATGTTTAATTTTATTTTTATCTCTTTTTATAGCTACTTCCATAGCTTTTGTTATGCTGTTACCAGTTTTGTCTTTTAATGGCAAAGCATCTGCAACTTTAGTAAAACAATTAATAATCGTAAGTATGTATTTAAATCCTTTATTTATTTTACTATGCGGTTGCATTTCAATTAAATCTGCTTGATATAAATCATTTATTCCTTTTACAACAGTATTTCGTCGTGGAAACTTTATTCTTGCAGGTTTATGAAGTTCATTAACAATCTTTTCCTTTAAGTCTGTCATGATGATTTTACTAACAAAGTCAAGTTAGTATTGAGTGTTTCTTTTTCTGCATCCGCTTTTATAGTTCAAGGTCATTTCAACATATTTTAAAAAAAGGGGAAATCACAGCGAGCATGCTGTGATTTCCCCTTTTTTTTCTTATTTTCTTTTTTTCTTTTTTTATTTTTTTTCTTTTTTTTTCTTTTTTTCTTTTTTTCTTTTTCTTTTTACTCATTGATAGGATTGAGAGAGTAGTGGCCGAATGGTAAAGTGTGAATTTTGTCTGGAAGAATGTGTCGTTTGTCATCATTGGAGCAGAGTGCTTTTTTCACTTCTGTTACGCTGTACAGTTGATGGTTGAAACTTCTGATGGTGTTGAATTTTGCAGTTATAGTCGTTTCTTCAAATAAGCATTGCTTGTAGTGTTCAAAATTTACATTCTTCTTAAGATACAAACTTTTTACTCCCTTAGCTTTTTTAATAATATTGTTTTCTTCTTTATGCAATTGTAGTGAATACAATTTTGACATTAGTGCAATAAGTTCTTTCAGTAAAATTCCATTTGCTTCGTCTTTAAATTTTCCAAGTTTCTTTTTGTTCCGATCATTGTCATAATTTAAATGATCTTTTGGATAGTCACTAAAATCAAATTCATTTTTGTGAACAAATGTTCGAAGATCCAAATACATATCTTCAGTAAGAATCCAGTAGATGAAAGCGTCCGTGTCCATGTAGGCGATTCCGATGTTATCTCTACCGTAGAAGGCGACCATTTTGTTGTAGTGGAAATCGTACATGTGGGTTTTGGAAATATCCAAGATTGACATTCCAACGTACAACGGACGATCCATTTTCACGCTTGTCTTCTTCATAGATACTGCCACAAGGTTTTCATTGATGATAACGGATGTTTCAAAGTTTGGTTTTTGTACAAGTTTTTCTAGTTTTATAGGATCTGTAATTAATTTAACATTTTTGTGTTTTCTTTTGTTTTCCAATGCTTTTCCAAATATCGCATTATTCATTAATTTAAAAAAGTCCTTTTGAAATGTTGATGTTGCAGCTGCTCTTCTTCTGGTGTTTGAATCAATGTACGGTTTTAACCAGCAAGATTGGGAAAATTTTAAAACTCTATGAATTTTGGTTATACGTAAACCCAATTGGAGTGCTTGTTGAACAACCCAAAAGTGAGCTACGTATCTTTGTTTATTTTCAAGAGTCATCATTAATTTTGGATGTTTGCCAATTGGTGAAACTTCTGTTTTTGCAAGGAGCGGAAGATCGTAATGAAAATCATGCAAGTGTTCTGGATATTCAAAGTCACAGTCCAATATGTATCCGGTGTCTCCGTCTTTTGAAATTTGCGAAATATCACCAATAGAGTCTGGATTAACCCATTCAAAGTTTCCAAAAGGAAGTGGATTAGACATGGCCCATCCGTATAAATTGTTGGCATCGAAATATCCTAAGAACACTGATGGTTTTTCTTTATCGTAGTTTGGAAGATATTTGTTGTTAGCTTTAACATGTCTAGTAACACTTTGGGTCAATCCACCTCTAACGCCCGATTCGATCATCAACACCATGTCAATATCTGTTAATAATTGAAGGTTGCACTTTGTTTCTTTTAGCATAGCTTGCCAAGCTAGTCCTGGAGAAGTATAAGAATGAAGAGGGTCTAATCCGTAAGCTTCAAAGCAGGTGTTTCTAAATTCTTCCATCACATCGCAGAGAAGGGTCACATCAAGTTTTACATAAAAGTCAGAATAATCTCCCAGAGTGTTCATTTCCAATTCGTCCCAAACTCTGCATGCGTGTTGATAGTCTTCAGGTGAAATGTCCAAATCGGTAAGTTTACTTTTGAAAGCTTCTGGTGGAGGAAGTGACGTTTCTTGAAATTTATGTAGTCCATCGATGTAATCATACGGGAAAACTCCTTTCCGAAGAACCAAATCCATTTTTCCTGCAGGTACAATTTTGCTTGTTTCTATTAAATTTTGTCTTCTTAAATGTTCAGAAAGTTTCATAAGACTGGAAGGCATAAATCGAAAAGAATCAACAAATCTAAGTTTAATTTTGCCCACCTTTTTTGAAAAGCTTATAAATTTTTCCATAGTTTGTGCTATAACGTCTATTTCACCGTTGTCTCTTGCTAATTCGGGAATGATAAAATGTCCATCGTATCCGCTAAGATTGTGAAAAACCACGGGAATAAAAGATGGTAGTTTGTAGTTGATGTTACATCCGTTGCAAGCTGCACCTCTGTAGGCTCCTGTCAGATGGTCATGGTCGCGAACTTTAACTTTAGTTTCTGTAAATTGATTGTTACACAAATAGCATGTTGTTGTCGAATCATAAAGATAAATTTCTTCCGGTGTCATAGGTGACATAGGAACCACATTGCTATACATTGCTTCCACTTTCCCAGCGATGTCGTATAAATCATCAACAAAGTATCGAGCTGCTTCTTCTCCACGATAAATCTTTGGTGTAGATGTCAAACCATATTCTTGAAGATGTTCTTCAGGCAGAGTGGATTTTACTATTAAACAGTAGCTGTTTGGTTTGTGAAGTTGATACTTTGTTCTGCTTGTAATTTCCTCTCCTTCTTCTTGTTCAAGTGGAAGCAATGAAGATTCAAAATCTGCATACACTACAACGGGAATTCTGTATTGTTGGATAACTTTATCAAATTTTACTTGTGATCTGCTAGGGTGTGGTAATTTAATTCTTACTTCATAGTTTCCATTGCATAATTTTTGATGTTCCATCAGCCATTCTGAACCACCTCTTCTTAATGGTTTGTTTACAAAACAAAAACATCTTTTACAAGTGGTTTTTTCTACTTTATGTTTTGATAACTGTTTGCAAACTAGAGCTTCGAAATCTTTAATATATACATAATGTGAAATATCACCTTTTGTTATTAATAATAAATCGGTATGATCTCTGCGTTCGGTGGGTGTTATACGTAAGGGATAGACATTGTTGGATGAATCTAAGCCAAAGATGTTTACAGATGCAAAAGGATTTTTCTTTTCAAATTTTGATATGTCTTGAATTGAAACAGGATAAGTCATGCCTTGAAAGTTATACATATAGGAAACCTCATCGTATGCTCTACTCGGTCGTTCCACATGATCTTCTACATATTTTGCAAGCATTGCATACTTGAAACATTCGGCATTTTCATTTTGTACATTAACACAAGATTTGGTTACTTGAATCTTCCTTGGCAAAGCAATATAACTACTACCTCTCATTCCATATCCATGTTTATGAACTCTCGTATCTAAGCTTGTTATACTTAACAAACTCCATCCAGAACCTCTTCCTTCATGTTCTTGTAATTTTGTTAAAAGTTCTTCAAAACAATCATCCACAATTGAGCTTATATCCGATGCAAACATGATGGTTTTGTTTTTAGTTAAAAATCCTCTTGGTGATGTTTCATTCTGAACATTTGTAAATACAGTATCTAATAATATTCCAAACTTTATAAAATTTAATCTTCTTAGTTCATTCTTCAATGTTTCTGTTACTAATGTTTTTGCTTTCAATATAAATTGTGCTAGTTGCAATTGAGCATTGTCAATCTTAAAATGAGTTACTACACTGCCTGGTAAAGCTCGGGCGTATAATTCCACATCCAAAGATGGTCCGGGTGCGTATTGAATAACACTTGGTCTTGAATTTAGTTGTTGTTGATGGGTAGCCAGCATTTGATCTAATTCTTCTAAATCTTCTTCTTCTGCATTGTTTCTTGTTTCGTTGTTATGGTACACTTCTTTGTGTATTTGTAGTAAGTTTTCATTTTCAAAAGATTCTTCACAACTGATGCAGTAATACATGACGTAGGTGTGCTCTCCACAAAAGTTGCAGTAATAATAAGAACCACTCTTAAACTACCCCTATTTATAGACTACCCCCCACCACTTTTTCTGTATTAAACACAAAAAGTGTTAATAACAGTTAAATTTCTTATATTTCAAAACTCCTAAGTGTCAAGGTCAAATAATGCAAGTTTAAAAAAACATCTAAGTGTCAAATAATGCAAATATTAAAAAAATCTAAGTGTCAAGGTCAAATAATGAAAGTTTTAGAAAAAATCTAAGTCTCAAGGTCAAATAATGGAAGTTTTAAAAAAATTCTAAGTCTCAAGGTCAAAATGGAAGTTTTAAAAAAAATCTAAGTGCCAACGTCAAATAATTTAAGTTCAAAATAATACATATATTATGTGTCGTAAGTGTGATCATCATTGCTGTTGTTTAAATATGTTATTTCCAAATCGTTATCGCTTTCATCTTCCTCCATGTCCGATGCCGGAAACAAACGTCGCCGAACAAGAGCATGTATATATTGTACTGGATCATAGTTAATTGTTACAACATGTGTTAACGGTGTTTCGTCGCCTATTGCTACTGGTACTTCCAAAATATTTTCTTCATCACTTGTAGCATCAGACGTAGCATCGGATGTAGCATCGGATGTAGCATCGGATGTAGCATCAGATGTATCTTCTACTGGAATCAAACTATTTTCAAAAATACTTTCGTCATCCGTTAAGTCTTCTGGTTCAACTATTTTATATATTTTTTCACAAATTGTACATCCAAAAGGAAAATTGTTGTCTGTTGGAGGCATTATAAAAGAAACTTGATATTGTAAAATAAATGTTGAAGCAAATGTTTGAAAATTTTTCTAAGTCCGAAAGTATTAATTATTAGGAAGTTTTACAAGTCCAATGTAAAGAAAGAAGTGTTGTTGCCTGTTTAAACAGTTGCAAAAGAATGATAGGTTTGAAAATTTTTCAAAGTCCTAAAATATTAAATATTGAGAAGTTTTAACACTTAAAATATTTACAAATCCAATGTAAAGTAAAGAAAGAAATGTTGTTGCCTGTTGGAACAATGGCAAAAGAATGATGGAAACCAAACCCGCAGTAAGGGTCCTGTGGTTTGGGAGGGGGTAAGCGAGGAGGGGGGATGACCTCAAGCCGAGTTGGGGTCCGGGATCTGCGCGTGTGGTTCGGCATCAGTTGCTCGCTAGACAGTGAGGTGGTAACATGTTCAGAAGGCGCCCTGAACATTTTATCATTTTTGCTGTTTGGTGAAAATATCTTGGTGTTATTTGTATAATAACATCTTGACGTAGGACTGATTAATTTTAAGGCATGGTAGTTGTTTGTGCTTGTAGATACCCTAGGGTTTGTAGTTTGTTTTTAATTTGCTGGTTTGGTAGTTAGTATTATTTTAAAATCTTTCTTTTACTTACAATATATTTCTGCCTGGAATGTTTAAATTTAAAGTAAAATTTTTGTTTTTAAGAATGTTATATGATATGTTTTTAATACCTTTCTATTCCAATTTCCTTTTTCCAACAAGCTTGTTGAGGGCATTCCCTCTCTTGTCTTGTACTCCTTTTTAGTTAGGGACACCTTTCAATTCCAATTTCCTTTCCTTTTTTCCTTCCATCTTTTGCATGGTAAAACCAATAATGGTAAAACCGGCTACCGCTTTTGTAGTGATTACGCTCACCAAAGCGGGTCACTTACAACCTCTATACGTGCTGGATGGGTAGTTCGCCTACCTCCGGAGTTTCGCTAGACCTCAGTTGTTCTGCGTCGCTAATGGCGAGACACTGGCTCCTTTAGTGTTAGGAAATAAAAAACATATTTGTATAACATTTTTTCCTAAATTTAATTAAGCAACTTGCTATTTCAAAATAACATTTTTGTTTTAGCTTAGCGTTGTGCGCTTATGGTGAGGTGTGTGAGTTCGCTTACGTGATGATCACACTGTAATCATGATGTGCAGCGCTGGGCTGTCTAGCTATTTTTTTTAACTAAATTTTATTTCTTAATTTTTTTATTTTTATTAATTCTTAAACTCTAGGCAGATTGTATTGTAAATTAGCTTTTCTTCTTTTAGGTTTCCGGGGGTGTACGGTTCTGTCAAACCGTACACCCCCATTTTCTTTTTAGTTATCGAATGACCTTGACCTACTTATTTTCAAGGTCAACAAAAAGACTTAGCGAAAATTTCTAAGTCTCAAGGTCATTTATATATAGGTAGATTTAGCTTTTCTTCTGTTAGGTTTCTGAGGTGTACGGTTCTGTAAAACCGTACACCTCCATTTTCTTTTTAATTATTGAATGACCTTGACCTATTTATTTTCAAGGTCAATAGCAGTTAGCGAAAATTTATAAGTGTAAAAAGTAGGTCAAGGTCACCAAAAAATACCCTATGAACGGGGGAATAGACCGCTAAGTAATTCTTTTAGAATTACAAAGTGGTCTATTCCCCCGCTCCTATTTTTTTTATTTCATTTTTACACTAACCTCTCAGTTTTAACAAAATGAGGTATTTGTTGTGCGCATTGCATAATGTTTGATTTACACAACACATCTTTTACCCTTTTTTAATAATATACGAACATTGTTCTTTTTAGGACTAGATTGTAAAAAGTAAAAAGTCATTTTGTTATCCCGCTTTTATAAGAAATTAACCCTCCATTGTAAATTTTGAAAATAGGTCAAGGTCATTCAAAAATACCCTATGAGCGGGGGAATAGACCGCTAAGTAATTCTTTTGGAATTACAAAGTGGTCTATTCCCCCGCTCCATTTTTTTTTGTCTTGTGTTTAATTTGACCATTTAACTTTATCAGATGGAGATTTTCTTACTAAATAATAATGAACATTACTGATATTTGGAATTTGAAGATTTACTGGTAATTTGAGCAAGTAGAGTTCATCACAACATCTAAGAACAACATCCCTGTTACTGATCTTTTTTACAAAAACATATTTGTGGTTTAATTTCAATCTGTTGATTTTAATTCTTTTATAGTTTTCAATTTTTTCTGGCAATTCACTTTTCCGGAAGGTTCAATTTTGACTTTTTTAGAAGGTTGAATTTTGACTTTTTCGGAAGGTTCACGTTTGTTATGCAAATTACACAATTTTTCACCTACACTACACAACTTCACACACCTTTCACCTTTGTTCGCTCCTTTTTTTAAAATATGAGCGCATTGTTCTTTCTTAAAACAGGATTTTCTTAATTTTTGAAGTTTTTGAAGTTTTTCAGAAATTTTCTTAGGAGATTTTTTTGGTGAAGATTTTTTTGGAGAATGAGATTTTTTCGGTGAAGATTTTTTTGGAGAAGGAGATTTTTGTTTCACAATAGAAACAACAGATGATGATGATGATGTTCTTGATGACGAGGAAGAAGACCTGGACGAAGACGAAGTGCCTGCCATAGCGCTGGATCCTAAGAAAGTAAAGATTACTCTGTTTACCCTGCCTTTATAACAGCTCCCCACCCATTTACCCCCTCTACTTTTCGACGTCAAAAAAATATTCATCCAAGCTTTCTAACACTGGCAAGGAAACAGTTTCAAAAGGTTGATACAAAATTTCATAAATGTCTTGATTTAAATTTTGCGAAGTTTGAAGATATTCTTCTATTTCCTGTACAAATTTCTGTTCGAATTGTTGGAATTCTTCTATATCCTGTAAAAATGTCTGTTCGGATTGTTCAAATTCTTGTTGTTCTAAGTTAAATGTTGGTGATTTCAAGTCTTCTTCCAATTTTTTAATGTAATCTATTGCATTTTGAACTATAGATTGTCTGTTAATTTTTTTTTGTTTTTGACTTTCCGGTACAACTAATTTTAATTTTTCAAAAGCTTTTTTTAATCTGTGTTGTCTTCTTTGTTCCCTTCGGTTTCTACTTAATCTTTGATCATTCAGGTATTTTTGGAAAGATTCCATAACGTTTTGTTGATTCAAAATGTAGCAAACTATTAATTCTATCCGCTCAATATATAGTGGAAACCCGGGGGAGGGGGAATCACCTTCGCCATCAAGGTGATTGGTACGTATTTAAAGCTTTGAGGTTTGCATAGCCAGACCATAACTATGAGCTCCTTGTACGAGTTGTGTTTGCAGCGTATCTGCTCAGACAACCCTATGCTTCGGCAAATTAGGGAGGTGTCAGAGCCGCTGCCGCAAATCTTGCAAGGCGAGCTCATTTATGAGCACAAAAAACGGTGTGTTTCTAAAACTAAAATTTGGTGGGAAATGCCAAATGCTGGCAAAAAAATATGCGGCCTATGTCACATGGTACGTTTTCATTAACTGAATTGTTTTTTCTATTTACAATATATTATTTTATTAATTTTCTTTAAATTAATATTTTTTTTTAGCGGCTTCCTGGTGCGAATCCGGATCAAGAACTGTACAGATACCTGAAACATGCATCTGAAAATGTAGGATACAAATTGAAGACGCCAATAACGCAAGAATATTGTCATCTTTGTGGTTGGTTTCCTCTGGAGCAATATGATATTAAATGTATGTGTTTATAAACACATATCAATAGAAGAAATTAAATAGGAGCGGGGAACAGAGCAGCTTGTGGTTTAACCACTTACTGCTCTGTTCCCCGTTCATAGGGTATGTTCAGATGACCTTGACCTAGTTATTTTGAAGGTTTATTGTAACTTAACAAAAATTTTCTAAGTCCATAACGAGGTCAAGGTCATTTAAATCTTAGCGGAAGAATGAAAAGAATAGCTACCAACATGCATTGTTGGTATCTATTCTTTTCTTTCCTCCTAGAAAACCCCCTTAGTCCGTGTCAACTTTGATGTAAAGTTTTGTACAAAATTGTACATAATAAAGGACCCATGATTCAAGTCCTTCGTAATCCATAGAATCCGAAGTGCAACAGATTTTTGTACCGTCTGCTTTAACAGCTTCAAGTACTCCACTGATGCAATTCAGATTGCTATGATACGTTTTTATGTACCATAGTACTCTTTTGGCTTCAACAAAGTTGTGCACAGCACCAAAGATCATGAGGGATTCCATGGCAAATATAACCACAAGACTGCAGCACACCTTATATATACTGTCGGTCCAAGGCGGCGGCCTCCTATGGCGACCTGGTTAACCCAATGGAGGGCGTTGTCCTTTGCCATCAAGGTGATTGGTACGTATTTAAGGCTGTGAGGTGAGCATAGTCAGCCCATAACAATGAGCTCCTTGTACGAGTTATGTTTGCAGCGGATCTGCTCAGACAACCCTATGCTTCGGCAAATTAGGGAGGTGTCAGAGCCGCTGCCGCAAATCTTGCAAAGCGAGCTCATTACTGAGCACAAGAAACGTTGTATATTTAAAACCAAAATTTGGTTTCAATTGGCAGATGGCGAGAAAATATGTGCCCTATGTGACTGGGTACGTTTTCATTAACAGTATTGTTCTTTTCTATTTACAATATATTATTTTATTAAATATCATTAAACTATTTTTTTTTTAGGCTCTTCCTTCAGCCGAAGAGGGAGAACCGTTGCATAGGCAAATGATATACCGATTTGGAATCATAGGATACAAACTGGAAACACCAAGACCGCAAGAATTGTGCCAGCTGTGTGGATTCTTCCCATTTGCTAAATATCAAGTTAAATGTATGTGTTTATAAACATATATTATATGTTTATAAAGACATATCAATAAAAGAAATTAAATAGGGACGGGGAACAGAGCAGTTTGTGGTTTAACCACTTACTGCTCTGTTCCCCGTTCATAGGGTATCTTCAGATGACCTTGACCCACTTTTTAAGAACTCTATGGTGGGGGGAAATGCATATATATAAACCGTGGATTAAGTAAAAGACAACATTTCCCTCATCAGCATGGAAACTTTCCGGATGTCTTACAATGTTCATTGCACTCCTGTACAACATGTTCATTTTATGTTAAATTTAATCCATTTTCTTCAAAATGTAAATTTTTTTGCAATTTCTGTTACTGGAGAAAGATGGGTAAATTTAACATTAGAAACTGTCATGGTTACAATCAACCCTTTAATAGATCCTAATTGGTTTTCAACAGTGGAATCATATATTGATACTATGGCTTTCGAACAAGGATATCATTATCTTTGGGTTGATGTTAGTTACATCAACTTTCAAAACGAAACAGATGATGATGATGGATATGATTCTGCCACATAAAAAATAGACATTAACGGAACTTCTTTCCCTGCCTTTTAGGAAAAAAGAGAGGAACAGTGTTAATTAATAACACTGTTCCTCTCTTTTTTCCGCTTAAAGTTAAATGACCTTGACCTAATTTTTATAGTTAAGAAATAATAAGTAAAAAAGAAAGAAGAAAAAAAGAAATAATAAGTAAATAATAAGTAAAAAATAATAGAAAATGTACATTTTTTTTAAGTTTTTGCGTTATAACTTTTACACCGTTGGTTATATCGAAAAATGTTACTGGACCTTTTTTGTTTGTCTTTTAATTCCGCTTAATTTGACTACCCGCACGATGGATTTGGAGCATTTTTGTTATATCCACTGCCATCGTGTACGGCGACGCAGTTCTAAAGTTGAACGGCGACGAAATCAAGTAACCGGTTTTGCCGGAGGGGGGAGGGGGGTCTTCGCGGGGGGGGGGAGGGGAGGGGGGAGGGGGGGAGGGGGGGGGGAGGGGGGGAGGGGGGGGAGGGGGGGGAGGGGGGGAGGGGGGGGAGGGGGGGTGGGGGGGGTTTCGCGGGGGGAGGGGGGGGGATATAACAAAAAATGCTCCAAATCTATCGTGCGGGTAGTCAAATTAAGCGGAATTAAAAGACAAACAAAAAAGGTCCAGTAACATTTTTTGATTAAACCAACGGTATAAAAGTTATGACGCAAAAACTCAAAAATATTAATAACCAACGCGAAAACTAAACTCACCATCAACAGAAATTAAAACATTTACAAAAACCCAAATGTTAAAAATAATAATTATTTAATAAAAGATACAACACAAAACTAAAATCTTAGGTTATTTAAAACTTTAACAAAATATTTAAGTCTCAAAAGTAGAGTTTTAAAATCAATCAATATATAAGTCAAACAAGTAAGTCTTTTGAAATTAAAATATCTAAGTCTAAAAAATAGGTCATTTAAAATAATTCTAAGTCCGAAAGTAGAACAATCAAAACTAGGTCAAGGTCATTTAAAAATTATAAAAAAAAGGGGGGTGGGGAAGCGTGGGGTCCCTACCTTATTCTACTACTTTATTTCTATACTACTTTATTATAACTTATGCTACCCCTTAAATGCTATCATGCATGCGGTTACGGTGTGATCATCACGTAAGCGAACTCACACACCTCACCGCCCTATCATATCTTAACCCCTACCTAACGTTCCCCCTATTCTATCTTATACTATGTAATATTACAGTTACGGTGTGATCATCACGTAAGCGAACTCACACACCTCCCTATAATATTACACCTAACTTAATATTACAGTTACGGTGTGATCATCACGTAAGCGAACTCACACACCTCACCGTAATATTAACCCTGACAATTAAACCACGCAGGAAATGGAAAGGTAGGTGGATTGCCATTGCGACCGACTATTATAGGAGGGCGCCTCTCCCACAATAGCCGAACGCAGTGTGTGCTTGACATAAGCCATCCCACACACCATGGCGAACATTACGTTACAGCATAACCCTCCACGTAAGCGGACCAGTTACACCTTCACCGTAATGCCAAAGAGAAACGTTGCGCGCTTGCTTATATCAGCGAGCTCGAGACTCGACCTCGCTAGCGAGCCTTGACTAGTAGGTCAACGTGTCGCTCTGCCGGGGCCGGTAGCCTTGGCCGGGTCGCTAGCCACCGCTCTCACAACTTCGTCTGGCCTACTTGGACCTGGTCGCTAGCCTCAGCTTTCACTACCTTGACTACAAGGTTGTTGTGTCTGCTGCCTATAAGAACCCCATTCGCCCGCCTTGTGTTATTCTGCCACTCGCCACCATCGCTGTTACTATCCATTCCCACGTTTTTTAACCATTTTTCCTATTTCATTATATTATCCATTTTATTATTCTTTTTATATCAACATGAACTCCTCTGCATCTTCTTCATCTACCCCCATTCTCCTGAGTCTGCTGCAGAAACCTCTGCAGCAGAAACCAACTACAATTCCGGTATCTATTGACCTTTCTTCTATTTCGACTGATTTTCTTCAAAAAAAACAAACTTCTCCCGTCCTCTCCTCCTCCATTAACGAAATAATAGCTGATGCTCTTAATGAAGATCAACCCCAATTATTTCAGAATCCCACACCAGTTACAGAAACATCAACGCCGCAAATTGAAGACATTCCGATCGCTCCAATTTGTGACGATATTTTAACTGAAGACTGGATGGAGTTGTGCGGACTGCACCCTTCTTCTACCCCCCAACAAATTCAACCCGCACCAATCAAAGAAACCCCCACCCCCCAAACAATTCATCCCGCACCAGTAAAGAACATCAGGCTAAAGGAATTAAAGAAAAACAAAAAATATAACCTGTACAGAATTGAAGAAAACAAAATTTATATCTACAACGAGGAGAGGACGAAAATTTATATCCTCACAACTCCAAAAACCAAACCACCACTTGTCCCAACAGATCCAAAATTTTTACTAGTAACAGCGGAGGGTGGAAAATTGAGAATAAATATATTAAATTAAACCTTATATTCCTTCCCCTCCTCAATCAAAGTCCACCCTGGTGGCAAAATCGGCCCTTCTAAGGGCCACCTAAGACTTTCAAATTTAGGCTTAAGTTAGGGCCTCAACCCTTGGTGACTACAAGCGGTTCATATACCTCTAAGTCCCAAAGGTTGAGTCAATAGCGGGGGGCTTTCGCTAAAGCCTCAACCCTTGGTGACTAACAAGTGGTCTGTGTACCACTAAGTCACAAAGGGTTGGACGCTAAAGCCTCAACCCTTGGTGACTAACAAGCGGTTCACATAACTCTAAGTCCCAAAGGTTGAGTCAATAGCGGGGAGCTTTCGCTAAAGCCTTAACGTTTGGTGACTAACAAGAGGTCCGTGTACCTCTAAGTCCCATAGGGGCTTTCACAAACCACCCCTTGTTAGTCACCAAGGGTTGAGGCTTAAACTTAAGCCTAAATTTGAAAGTCTTAGGTCGGCCCTTAGAAGGGCCTTTTTTTTGCCACCAGGGTGGACTTTGGAGGTGGGAAAAGGTTTTACTCGGTAATATTTATGTTTAACTTGGCACCTTTTTTATTTATTATCAAGTGTCGAGGGTTAAGGGGAATAGGAATTTTTTTGGGAATGTCAATGACATAAATTTTGGTTTTTTCAGAATTAAAAATGAAAATAGAAGAAGATAAATGTCTTAGGATTTCATATTTTCGGTTAAGTTTCAGTTTTTTTAGATGAAATTTTTGCTGGGGTACGTTTGAAGATACAGGTGATATAGGTGGTTTGGTGCGAATTTTGGATGGTTCGGTGCGAATTTTGGTGCCGGTAAGAATGTTTTTCCAAACTTGCTGAAAAGGTTTTCGAGCAATAGTGGTTGTAACATCATACCAATCACGATTGTTGTTCGATTGAATAATTCGTACCCCAAGCAGTTGAAGATAGGAATACCAGTTATACCAAATCTCGGTATACTCGGAGCGGTTCATTGTGAAATTGAAGTAGGTGTTGTTAGGACGGTGGCAAAGGAAAGAATAACTTGTCGAGTGTAGAGTGTAGAGTGTGTTAAGCAATCAAGGACAGGTGTGCCGGGTGATGCAACAAGGACGACGACCTGTATTCGCCGGCCGGCCGCAAGCGAAAGTGCGGCGCAAGGTCAACCAGTTGTATTGCTAACTGGTCGGCAACAAGCGAAAGCATGCGAGGTCAAACCCGGCCCACTCGGTCTCGTTTATCTTTTAAAACTCGCATGATAGGGTTTGCAAACATATTAATTCAAATATGTTGTAAAAATTTTCTTACGATATTTTGTTACAAATCTTTTTAAGGCAAATGTTAAGAAACCATGTTTCTATTTTAATCGCAACTACAGTTTCGATTTCTTTAACTAAATATTATAGCTAAGTATTAAAGTAATATAATAAAGTAGCATCTTTAAAAATATTGTAACTTGTACAAAGTTAAATAAGTATTTTAAGCCAAATGTTAAAAACAATTGTTTAGTACTGAGATGTTCACCCTACAACACCTACGTTAGAACTAACACTACAAATCCAAAAATTGCGAGGAGTCTCTCATGGTGGTGGGGGGAGGGCAGATGTTCCGAGCTGCACATGTCAAGGGAGGTTGCAACGCCGATACTGACACATCAGTTTGCTAGTAGAACTGGCAGAGTAAACATCTAAATAAACATGAGTTCTGTTTTATATGTTTCTTTTATTAAAGATGGACTTTGCATTGAAACGCAAAGTTTTCCTATTGATGCAGATCCTATACAACAAATTTTAGTACATCCTCCAGAAAGTTATGATTCCATCTACATTTCAGTGCAAGAAACAAACGACCCCCCACCACCAACAACTCCTGATGCACAGTAGGACACGGCTACCACACGTCATTAAAGCTTCAGCTCTTTACCCGAGCACACATGGACTCTGAGCTTCAATATAATACTGTTTCTTCTACATCTACACCAACTTCCGAACAATTACCTACTACAAATGAAACTACTACAAGTCTACAAGTAAATGAAATTTCATCAACTGTTAGTTCTGATGCGCAAGCAATAATGTTATCATTAATTGGTTTCGACTAAAAATTCAACAATGGAAGAAGAAAGAAATTCGCTACTTTACAACTTGGTTTTTGTGAACCCGTCGAAATTTATTATTTGCCTACTTTCATTTTTATGTGGTTACAATTTTGGTTACCTTGTTCAGGAAATGCTAACAGATAAAAAGGAAGAACATTCGCTATATTTTAAAGTTTATGTTTATGTAATTGCATCTTTATTTGGATACTTTGTAGCAGGATATTTTCTTGTTAATTTGTCAATTCCATTTTTTACATGGTATTTTAACAGACGTGAAAATCAACAAAACAACAGTTTGTAAAAAGAAACAAAAATTATCTTGCATTTTCGGATTTTCCGAAAATGCAAGATCTTTTTTAAAAACACCCCCAAAAGACCTTGACACACTTCCGGCCATTTAAAATTTAAATACCCAGCACAGCAGGGCATTTAAACTTTAAATACCCACCAAAAACACGTCACAGCTACGTCACAGCTGATGACGTCACTTCCGGTCACGTGACCGGAAGTAGCTGTCAAAAAATTGACTGCCTGTCAAAGTTTGATTGGGCCAGCAGCCCCACTATTGCACTACTAAAGCCCATGTTAAATGTGCAATCTTGAAGACATTTAAATTTGCATCAATTAAACTCAAGTACTGCACATTTAACATGGGCTTTATATGGTAAAGTATAGTTTTTTGCGTATAACTACAAAACCAACAAAGATAGCAGCTAGATGTAAATTGAAAAGTTGTTGGTCTTTGCAAGACCTGTAAAATGATGTGCTATTTTACATATGCTGCCATTTAAATTTTTAGACTTTCAGGGCTACCAACAATAAAACAAAATAAAATGTTCTGTCAAAAACTTTTAATTCTTAAATGATGGCATGTCGTATATCAAATTAAAGCCGAGTTAACGAGGATTAATAATTTTTAAACAGGCCAAAAATACGTTTTGTAGTTCTTGAGATACAGGGTATTCCGTAAATACCAATATTTTTCACGAAAATGGCCGCCATTTTGAAGTGAATAAAGATAAGTGAATTCTGTTCTCACCAAATTGTTTGTCGTATTTAGAGCTTTAAACGATGCATGACATACATACATACATGACATATGTTTACATTTAAAAATTCTGAGATTCGAACCCATGACCCCCGGTTTTTGGAACACCCTGTATTTTGATAAGCTTAAAAATATTTTTATGTTGTTCCTTGTAGTCGATTTAGTGGGGAATGATTTTGTTTCATCTATGTAGGACTACTAGTTCGTCCGCAATCCATTTGAGACACCTTAGGTGAGACATCCTGTATGTTATTTCAAGCGATTCCTAGTACCGTTTATGTTATACTAAAAAACCATAACTTCTGTCTAAAATTAATTACCCTCGAAAATCCAATTTAATATTTAATATAGACAATTTATCGTTTATGGCCTTTGTTGGCAGCATGCCTAGATACTAATCCAGTGCAGAGGAGTACGTGTACCAATTATCACGACATCGAGTTGTATAGCCAATAACATATCTACATGACCGATACTGCTGTCCTCCCACGTTTGAATATGTAGCCGATAACAGACTGGGAGTCATCCTAGTACATGGTCTCCATGTGTATTCACCTAGACTTGCAAATGAAATTCAGTGCAATGTGTACGTGCAAGCCACCAAAACTGTAGCTTGTTTTTTTGTGAATAAAAGCAAATAATGGGCCAGTTCATTTCGAGCGGATTTTTAATAAATTTGCCTATTACCTTTTTTTCTTATACATACTATTTCTCATGAAAACATTTCAAAAATATTTTAATTACAACTTTATAATTATTTATAAAGGGAAAGTTGATAAATTCATCAATAAAAAGATCAAGTATACCCTGATAAATGTATGATAAGTTTCTTCCCTTATAACAAATCATATATTTACCAGTTTCCTAACTGAATTCGTAAAGCTGTAGAACAATTTTCTTGTCCATAATCTTAGTAAAAATACTCAAGCAGCGCACGGTTGACGATGATAATATTTTCGTTATAGCTCTGCGAAAACTTACATGTGTTTTGGGGCTAAATAAACTCTTTTTCACCCTAGGGATAAAAATAATCAGCTGATGCCGAGGACGTATGTATGTCAACGTTGATAGTGAGCTATCGATTGCATCGATAGTGGTTATCGGTTATTATTATCAATTGTAATTAATTTTTGCATTTTTGCATTGTTGTAAGTTTAATCGATTTGTGAAACTCGCTCATTTCACAAATCGATAATTCAATGCGTTCGATAAGTCGATAGTTGTTCATTCTTGTCAGTCTAATCTGCCACAAATGAAACGGACAATCAGCTGATTGTTTTTAATAGCAAGAACAAGATGGAAGCTTCTTTGGGAGATATCTTAATACCCCCGTTGCAGCAGTCCTGCATACTCAGCGAATTTCAAGTGCATAAATAAATAATTTAAATGAAGTCTCGCATCAAGTAAAATCAATATACATTCAAAAGAAAGCGTGCAAAAATACTCTCCTAGTGGCTTTTAAGATCAACAGGCTATAAAAAATAATAGCCTATACTTGGCACGAAAATGCAATGTTCAAAACTTCAAAACAGCTGGCTTTTCCAATTTAATCGTATGGGGAAATGACCAGCTGTTTAAGTTTGAGTAAAAAATTTCATAAACATCATCAGTAAAAATCTGTATTCGCTATATTACATTTATTTGACATATTTAGTTATCTGGCCTTTAAGTAAGCCATATGTCTGTATCCACCATGTGGCTTTGAATCAAACATCAGCTCACATGTTTTAATATAAACAAAGCAGACGTTTTAGATCCCAATGCTACTTCCCAATGCTACTTAAATGGCAGTTATTTTATGTTATTTTTTGTTATCTAGCAAACTTTAAGAAATTGCAGTACTTTTCCTGAGTCCCTGACATTAAAACATTTAATTTGAGCCCTGTTCCCTCATCCTGTGATTTGCCAAATGCCCACAATTGGTATTCAAAAATAAATTATTCTTCATAAGATTAGTATGGAAAAATGCAGGTTTGCTCCCATAGAAATTTTAAAATGAGATATTATAGGCTACAATCCAATATATCTAAACTATATAAAGCCACATAACATGTTTTATCAAGATATGCTGAGGAATAAGAAAGCTATCCAATTGCATTTACCTCTCATAAGGTTAACATTGGGAAAGAGAGTACACAGGTTTGCTGCCTCAGGAATTTGATGATTTGGATATTTTAAGCCATAATCAAGTAGATATTAACTGTATGAAGCCTCATGCCATTTCTTATCAGTATATTTTGAGAAATGAGCGAACTACACAACTTATTTTATTACCCATAAGGTTAGCATGTAGAATGAGTATGCAGGTTTGCTGCAACAGGTATGTTAAAACTGGTTAGTTTTAATTCATTATTTAGTATATCTTAACTAGAAGAAGCCATATACCAAGTTTTGTCAAGAAATGTTAAAAAATAAGTAAGATATAGAATTTTTTTATTTCCCATAAGGATAACATGGGAAATGATTATGCAGGTTTGCTGCCACAAAAATTGAAATTTCGGTGATTTTTGACTAAAATACATTATATTTCATCTAGATGAAGCCACAAACCAAGTTTAATTAAGATATGTTGAGAAATGAGCGAGATATAGAATTTTACTTATTCCCCATAAGGTTAACATTGGGACAACGTACTGTGTTTACCACTTTCAATATCTCGGTAACCAATGGACATAGAGCAATGATTCAAGATACTAAATTGTTTGTTTTTTTGAGGCGAATCCAATGGTGCCAACAAAAATTTGATTAATTTAATTTTTTTATGTAAAAACCCCAAAAACCCCATTTTGGGGGGGTTATTCCCCCTTTACCCCCCCTTCCGATGGTCCGATCGGGCTGGTTTACGAACTTGTCCAATCGATCACTACTTTACATGTCTGTACCAAATTTCATTAAGATCGGACCATATTTACGGCCGCTATCGTGCTCACAGACACACACACACACACACACACACACACACACACACACACACACACACACACACATATATATATATAAATTCGAACGAATGGTGTTTTTTGCTTCTGGTGGCCCCAAAACGAAAAGTTATCATGGTCTCGGGCTTAGGTCTTACCATGAGACCTACGGTAATAGCTTCTTCCCGATAGGGGAAATTCGCTAAAAGGTAAACAAGTTGTAACATTTTGGTTTTCTTGATTAGTCAACGTGTTGTGTTGAGCGGTATAACGAAAAATAAAGTTCATCACACGGGCCCAAAGCAGCTTTTCGTTACTCGGTCATTTTTCAACTTCGCCTCGGTCGTAAAACTTTACCTCGTACGAAAAGCGCTACTTAAGTCCCTAGTCCCTAGTAATAAAATATACTATTAAATAAATGCTGTATTTACATTAACTTATAAAAGTATATATTGCTCTGTAAAGTATATATTAAAAATTAAAAAATTAAATTTTGCGGTTTCTTCAAGTACAGTTCTTCAAGTATATGACAGTTTATTAACAGTGGTTTCAATGTCACACAGTTGGTTTGCTTTGTTTTCAATACCTGGCAATTCTAAGTTATTCTGGATGTAAGACCTAAATTTTATTTAAGTAAATTGCACGGTACCAAATGATTGATCGTTTAGTAATTAATTAGTCTCTCATGTCAAGATAGATGCTACAGGGAGTCCCGGAACGTCAACATAATTGACAGTAAACAGACAGCATCAACATTGTCCATTGGGGCAATCCATACAACCATGGTGGCTGCTTTTGAAATCCATTGAGACCATTTATCAACAACATAATGATGGTGGAAATAAAATAATTAAATAAATGAACATGAAATGGTTTGATCACAGAATAAAAAACAATCATGAACCGAATCGACTGCTTCCTTTAACTAGGGTTCATTATAGTGAGTGACTAACTGACCTGTGCCACACACAGTTAGATTTAGAAAAAAATTATGGGGGACAAATTATTTTATGAAAATCAATAGAGTAAATGCCTTTTTTTGGTAAATGGCCACCATTTTTCGACATGGTGGACAAATTTTAATATTGTTACGGACTTCCTGTATTTTGAGGTGTTTTTGGATTTTTCCTTAGTTTTAGGAACGAGTAATTCCTTACATTTTTTTCCTACATCCAACAGTTAAGAGGGGGCTAAAGGTGATTCGGTGTCGCCCTCGCGGGATAAATACGAACTAATATTACTCCGCGATGATAATGGATAAGGGTAGTGCGACGTAATATACAGCCAGGTTTTCTAAAATTATGATCTTAACTAGCATATAAAGTACTCTTTTCCACTTTTAATGTCCAAACGCAAGCGGTTTTCTTTTCACAGTCAAACCTCAATAACGGCTGGACGGATTTTAACGTCTGAGGTGTTAAATTAAAGAGATGTTTATGTAGATTTGTCAATAAGTCTCAGAATTTAAAAAAAGGGCGTCATCAATGCACAGTAAAGGGCTAAAATTTCAGAGCAGTGGCGCTATCCATCGATATTTAGCAAAGCTTTGTTTACAACTGAACATATGGTCATGCTTTGAAATAGTTCTACAGGTAAACCACAGAACACAACACTGATAATTAATTTTTCGAAAAAAAGTGGTTTTTATCTTTTACAACAGCTTTGGCTACTGGAACGTGACATCAAATAACATTGTTAACTATTTCCAACAGTTTTGCTTTGCATTCGTTTTTTTCCATTCTACTGTTTTACAATATCGTTTACGATGAATCAATACATTTCAGCGTACTGTTGTTGCGGTTTTATTAACTTGAGCCATTTTAGCGAATTTCCCCTATAGGGAAGTAGCTATTACCGTAGGCGGCACGGTGAGACTTAAGCCCGGGATCATGTTATTTTTTTCATTTTGAGGTCCCTAGACCCCAAAAACACCGTTCGTTCATTTTCATATATATATATATATATATATACATATATATATATATGTATATATATACATATATATATATATATATATATATATATATACCTGTCCGTAGGCGCAATAACTTTTGTAAAAAGGTCCGATCTTGATTAAATTTGGAACAAACATGTAAAGCGTCATTCATGACTTCGAGTTCGAAAACCAGCAAGATTGATTTACCCTAAGAAGGTTATTTTCACAAAATAAAATTTATTTTCAAGATTTAACACCTTTTTACTAATTATTTTTAAACTTAATTGTCAAAATTGAATTCAGCTTAAAAACAAACAATTTTGCATTTTGAATTATTACTCTACGTCAATCCGTTGCTTAGATATTGGATAATATTGGATGTGCTAAACACAGTACGTTGTCCAATATTGTTTTTAATAATTTTTCCCTCCAAAAAGTATAGTCACCCTGATTTGAGATGTTTTAAAAAAATACAATTCTGAACATATGATTAAATTTGCAGGTGTTGAATATTTTATTTGTGTTTATTTTGAATAGTTAGAGTTCATTGATCAAGATTTTGCAGAAAATATATACTATATCAAAAAATACAAATTATTTTTAAATTTAATAAAGAAAGTAAGAGCATTTGGAGGGGGGATGTCTTGGTCTAAACTGCCTGAAAATGCAGCATAATATATGATTTGTTTACAATTATGAGGATTGATAATATGTTTTATTGAAATTGACTGGAGATGTAGGTCTGCTGCAACAGGGATGTTTTAATTACTATAAAACTGACCATATGATTGAATTTAATTTTTTCATGAGATTAAATTATTTGTTTGTTTTGAGTGTTTTGAGTTCATTGGTTATATGTTTGTTGACATTTATATTCTATAGCAAGATTTCAGATATTAAAAATTAAAAGACTAAGAATTATATAGAATACAAAAGTGTATGTATTACTAATGAAAACCAATATGGTCTCTTTGTTAATTTTCCTCATGTTTAAAGCTCATGAATGATTAAATATGCGTTTTTAGTATATTATTTACTTAACGTATTCAAATGATACTTTCCTTAAAACAAGTTGAATGCTCACATATACAAAATAGATCCTCTGGAAATTCGCTGAGTACGCAGGTCTGCTGCGACGGGGGTATTTTGGATTTGGTGCAGTAATAATGCCACAATAAGAACAAGACGCACATTGACCGGTCGGAGGGAACACCAATGTCCGCTGGCATCACCAATGTAAGATTTGATGGGTATAAATCTCCCTTATCGTTGAAGTGCTCCTTCCAACCTCGTACCAATGAACTTTAAAATGTTTTCATTGCGGCGGCTTGCGTTCAAGAATGAAAAGACCGGTAGAGATTATGCATCATTTGCTCTTTGCTGCTACAAAGGAAAGGCCCGAGTGCCTAATTTGCGGATTTCACCATATTCTCAAGATCTTACATAAAACCCTCAAGGTTAGAACAGTTAGACGTCAATCCAGAAACTGTTTAGGGCCGTTTGCACAATCATCATATATTTAATTTCGTAAGGCGATTCTTTGCGTCAAAATCAATAGATGGATGTATCTATTGGTCCGTATTGTAAAGTGCTTTCTGGTTGTTTTTCGCATGCATCTACCAGATATTCCTTAATAACAGAGCTTGAAAATACTAATTGTTTCATATACCTGGTAATAGGTGATGTTGCATAGTTTAAAATGTAGAATTCTTCACGTGTTAGTAGAATTTTATTTTCAAACTGTGTCGAGTCTCTAATTCTTACTTTTTGTTGACCACGATGTTTAATAATGTCAATTTCATTGTCACAATCCAAAAGTCGAATATTAGTTTTTCTTCCAAAGAAACTGTTGGCTAAATAACATTCAATAAGATGTAGATGTTTTAAAAAGGAATCCCAAGCATTTTCTGAAAATAAAACCATCTTTGTACCATGGCTTAGTATTACTGCGGGAGAGTAGTCTAATGATTTTACCAATCCTATCGACACACTTTTACTCATGCAAGATGAAATAGGATAAAAGATGCGAAGGAAAACTTCAGTTAAAATGTTTGGTGGAATATTTTCTTCAAGTTTTCTTTTCTTTCTTACGTTTATTTTATTATTTTCCAACTTTTTATTTTGTTTTCCAAACTTTAAAAAGTCATCAATTTCCTTTACAACATTTTCTTCAAAATGTTTATCATCATCATTTTCCAATAAAGGTGTTGTCTCGGAAACGCCTTGTACAACTGATAAAGAACTCATTTTGTTTATAATGCTGTAGACGATGTTACCCATACAACTGTAAACAGTCAACTAAACAATTTGCGTTCCCGCTCCCGCTTTTATAGCCGAGTGGTGGGGGGTATTTTTTTTCTTTTCATTTTACAACACTGCTTTTACAATACCGGTTAAAGGTGTATATGTAACAATTTTATCATGTAAAATTAAACAATAAGCAGATGTATCTTTGGGCACATTTTGTTCGAATTCCATTTCTATTTTTATATCTACACTATAAGATTTTACAGATTCATTTTGTTTAGAATAATCAACTACAACAATCGGATAGGTAGATTTAAATTGGTTTGGCGTTAATAAAGGTGTGTTTGTTTTTCCATAATATGAATTTTGGAATCTTGCGTACATATAATACAAAACGCTAAACCTCTCTTTTGTAAAGTTTATTTTGAAGTTGTCGTATGGAAAGAATTGCGAGTTTAGAAACACCTTAAAATTTGTAAGTTTGCAATGATCAAATTCACCAGCATGTTTAGTTATTTCATTTCTTCTTTTTGTTTGTAATCCAAATATAACATATCTTGCCTTTTCCAAATGAGTAGAAGGTTTTACAGTCCATGTATGACGTTGTGTTTCCGGTAAAACCGGATATTCATGAAACTCCCAACTTCTAAATGGTATTATGATATCACGATCTGATTTTAAAGTTCTTAATAATGAAATTCTATTTTGATCGTTTAACCGTACATGCGGTACTCTCCAAACAATCTTGTCTAATTGCATTTTCCATTCTAAATTAGCTTCCGTTGTTCCATCAGGCGCCATAATAATATCTTTGTCGTTTGATGATCTTAACAAAACTAATTCTTGTTTTACGTTTATTATTATTTTTCGATAATCTTCGGCAAAGCCTAAAAGTAATCTTAAAGGAATGTAAAAGTCAAAATTGCCTGAACTGTTTGGAGTGATTGTACTGGAATCGGGTGCTACCCATCCTGCGGCGGCCAGCATTTTTTTTCACTCGGTGTTAAAGATGCTAATCCTTTTAATGTACTTGTGATTTCCACCTTTTTTGTTGAATCTACTGTAACTCCGGAAATTTCATATCTTATTTCATCAAACAAATATGCCATGGGGTTATTTATGAATGGAACAGTACTTGCAGTGCTTCCATCTCTTTTTGTTACTCTTCCTTCGATATACAAATAACTTTCACATGGAAGTGTATAAATATCTTGTTGTTGTATGGGAATTCTAATTTCATCATTATTATTTAATTTTGATGAAGCGTAAGGGTTTTGCGTATGATATTCCTTTTCCCATAAGGTTTCGTCGAATGTCGGACCCTGCGCTATATCCAATATTTCCATTATTAATAAGTTTTAATCCAATTTCTTCTAGAAAACGAATGTTATCACTTGTTAATCCTTCTATAGGTGAAGTGCTACTGACTTGTTTACCAGTCAGCTCTTTCTTTTTAAATGATAACCCCATTGTTATACGGTTGATTTTATATGTATTCGTATAGTTATAGGTTCGTCTCTAAAATCAATATGATTTCCGTCTTGATCTAGACGGAACATATTGTTCACCACAATGTCTGAAATAAAACTGGTGTTTAACGGTAGGTACACTAAGTTTTGTGGCTTTTCCACAATTTTAAAACCCGGAGCGACCGTTGGATAGAATGTGTGCAATATATGAGTATTTTCACCATCTCTGTAAGAACCATGTATAATATTACATGTAACATCTATACTGTTAACTTTCATTATTGTTACAGTTCTAGCACCAGAATGGTTAATATTAGGTTCTAAAATTTTTGTGTTTTCAGGAAATCCTAATAAACTACCAATTGAATGTTCTTTGCTAAAATCTATATAATATTTAGATTTAATTTCAGCTTTCATAGTATTGTTATTTCCTTTTATTGTTATATTATCTTTTCCCATATGATTTTGTATCGCTTCATTTATATCATCAATTTCATATGCTCCAGTGGGTAAACTAAATACTTGTATATCTGAATATTTGTTTGTATTTTTATCTTTTGTTTTGTAATAATGTATTTTGTCATTAACATTTTCACTAACGTTGGGAATAGAATTATAAGTTGTTATATCTAATAATGCGGCTTCCCATACTTTATCTTTTTCCAAACGTAACGCAGGGAAAAGAACACTTCGCAAAGTAGATGAAGTTCCAGTTAATGATACTGTATAGGAAGACATCTTATGGGCACCGTTGTGCCCATATATAAATCTGGTGATCGCAGTGAAGTATCATCATATCGCCCAATTTCTGTAATCAACACTGTGGCCAAAAGTTTTGAAACAATAATTAAAAATAAATTAATGATTCACTTTGTAGATAGAGGTATTTTTTCAAACAATCAATATGGTTTCGTTCCTGGCAGAGGTAATGATCAGGCAATAGAAAGGCACATTCATGATATTGCAACGAGTATTGACCAGCAGAAATACACATTAGCTTTATATTTAGATTTTAAGAAGGCTTTCGATGTCCTAGATATAGACATACTCATAAAGAAATTTAAAAAATATGGAATAGGGGATGTAGCTTTTTTACTTTTGAAATCTTTTTGTAAGCATAGGCGGCAAGTTGTAAAAATAAATGGTGTTTTAAGTAATGTTTTAGATTTAAATTTTGGGACAGCTCAAGGGGGGGTATTAGGACCAATTATGTTCTTAATTTACATTAATGACCTTTTGCAGATTAAACTTAATTCGACAATTTTTGCGTATGCTGATGATACAGCCCTTGTCTGTTCATCTAACACTAGAGAGTTCTTGTTGGTAAAAATAAACCAGGATTTAATTAAGGTGTCAGAGTGGCTAATTAAGAATAAGTTACTTATAAATACCTCAAAAACTAAATGTATTCTATTTTTTGACCGATACCACTCTAAGATATACCGCCAAAATTTGTTTAATCTTTACTGTCTTAGTCATCAGTGTATTTATAAATGTGCATGTTCTGAGATTGAAGTTGTCGACTCTACTAAATATTTAGGATTGTATGTTGATCAACACTTAAATTGGAATGTATATATAGAGTATTTAACAAAAAAATTAAGGAAAATAAACTACGCATTGTATCATGTAAGGAATTTTGTCCAAGGCGAGCATTTGATTAGATTATATACATCTTGGTTCGAAAGCACTCTGAGATATGGAATTATCCACCATGGGGCACTTACCCTACTATATTAAAGCCAGTCATAACGTGTCAAAGATTAGCAGTAAGAACAATATTTAAAGTAAGAAAACTGGATAGAGTTAGCTACTTGTTTTCTGATAAAGGATTGTTAACTGTAACCCAACTGCATGTATTTAGTATAATTATGTATATTTTTAAGAATGTTGCACAGTTTTCATTTAGGCAAGCTAATAGAATGACTCGTTCAGCTAAAGTAGCATCACTAACAATTCCAAACTTCAACAAGGAGCTCAGTCGCCATCAGTTTAGTTACATAGGCCCTAAGATATTTAATCAGTTTATATTGAGGTATGGCAATGGAATACTACTAGAAAAAAAACCTAAAGTAAAAATGAAACTGAATGAGTTTGTTGCAGATTATTTATTGTGATTAATATTTATATTTTTGATAATTTTTACATTTCTTTGCAACTACTATTTAATATTTGTTTATAGCAATGTCAGCGCATTTGATTTTTTTTTACCATAGATGTATGCTTCAATTTTTTGATTTTAACTTATTTTCAATCTTTATTATTATTGTGAAGCTATTGTTACATTCTTTAGAGTATTTAATATATTTGTTAGTAATATTTGTTAATTTTTATCACTGTTTATTAGTTTTAATTTAAATTTTGCATTTGTTATTTGGATGTAATATACTTCCAGTACAAAATAATAGTGTGCACAAAACTCGAAATCAACATTAAAGGACTAAAATTACTGCCAGTGGAAATATTATAAAATTGTAAATTGTACACTGTCTAAATTTTTATCCCGCACGCGCCAATTAGGGCGCATGGGACTTTTGTACTTAGTCTGTTTAAGTTGCTTCAAATAAAGATTTTCTGATTTCTGATTTCTGATTTCTGATCTTAAAGTTGACTAACGCTTTTTGTTAAAAAATCTAAACATAAATGTCCACAGATTACAGTATCATCAGGTTGCTCTCTTTTATAATTGTATAGTACATTTTTAGTTGTTTTAAAGTAATATTGTAGTTCTTTTGGTGGTGGGAGATTACCAAAACTATCAAAGTAGTAAATAGTTGATCCTAGTTTTTTATAACATACCCAATGAGTGCCTGATCCTTACTATTATCTACTATTATATAAATTTACTATTCCGGTTTCATTTTTCCAAATTTTAACAGGTAATGCATCTTTCATAAACACTCCTCTAAAAAATGGAATTTTTAAACAAGAAACATAAGTAATTAATTCTTTATCTGTTAATTCTTGATTTGGAATTAGTAATTGTTTGTTTCTGTTTAATACACACGATACGGTCTTAGGTATAATCCTCCTCCTTTTTTATCATTGACCATATTGTTTGATTCTTTTTATTTTTACCTGCGGTGGATCGTCGTTTTCTTCTTATATTTCCTCCACGTTTCTTTGCAGGTTTTCTCCTCCTTTTTCCTCCTTCTTTCTTCTTTCCACCTCCAAACATCGTTTTACCCTTCATTGCTGCTGATACCGCTAAAGCTGCTGCTTTTTCACCGATACTAGCGTCACTGGATGTTACTCTTTGCCAAGCTTTTTCAGCAAGTGCTCTATCCGCTATTGATCTATTTTTAGTATCTGCAAACTTTGAATATGCTATATCGTGTTGTTTGCAGGCTTGATCAAGTTTATTTATTCCAAAATCTCCTCTAGCAAGTCTTTTTTCAATTTTGTTCCAGGACCACAATATTGATAACCTCCTGGTAAATGTAGTTCTACAGGTAATAAATCGATAGCTTTATTAACTATAGCTCCAACCAGCTTAGTAATAAGAGAAAGTGCTGTTGATGCTATTCCTCTTCCTCTCTTTATAACGTGTCGATTATGACTGATACGTTGAACTTTCAACATGGTCTTTTATAGTGAAAAGAAATGTCAATACTTGTTTATTTTATAAATGCTTTATGATGAATGATTCACTTATCCTTTGACATTGTTTATTTATAATAAACATGTAAAAGTATGTTTGTTTATGGGTAATAAAGTGTTATCCAACCTTGCGGTATGATTGTATCTTCTTCATCATTATTTTTAGAAGATCTTAAAGTATTAGTTTCCTTATTTAAAAAATATTTTCCATAACATTTTGTTTAACCCAATGTAGTTTTTGATCAGATTTTATAGGGTTTATTGTGTTATACACATCATATAATACTACGCTTAATAGTCTTACAATGTAATTTACATTAACAGCATCATTAAAGTTGCGAGGGTCATCTAAGTTGCTTAATCGCAAGTATTCACAATTAAAATACTCCTTATGCCGATCTTTTCTTAGGCTTCTTTTACGCCATTCTTCTACTGTAACTGCATCACCGTCTGCTATTCCTGTTCCAACATTAACTAGTGGTCTTCCTTTGCAATCAAAGACTTGTCGACGACCTGTTTCATATTCTTGTAATACAGGAACTTGTCCAATTGTTGCTACATCAGTTTCATCCGACCCTTTTTTAACATTAGTAATTATTTTTGCATCAGCATCCCATTTGTTATTTTTTGATTTTATTATTTGACTTACTGTAGCTGCATCTGATTTTGCAGTTCCTTCCTTAACGTTAGTCAACACTTTATTTTTGCAATCAATTGTGTTAATAGAATGTGTAATACAATGATCGGTAATATATTGAAGGTTTACAGCATCTTTCATATATTTAGGGTCTCCAATATCATGTATTACAAAGTTGTAAAAGGAAAATTTATCTGTTTTTTCAGGGATGACTGAATGTAAATACTTTTTGGTAACTGAATCTTGATCATTAACAGGATCTGCTATATTGGCTATTCTAAGATCTTTTGCATCATATACTTTATTATTACTCCTAGGATCATATCGTAAGGTTTGGTTTATGTACCACATTAAATATTTTTTTTACCGAATCATTTTTATCTATTGGTTTTGGAAGATTTACAATTATATAAAAATTAGCGTTATACACTTCATTTTGAAGCTTTAAGCTAGGTAACGTTTCACTTCTTAATGTTTTGAAATTTACTGCATCATTATCATCTTTTGGATCATTTAAAACTTTAAACGTTTGTTACTTATATCATAATCTCCATCGGATGTTAGTGGTAAACCACCTCTTTTTCCATAAGATCCTGATTTGCTTCCAGTTTCGGAATACCGTCCAAACTTATCCACACTCATGGGTATACTGAATATTTAATCGGTTATACTTGTATTATATATACTCATATTTTTTATGCAATTAATCCTCGATTTCGCAGTTCGCCGACCAAAGCTACCCATTCATTTTCTAAACCACTATGTCGGCTTGTTTAGCTTCATATATCAAATTCATTCTGTCAACCAATTTGTTTATATCGTTGTAGTATATTATATTAGTATCATACAAGTTTTTCAATAATCCTTTTCATGATAAACTTGATTGATTTGTTTTTCTCCTTTTATGTAAAATATTTATTTCAGCAGAAGATAATGATTTTCTTTTTTGGGTTCCCTTCTTTTTGGTGGGAAAAGTTTAGCAATAATAGTTTTATATTTTTCTGATGCATTTATATGAACATTGAAATGTTTAGAATAATTTTTCTTATGCGCATTTGTATCCTCCAATATTTGTTTAAAAATGTTTAAATCCTTTTTAGTACATTTATTAGGTTTCGGTTTAAAAATAAGTTCAAACAATCCTTTTGTACTCTTGTATTGTTTATTATTTATAATAATATTGTCATGTTCATCTTCATCAAGTTTGCTATCTCCAATCATTAGGCCATTTTCTTCTATTCTAGCACCAAAAGTATGATATTTTCGAGTTGGCTGTGCAGAATGTAACATTTTTAATACAAATTGTCTTGCAAGCGGCCCTTTATACGCAATATCCGAGCCCAATTTGCTCAAGTTGGATGGATTAATAGACTCTTCTTCTTGTTGTCCTTCGCTTGTAGAAAGACCTTCTTTTTCTGTTAAAACATCCGTTTCTTCACCTAGTTCGCTTTCTTCTTCAGTTGTTTCTCCTTGTTGCGTAAAACTTGTATCACCTTCATATTCTTCTTTTTGTTCAAATTTTGAAATGGGTAAAATAGCATCTCCGGAAAAATTAAATGTTGAATGTTTAACATTTTGCCCTAATTGTTTTAATGGCTCAGTAATAGGTTTAAATGTTGATTCCAGAAATTTCTCTCTTTCACTTATTCCTAATCTTAACGCTCTGTTTTTATGTCTAATAGAATCACTAAGTGATTTTATTTCTTTTAATAGCTTTTCCTGATTAACCATGTTTACACCATGGAGACTTGTATGATAATGTTGTTAATTAATGTATTAAAACAAATTTATCAAAACCTATGCGGTAACGACCATCTGTTATAGCTTTATCTTTCATAATTCCCAAAAATCCATATTTTTCCGCCCAAGCTTTTCCACAAAGCTCTTTGAATTTTTCAAATGAAATATCAGCATTTACATGATCGTTGTATATATGTTTTAGGTTTGTATCGTCTTGTTTGAATAAAACTAAAATATTAGCATTGTCTCTAATTAGTTTTTTTGGAATTTTGCTATATGTTTGTCCGATATATATGCTATCAATATTATTATGTCTTCCCATGGCAAAATAGTTTCTAATAGTATCATGATTTTCACTAGATATATCATCAAATACAAATACAAAATACGGCTTAGCCTGGTCTGGTTGCATAACACTGTCACTAGCATTAAATTTGTAACAGTTAACATCAGGCACATCGGTCAGGATCTTTTCCAACAATTGATACTTTGGTTGATGTAAGGACTTTGAAAAAATATATAGGTTATTAAATCGCAATCCTTTTGTGTTTGTAATTAAGGTAAACACAACGTTAGTTTTGCCACAGTTTGAAGGACCGCTTACTATACATCGTACAGTGTTTGGAAATAAACTGCCGTGTTTACCATTGTTGATTTTAACGTTATCTACGGTTAAATCATCAATGTTATTAATATTAAATTTATCTTTATGGTGAACAATCTCCATCTTATTCAAAGGCAGAAGAGTAAATAAGTTGATTTAAAACTAAATCAAATCTTTCATAGGTATCCACGAATCTTCAGTTTTGTCAAACCCCAACCAACGTACTTTAACTTGGTCTTTTTTCCTTTGCAACACCTTTTCAACAAGTTAGACATCGCCTACTGTTGACTTTAACAATTCATGTCCGTAAGAACCGCCTTGTAACAAATTTCCTTTGTTATATTTTAAAATATAAGTTTCCGGTACAGTAGGTTGTACTTTATACACTGTAAAAACTTCGTTTGTCCAATTGGGCAGGTATTTTTTAGTAAACACTCCTTTGTATTTACTAATTCGAACTTTATCATTTACATTAAATTTTCTTGGTTTTCTTTGTTCCGCTTTTCGTTGTGTATTCTTTTTAATTCGTTGTAAAACTAGTTTAGCGTTTTTCTTATTCACTTTGTTAGATGCCATACCGATAGTTCTATGAAACTTGTTGTTGTAATCGCTTATTATTTTTGGTAAAATATGAAGTATAAGAATGAAGAGGGTCTAATCCGTAGGCTTCAAAACAAGTGTTTCTAAATTCTTCCATCACATCGCAAAGAAGGGTCACATCACGTTTTACATAAAAGTCAGAATAATCTCCCAGAGTGTTCATTTCCAATTCGTCCCAAACTCTGCATGCGTGTTGATAGTCTTCAGGTGAAATGTCCGAATCGGTTAGTTTACTTTTGAATGCTTCTGGTGGAGGAAGTGATGTTTCTTGAAATTTATGTAGTCCATCGATGTAATCATACGGGAAAACTCCTTTCCGAAGAACCAAATCCATTTTTTCTGCATGTACAATTTTGCTTGTTTCTATTAAATTTTTTCTTCTTATATTTTCAGAAAGTTTCATAAGACTGGAAGGCATAAATCTAAAAGAATCAACAAATCTAAGTTTAATTTTGCCCACCTTTTTTGAAAAGCTTATAAAGTTTTCCATAGTTTGTGCCAAAACATCTATTTCACCGTTGTCTCTTGCTAATTCGGGAATGATAAAATGTCCATCGTATCCGCTAAGATTGTGAAAAACCACAGGAATAAAAGATGGTAGTTTGTAGTTGATGTTACATCCGTTGCAAGCTGCACCTCTGTAGGCTCCTGTCAGATGGTCATGGTCGCGAACTTTAACTTTAGTTTCTGTAAATTGATTGTTACACAAAATAGCATGTTGTTGCCGAATCATAAAGATAAAGTTCTTCCGGTGTCATAGGTGACATAGGAACCACATTGCTATACATTGCTTCCACTTTCCCAGCGATGTTGTATAAATCATCAACAAAGTATCGAGCTGCTTCTTCTCCACGATAGATCTTCGGTGTAGATGTCAAACCATATTCTTGAAGATGTTCTTCAGACAGAGTGGATTTTACTATTAAACAGTAGGTTTGTGAAGTTGATACTTTGTTCTGCTGGTATTTTCCTCTCCTTCTTCTTGTTCAAGTGGAAGCAATGAAGATTCAAAATCTGCATACACTACAACGGGAGTTCTGTATTGTTGGATAACTTTGTCAAATTTTACTTGCGATCTTCTAGGGTGTGGTAATTTAATTCTTACTTCATAGTTTCCACTGCATAGTCTTTGGTGTTCCGTCAGCCATTCTGAACCTCCTCTTCTCAAAGGTTTGCTTACAAAACAGAAACATCTTTTACAAGTGGTTTTTCCTTCTTTACGTTTTGATAACTGTTTGCAAATTAGAGCTTCAAAATCTTTAATATATACATAATGTGAAATATCACCTTTTGTTATTAATAATAAATCAGTATGATCTCTGCGTTCGGTGGGTGTTATACGTAAGGGGTAAACATTGTTGGATGAATCTAAGCCAAAGATGTTTACAGATGCAAAAAGATTTTTCTTTTCAAATTTTGATATGTCTTGAATTGAAACAGGATAAGTCATGCCTTGAAAATTATACTTATGGTAAACCTCATTGTATGCTCAACTCGGTCGTTCCGCATGATTTCTTACATATTTTGCAAGCATTGCATACTTGAAACATTCAGCATCTTTATTTTGAACATTAATACAGGATTTGGTGTCTTGAATTTTCTTTGGCAATTCAATATGACTACTACCTCTCATTCCATACCCATGTTTATGAACTCTTACATCTAAGCTTGTTATACTTAACAAACTCCATCCAGAACCTCTTCCTTCATGTTCTTGTAATTTTGTTAAAAGTTCTTCAAAACAATCATCCACAATTGAGCTTATATCTGATGCAAACATGATGGTTTCTTTTTTAGTTAAAAATCCTCTTGGTGATGTTTCATTCTGAACATTTGTAAATACTGTATCTAATAATATTCCAAACTTTATAAAATTTAATCTTCTTAGTTCATTGTTCAATGTTTCTGTTACTAATGTTTTTGCTTTTGAAATAAACTGTGCAAGTTGCAATTGAGCATTGTCAATCTTAAAATGAGTTACTACACTACCTGGTAAGGCTCGGGCGTATAATTCCACATCCAAAGATGGTCCGGGTGCGTATTGAATAACACTTGATCTTGAATTTAGTTGTTGTTGTACGGTAGCCAGTATTTGATCTAAATCTTCCAAATATTCTTCTTCTTCCGCATTGTTATTTGTTTCTTGGTTTATTTCTTGGTTTGTTTCTTGGTTTGTTTCGTTGTTATGGTAAACTTTTTGTGTATTTGTAGTAAAATTTCATCTTCAAAACATTCTTCGCAACTAATGCAGTAATACATGACGTAGATGTCCTCTCCACAAACGTTGTCGTAATAATGAAAACCACTCTAAAACTACCTCTATTTATACCATTACCCCCACCACTTTTTCTGTATTAAACACAAAAGAAACAGTTCTCCGTTTTGCCCCGGCGACGATTTTTTTAAGTTTTTGCGCTATAACTTTTACACCGTTGGTTTTATAAAAAAATGTTGACTGAACCTTTTTTGTTTGTCTTTTAATTCCGCTTAATTTGAGTACCCGCACGATAGATTTGGAGCATTTTTGGAAGGGGGGGAGGGGGAGGTTCTCCGTTTTGTCCCGCTGGGGGGGGGGGAGGGGGGGTCGCCAACTTGATCTCGTCGCCGTTCAACTTTAGAACTGCGTCGCCGTACACGGTGGCAGTGGATAGAACAAAAATGCTCCAAATCTATCGTGCGGGTACTCAAATTAAGCGGAATTAAAAGACAAACAAAAAAGGTCCAGTAACATTTTTTGATAAAACCAACTGTGTAAAAGTTATAGCGCAAAAACCTAAAAAAATCTTTGGTGGCAGTGGATATAATAAAAATGCTCTAAATGTATCATGCGGGTAGTCAAATTACGAAGAATTTAAAGACTAACAAAAAGGTCCAGTAACATTCTTCGATAAAACCAACGGTGTAAAAGTTATATCGCAAAAACTGAAAAAATCTTCATTTTTTATCTAAGTGTCAAGGTGAAATAATTCGAGTTTAAAAAAAACTAAGTGCCAAGGTAAAATATTGTTAGTTTAAAAAATCTAAGTGTCAAGGTCAAATAATTTAAGTTTTAAAAAATCTAAGTGTCAAGGTAAATAATGTTAGTTAAAAAAAATACATGTTATGTGTTGTAAGTATGTTCATCATTGTTGTTGTCTAAATATTCTACTTCCAAATCGCTTACATCTTCCTCCATGTCTGATACTGTAAACAAACTACGCCGAACAAGAGCATGTATATATTGTTCTGGATCATAGTCAATTGTTACATGTGTTAACGGTGTTTCTGTGCCTATTGGTACTGGTTGTTCCAAAATATTTTCCTCATCAGTTGTACCATCAGACGTAGCATCGGATGTAGCATCGGATGTGCCATCAGATGTATCTTCTACTGGAATCAAACTATTTTCAAAATACTTTCATCATCTGTTAAATCTTCTGGCTCAACCAATTTATATATATTTGTTCACAGATTGCACATGCAGCAGGAAAATTGTGTCTGTTGGAGGCATTCTAAAAGAAACTTCATATTGTAAAATAAATGTTGAGCAAATGTTTAAACATTTTTCTAAGTCCGAAAGTATTAATTATTGGGAAGTTTCAACACTTAAAATTTTACAAGTCCAATGTAAAGTAAAATAAAGAAAGAAGTGTTATTGCCTGTTGGAACAGAGGCGAAAGAATGATGGAAACCAAACCCGCAGCAAGGCTCCTATGGTTTGGGAGGAGGATGACCTTGAGCCGAGGTTCGGGGTCCTGGGTCTGCGCTTGTGCTTCGGCATCAGTTGCTCGCTAGACAGTGAGGTGGTAACATGTTCATAAGGCGCCCTGATCATTTATTTAACTTTATACAAGTTACAATATTTTAAAGATGCTACTTTATTATATTACTTTAATACTTAGTTAAAATATTTAGTTGAATAAATGCAAACTAAACTACAGCTGCGATTAAATACAAACATGGTTTCTAACATTTGGCTGAGAAATATTTGCAATAAAATTCGTAAGAAAATTTCTACAACATATTTGATTAATATGTTTACAAACCTTATCATGCGAGTTTTCAAAATAAGGGAAATAAAAGATAAATGAAAAGGTTTAATAAAACCAACTAGACCAAGTGGACCAGGTTTATATTCCCCAGTGACCTCGCATACTTTCGCTTACTGTCGAGCAGTTAGTAATCAATACACTCGTTGACCTTGATGCCTAACGCTGTCGCATGCGGGCGGGCCGTTAAAATCAATACAAGTCGTTGTCCTTGTTGCATTACTTAGCTCGCTCTAAACTCTACACTCAACGCCTTGCAACCATCCTAACAACACATACTTCAATATGAACCGCTCCGAGAAGTTATATCGCAAAAACTTAAAAAATCTACATTTTATATCTAAGTGTTAAGGTCAAATAATGCAAGTTTAAAAAAATCTAAATGTCAAAGTCAAATAATTTAAGTTTTAAAAATCTAAGTGTTAAGGTTAAATAATGTTAGTTTAAAAAAATACATGTTATGTGTTGTAAGTATGATCATCATTGCTGTTGTCCAAATCACTTGCTCTTGAATTTAGTTGTTGTTGATGGGTGGCCAGCATTTGATATAATTCTTCCAAATCTTCCTCTGCATTGTTATTTGTTTCTTGGTTTGTTTCGCCTGTTATGGTAAAGTTCTTTGTGTATATGTAGTAAGTTTTCATCTTCAAAAGATTCTTCGCAACTGATGCAGTAATGACGTAGGTGCATCACGTAGGTGATGCACCTACGTCATTACTGCATCAGTGAGTGCAGGTGGTTGTGCATGACGTAGGTGTGCTCTCCACAAAAGTTGCCGTAATAATGAAAACCACTCTAAAACTACCCCTATATATAACAATTACCCCCATCACTTTCTTCTATATTTAACATAAAAAGTGTAAATATATTATATTTCAAAACACCTAAAATACTAAGATCATCCAATGTAAGTTTAAAAAATCTAAGTGTCAAGGTCAAATAATGCAAGTTTAAAAAAATCTAAGTGTCAAGGTCAAATAATGCAAGTTAAAAAAAACTAAGTGCCAAGGTTAAATAATGTTAGTTTAAAAAAAATCTCTTAAGTTTTAAAACCGTCCAGGTTACAAAGTTTCAAGGTCATTCAAACCTTTTACAAAACCTATCATGTGGTTACTCAATTTATGTGGAATAAAAAAACTAACAAAAATGTTCAGTAACATTTTTGATAAAACCAACGTTATAGAAGTTATAACGCGAAAACTTAAATTTTAAAACCGTCCAGGTTACAAAGTTTCAAGGTCATTCAAAACTTTTACAAAACCTATCATGTGGTTACTCAAATTATGTGGAATAAAAAACTAACAAAAATGTTCATTAACATTTTTTTCAATAAAACCAACGTTATAGAAGTTATGACGCGAAAACTTAAGTTTTAAAACCGTACAGGTTACAAAGTTTCAAGGTCAGTCAAGACTTTTACAAAACCTATCATATGGTTACTCAAATTATGTGGAATAAAAAAAACAAACAAAAATGTCCAATAACATCTTTCGATAAAACCAACAGTATAGAAGTTATAATGCAAAAACCTAAGTTTTAAAACCGTCCAGGTTACAAAGTTTCAAGGTCATTTAAAACTTTTTACTGCGAGCTCAAGGCAGCAGCCTTGACTGGTAGGTCAACGTGTCTCCCAGCTGAAGACACCCCTACTTTGGCCGGGTCTGTGACCTTGGCTCACATAACCTCGTCTGGCCTACTTTGGCTTTGGGTAAAAAAAAATTACTCAAAACCTATTGTGTGGGTACTCAAATTACAGGGATTGAAAAGACAAACAAAATAGGTTCAATAATATTTTTCGATAAATCCAATGGCATAAAAGTTATAACGCAAAAACTTAAGTTTCAAATTCATTTAAACTTTTACAAAATGACCTTCAGACTTAGAAATTTTTGCTAACTCTTTTGTTGACATTAAAAATAAGTAAATCAAGATCATTCAATAATTAAAAAGAAAATGGGGGTGTACGGTTTTACAGAACCGTACACCCCAGAAACCTAACAGAAGAAAAGCTAAATGTACTTACATAAAAATGACCTTGAGACTTAGAAATTTTCGCTAAGTCTTTTGTTGACCTTGAAAATAACTAGGTCAAGGTCATTCAATAATTAAAAAGAAAGTGGGGGTGTACGGTTTGACAGAACCGTACACCCCCGGAAACCTAACAGAAGAAAAGCTAATTTACAATACAATCTGCCTAGAGTTTAACAATTAATAAAAATTAAAAATAAAGAAATAAAATTGAGTTTAAAAAAATAGCTAGACAGCCCAGCGCTGCACATCATGATTACAGTGTGATCATCACGTAAGCGAACTCACACACCTCACCATAAGCGCACAACGCTAAGCTAAAACAAAAAATATTATTTTCAAATAGCAAGTCGTTTAATTAAATTTAGGAAAAATGTTATACAAATATGTTTTTATTTCCTAACACTAAAGGAGCCAGTGTCTCACCATTAGCGACGCAGAACAACTGAGGTCTAGCGAAACTCCGGAGGTAGGCGAACTTCCCATCCAGCACGTATAGAGGTTGTAAGTGACTCGGTCTGATGGGCCGTAATCACTACAAAAGCGGGAGCTGGTTTTTCCATAAATTGGATTTACCATACTCCAAAAGAAGGAAGGAAAAATGAAAGGAAATTGGAATTGAAAGGTGTCCCTAACTAAAAAGGAGTACAAGACAAGAGAGGGAATGCCCTCAACAAGCTTGTGGAAAAAGGAAGTTGGAACAGAAAGGTATTAAAAACATATCATATAACATCCTTAAAAACAAAATATTACTTTAAACTTAAACACTCCAGGCAAAATATATTGTAAGTAAATGAAAGATTTTAAGTTAATACTAACTACCAAACCAGCAAACTAAAAACAAACTACAAACCCTAGGGTATCTACAAGCACAAACAACTACCATGCTTAAACTACCATGCCTTAAAATTAATCAGTCCTACATCAAGATGTTATTGTACAAATAACACCAAGATATTTTCACCAAGCAGCAAAAATGATAAAATGTTCAGGACGCCTTCTGAACATGTTACCACCTCACTGTCTAGCGAGCAACTGATGCCGAAGCACAAGCGCAGACCCCGGACCCCAACTCGGCTCGAGGTCACGGCAGCTGGCAGCCGGGCCGGTGTGGCAGCTGGTTGACCACCTGGCCTCAAGCGCAGACCCCGGACCCCAACTCGGCTCGAGGTCATCCCCCTCCCAAACCACAGGAGCTTTGCTGCGGGTTTGGTTTCCATCATTCTTTCACCACTGTTTCAACAGGTAACAACACTTCTTTCTTTATTTTACTTTACATTGAACTTGTAAAAATTTTAAGTGTTAAAACTTCCTAATAATTAATATTTTAGGACTTAGAAAATCTTTCAAACCCATCATTCTTTTCCCACTGTTCCCACAGGCAACAACATTTCTTTCTTTATTTTACTTTACGTTGGACTTGTAAAAATTTTAACTGTTAAAACTTCACAATAATTAATACTTTAGGACTTAGAAAATTTTTCAAACATTTGCTTTAACATTTATTTTACAATATCAAGTTTCTTTTTGCTACGAGTTTAGTTTCCATCATTCTTTCACCACTGTTCCAACAGGCAACAATACTTCTTTCTTTATTTTACTTTACAGTTGACTTGTAAAAATTTTAAGTGTAAAACTGCCTAATAATTCATTTTTAGGAGTTAGACAATTTTTTCAAACCCATCATTTTTTGTTATTGTTCCAACAGACAACAACACTTCTTTTTACTTTACATTGGACTTGTAAAAAGACGAACAAAACAGGTCCAGTAACATTTTTCGATAAACCCAACGGTATACAATTTATAACGCAAAAACTTAAGTTTCAAGGTCATTTTCAAACTTTTACAAAACCTATCATGTGGTTACTCAAATTACATGGAATAAAAAAACAAACAAAAATGTTTAGTAACATTTTTCGATAAAACCAACGGTGTAGAGGTTATAACGTGAAAACTTAAGTTTTAAAACCGTCCAGGTTACAAAGTTTCTTGGTCATTCAAAACTTTTACAAAACCTATCATGTGATTACTCAAATTATGTGGAATAAAAAACTAACAAAAATGTTCAGTAACATTTTTCAATAAAACCAACGTTATAGAAGTTATAACGCGAAAACAACAACACTTCTTTCTTTATTTTATTTTTCCTTGGACTTGTAAAAATTTTAAGTTTTGAAACTTTCCAATAGTTAATACTTTCGGACTTGGAAACATTTGCTTCAATATTTATTTTACAATATCAAGTTTCTTTTACAATGCCTCCAACAGACAATAATTTTCCTGCTGCATGTGCAATCTGTGAACAAATATATAAATTGGTTGAGCCAGAAGATTTAACAGATGACGAAAGTATTTTTGAAAATAGTTTGATTCCAGTAGAAGATACATCTGATGCTACATCCGATGCTACATCCGATGTTACATCTGATGGTACAACTTATGAGGAAAATATTTTGGAAGAACCAATACCAATAGGCGAAGAAACACCGTTAACACATGTAACAATTGGCTATGATCCAGAACAATATATACATGCTCTTGTTCGGCGTCGTTTGTTTCCAGTATCAGACACGGAGGAAGATGAAATCGATTTGGAAATAAAATATTTAGATAACAGCAATGATGAACATACTTACAACACATAACATGTATTTTTTAAACTAACATTATTTTACCTCGGCACTTAGTTTTTTGTAAACTCGAATTATTTGACCTTGACACTTAGATAAAAAATGTAATGTTTTTCAGTTTTTGCGATATAACCTTTACACCGTTGGTTTTATTGAAAAATGTTACTGGACCTTTTTTGTTAGTCTTTAAATTCTGCGTAATTTGACTACCCGCATGATACATTTAGAGCATTTTTATTATACCCACTGCCACCGTAGATTTTTTTAAGTTTTTGCGCTATAACCTTTACACCGTTGGTTTTTTAAAAAATTTTACTGGACCTTTTTTGTTTTTCTTTTAATTCCGCTTAATTTGAGTACCCACACGATAGATTTGGAGCATTTTTAATATATCCACTGCCACCGTGTACGGCGACGCAGTTCTAAAGTTGTACGGCGACGAGATCAAGTCAGTCCCCCCCCCCGGCGGGACAAAACGGAGAACCCCCCCTCCCCCCCTTCCAAAAATGCTCCAAATCTATCGTGCGGGTACTCAAATTAAGCGGGATTAAAAGATAAACAAAGAAGGTCCAGTAAAATTTTTTGATAAAACCAACGATGTAAAAGTTATAGCGCAAAAACTTAAAAAAATCTAAATAATCATCGCCTTTAACCACTTAAACCCCAACCCTTTTTGGGACTTAGTCACCAAGGGTTGAGGCTTTACCAAAAGCCCAAATATAAAAGGGTGACCTTTTTTCCCACCAGGGTGGACTTTGGAGGTGGGAAAGGATAAAAGGTTTTACTCGGTAAAAGTTTTTTTTTCACCTTGGCACCTGTCTTTATTATTTTAACTGAGTTGTTGAGTGGAGAGTATACAGTGTGTTAAGTAATCAATAACTAGAGCACTTGTTGTGCCACGCTATGCGACTTGTATTGATCGCTAACTACCCGCCCGCATTGTCGTTGTTACACAACAAGGACAACATCGAGTATTGATTTCTAGCTGGCAGCTCGCATACCAATGCGTTATACAACAAGGACAACGACAAGTATTGATTTCTAACTGCCGGCCAAAGCATAACAATATAAACAACCAACAATATAAACCTAGCTCACTTAAACTCTTTCTTTTTATTAATCCTTTTTCATTTATCTTTTATTGCAAATATTTCTTAAACCAAATGTTAAGAAACCATGTTTCTATTTAATCTCAATTGTAGTTTACTTTTCTTTTTTTCAACTAAATATTTTAACTAAGTATTAAAGTAATATAATAAAGTACCTTCTTTAAATTATTGTAACTTGTACAAAGTTAAATAAGTATTTCAAAAACAATATTTTAAACCAAATATTAACAGCATTTGTTTAGCACTGAGATGTTGACCGTACAACACCTACATTACGACTAACAATACATATCAAAAAATTGCGAGAAGTCTTTCATGGCGGTGGTGGGGGAAGGCAGGTGTGCAACACATGTTCCCTCCTACACACCCCATGTCTAGGGAGGTCCCTGAGCCACTACCAACACATCAGTTTACCGGTACCACTTGCAGAGTAAACATCTAAATAAACATGAGTTCTGTTTTATATGTTTCTTTTATTAAAGATGGACTTTGCATTGAAACGCAAAGTTTCACTATTGATGCAGATCCTATACAAAAAATTTTAGTACATCCTCCAGAAAGTTATGATTCCATCTACATTTCAGTGCATGAACCAAACAACCCCCCACCACCAACAACTCCTGATACAGAGTAGGACACGGCTACCACACGTCATTAAAGCTTCAGCTCTTCACCCGAGCACACATGGACTCTGAGCTTCAAGATAATACTGTTTCTTCCACATCTACACCAACTTCCGATTACCTACTACAAATGAAACTACTACAACTATACAAGTAAATGAAATTTCATCAACTGTTAGTTCTGATGCACAAGCAATAATGTTATCATTAATTGGTTTCGACTAAAAATTCAACAATGGAAAAAGAAAGAAATTCACGACTTTACAACTTGGTTTTGGTGAACCTGTCAAAATTTTATTTATATACTGATATGTTGTATTTTTTTAAAAAATCTCAAACGGATGACCTTGAACTTTTAATTGATAGTATTATTCGATTATTTTAATCGATAGTTTTATTCGAGAGTTTTATTCGAATACTTTATATAAATACGAAACCGTAACGTTGAGAGGCTCAGTTCTGTTTAAGACAAGCTACAACCAACATGTCATTCAAAAGAAATAATCTACCACTTTTATCTTATTGTTGCAAAAGAAAAATGTTTTAAAATACCTGAAGATCAAGTTGACGGAAAAGCTTGTACAAAATGTAATTCTTTCTGCTACTGTAAATGTGGTTGCAAAACATATAAAAAAACCGGTTGGATAAACTAGAAGAATTGCAACATCGACTCGGTCTATTTTGGCAGCGATTAAATGCAAAGTGATTAAACAAGCGTCTACCATTTTTTATCCCCACCACTACTACCCCCACCACTACCTCCACTACCGACAGAGGTACCTGCACCACCGGCTTTGCAATAACCATTCCTGCTACACCTCTAGTCGAGTAAACAACTCTAGTCATGTCTCTCAACATTCGCGGGATTCATTACAACACTATCAATCTTACAACCTACAAGGATTTGGAAATTTTTAGTAAAGAACTAGAACAACTTATAACCACTGGGTTCGGTTTATCTTTGGAACTTTATGCAACAAACAATCAAAACGAAAAGAATGATTTTTGCCAACTTACAACAACAAAAAGAATGAAAATAAGCAAGAAATTTCACCACCTACAACAACCTACTTTTCAAATTTGGGAACAAACTTTTCAACCTTAATGTAAAATAAAAAGAAACAAATAAAATATCTTGCATTTTCGGATCTTCCGAAAATGCAAGATCTTCTTAAAAACATCCACAGCTGACCTTGACCCATTTCCGGTCATTTAAAGTTTAAATACCCAGCACAGCCGGGCATTTAAACTTTAAATGCCCACCCTACACGTCACAACTATGTCACAGCCTCTGACGTCACCAGACCGGATGTAGCTGTCAAATTTGATTAATGCGTTTTGGCCCAGAAGCCCCACTTTGCCACCACTTTCAAAGTTATTCAAAGTCATGTTAAAAACACATACAGACCGACAGACGGATAACCGAGCGCTTTAGGACAATGTTTATAGGAACTTTTTTCTTAGTTTTGATGCAAGTAACCATATCCCAAAGTCTGTAAGGGTTTTTCGTAAACACCCTGTATAAAAGGAAAGGGAGCCTTGTTGTTTGGGGGGGGGAGTTGTCAAGGAGTCGGACGGGCTAATGCTACTGCTCCTACATTGTATCGTTGTAGCAATGCGGTGCGCCGGGCGTACGCAGCGAGCGGAACTGCCAGAAGCAGTGCGACGCATTCGCATTCAAAATTGGCGCGTTGAGGTGTGGTGGGGTAGGGGAGCGGAACTGGATGAGTACGCCAAGCGACACTAGCGCTACGAAGCGCCTGGCGTACGAACTGCGACGAATCCGCGTACCCACTCACAGTACGGCGGTTAGACCTCTGTCTTCACGTTCTCTGTGCTAAAACTCACTGTTTAAACCAGGACGCCAATTACTCTTTGGTTTTTATGGAGGCATATTTTGATGAATTTATTCATTTCCATTTTGACACGTGGCCGACAATAATTTCCGACCGAAAATCAAAACATTATATCAAATCAAAGCAGAGAAAAAATCCTCCAAAATATTACCATTTGCTTCCACGATTCTAAGAAAAGTAAAAGAGTAATCACACCTAAAGTTCAACCGATAATTTTAAAGTAAATGTTAATTAGGTTAATTCGATTATGTAAATTCAGTCGCTGATTACCCTTAAAATTTTCGTAAAGTCATAATTCAAATGGTAAGATTTTTTAGAAATTTGATATATAACGTTTTGATTTAGATCAAAATTATAGTTGCAATGCCTTTCCGCACGCAAGGGTGTTGTCGTGATTTTCACTGGTTGCAATATCGAAAATATATACCGACATTATTTTTCAACGTACGGCAATTAGCCACGTATCAAACGAAAATAAACAAATTCCTCACAGTATGCGATTTTAGCGAATTTCCCCTATAGGGAAGAAGCTGTTACCGTAGGTCTCATGGTAAGACCTAAGCCCGAGACCATCATAACTTTTCTTTTTGAGGTCCCCAGATGCCAAAAACACTATTCGTCCATTTTCATAAATATATATATATATATATATATATATCTATCTATCTATATATATATATATATATATGTGTGTCTTTAAGCACAATAACTCGCGTAAAAATGGTTCGATCTTAATGAAATTCGGCATGGACGTGTAAAGTAGTAATTATTCGGACGAGTTCGTAAACCAGCCCGATCGGACTACCGGAAGGGGGGGTAAAGGGGGGTAAACCCCCCCAAAAATGGGTTTTTTGAGTTTTTTACATATGAAAATTCAATTTATCGAATTTTTGTGGGCACCATTGAATTCAGCTCAAAAAAACAAACAATTTAGTATTTTGAATCACTGCTCTATGTCCATTGGTTACCGAGATATTGAAAGTGGTAAACACAGTACGTTGTCCCAATGTTAACCTTATGGGAAAATAAGAAAAATTCTATATCTTGCTTATTTCTCAACATATCTAGGTTAAACTTGGTAAATGGCTTCTTCTAGGTCAGATCTACTAAATATTGAATTAAAACCACCCAGTTTTAATATACCCATAGCAGCAAACCTGCATACTCATTCCCCATGTTATTCTTATGGGGCTTACAAAAACATGTAAAATCTCGCTACGTTGGATCGAAATATGTTGTTTTGTATTTGAAATTCGCTGAGTATGCAGGTCTGCTGCAACGGGGGTATTTATTATTCCTATATCATAAAAAATAAAAGAATAAATGGCGTCCGAGTTCAAATGGCGGGTTTTAGAAAGTTTATATTTTCAGCTTAAATTACTAGGAATGCAAAAAAAAAAAAAATAAAATGAAAAATGTTCTTCGCGAACCTAGTGTTGAATTTATTTTTCTTCAAGATGCAATAAAATTATTTTCTCTAAATTAAAATATATTGCCTTAATTTGCGCCCGCGTGGACGTTTACACGTTCTGATCGCCGACCCCGCGGAGGAATATGTACAACATTCATCACTGTTTGGACACTTACATGAATGAACGACGATTTCATATCAGCCTCTGAAGTTATATTTTGGACATTAAAAGTGGAATAGAGAATTTTATATTCTAGACAGGAACAAACGTTTAGAAAAAAAACTCGTTATTAACTGCGTCGCATTACTTTTTCCATTACTATCTCGGAGTAATATTAGTACGTATCCCTCCCGCGCAGGCGACACCGAGTTGCCTTTACCTCTTTAGTTCTCTTAAAGAAATTAGAGTGGTTTAAGTTTGATTTTCAGTAATCTGAAATACATTGTGTCCATTTTAATTGTCCCATCTCGTGCATTCCTTTTGAGTGAACAAGGATATTTTAATTTAAACTATACATTTCCATAAGTAAATCATGGCTAAAAATATTCCTACGATTGAATCTAAAGTAAAATAAAAATAAGGCACTTTTATTCGTTGGTATGTTTTACTTAATTCAACAGTTTTCGATATACAGACTACCGATAATTTCCAAATGCATTTCTGAAGGTGAAGAATCAAACGTTAACTGCTCTTATCTCCTTAATCATTTGGTGTATGGAAAAATTTCAATTGATAAATAGTTCTTAAAACCAAGCAAAGGCTCCAAAAGCCTAATAAAATATAGATTGTTCTATAAAAATTGAAAATTGTCCACTATATTGGAAAATGGCAGCAATTTACAAAAAATGAAATCATTATTTTTCATTGTCATACAACAATGTGGGCGAACTCCTCCACTTAAAATTTTGCTCTCTAAATCTAATAGTTTTTGAGATACCACTGGGGGCACCTCGGTACCCCCCCAAGGGGGAAAGCGGAGTGCCTATTTTTGAGGTTAATTCGGTACCTTTTATAATGCGCTCCTTAAATGTGGAATCTGAGCTCCAGGTTTATATTACAGGCAACCTCTATTGGCAAATTTGAAAACCTACCAGCAATGAAAATAGTTATGATAAAGTGGTGAAAGTGACAAGCTCAGAATAAAAAGAAATACAGCTTTAATTTCCGAATTCTATACAGTGTAGTGGTAGTGGTACATAATTGGACTCTATGCAGGAACACACGGATATGTATTATTTAATTCACAGTATATCAATTTTTTATGGAAAATTAATGTCAACCAATGTAGTACCTACATAAGTAACATAATAATTTACGAACCTGTCACATGTAAGGAACTCACACACGAACATATTGCATCAGTGTATTTTTCTTATATTTGTCACATTGCACAAGGTGTGAATGACGTCACAAAATAAATGTTCATGTTGTCACAGTATTTGTATTCATTAAAAAATATTAGAGTAGGTTTTTGTGTGTTATCTTTTTTTTAAAGATTTATATGTAATAATTTATGAGAATTAAATTTATTTATTATCTTACAAACCTGATGACATGACCTTACATAAATATCGCTAAGTTTATCTCATTGAGTGTCGTTGACGCTGTCTGTTGACTCAATTATGTTGATGTTGGGGGCCTCCCTGGTGTGACATCCATCTTGACATGGGATACTAATTAATTACTACACGAATCAATCATCAGCCTCTGTAAATATGGCAACCAATAAAAATGTTTATTTAATTATAATCTTTATGAATCTTTTTCCACCTAAAAAGATGATTGTCAAGAATTGGAAAGTACTTTGTCTTCATTTAGGATTTAGGTCTTTAAAGTCCTTGGGGAATTATTTAGTTGGACTTGTTGTGTATAGTCTAGTAAAAATACTGTTTAACCTAGAAAAAATTGCAACACGAGCGTTTTTGACGTTATTCTGCTCAAAAAATGTGTATATTGACATATCCAAAATCGGACAAAATCGGTCCATGGGAAACTTCTTAAAATCACGTTACAAAATGGTGGCTTTTTTAACATTAGAAAGTTTTTGAAAAAAGCCACTCGGTTGCATTTTTTATCTACATTTAACAAGATATTGAGTTGGGACCACCGCCAATAATTTTTGAGTGGCTAGTCGTGCATTTTGACAGGGTTAAAACTTTTGGTCGCCATCTTGGATCCGCCATATTGGATTTATAATATTTTTTTCAAATGTAAAGGTGGTCTTGTGACACATAATTTAGAACTAAATTTTTACGCTGATTCCAATGCTGAAGTCCGTTTTCAAAAATATTAATTCGTTTTCAACATATGCTCAAAATAAAATTCTTCCCTGTACATTTCTTATGGGGGTTAAATAAATAATAACATTTTTACGATTATTTTTCCTATATCTCAAGAACCAAGCAAGGCTCAGTTCGTTTTGGTCTTAAAATGCTGAGTGATTTTTTGGCTTTTATTTGGGCTATTAATCATTAAAATCGGACAAGAGTGAAACGAGCTATAAAGCTAAATGCTACATGAAAATTGGGTTTTTTAAAATTCGTTTTCTGTTAAAGATTTATATCTCAGGTTTGAAATGAGTTGTAAGGTTCCTTCTGGTCTCAAATTACTCGGTAAAGTATAAGCTTTCATATGAACTAAGGCTAATCGAAATCTGACTAATATAAATGGAGTTATGATCCATAATCCAACTTAAATTCTTCTCGTAATTTGTCATTACTTAAAAACTTATATCTCCAGATTTAGCTAAGACTCAGGCCTAATTAAGGTCTTAATTAACTCAGTACATTACTGGTTTTAATTTAAGCTCTTAAATATTTAAAAAGGCTGAGTTTGATGCGAGTTATGGACCTTTAATAAATATAAAAAATTTTTTTCAGAATTTTTAATTTAGTTAGAACGGGTATCTCCAGTTTCTTTTAAGGCATATAGGTTCGAATGGTTTCAAAACACTCAGTGAGCCATCAGCTTTCATTTGAGCCATTGATCATTAAAATCGGACAAGTTTGGAGTGAGTTATATTGTTTTTATTAATTTTTTTGTAACTATTTTTTGTGTCACATTTAAAGCTTACAGGGTATCAATAAAACCAACCATTTGCCTATTTTAAAGGGGAAACTGTGTAATCCAGAATCGCTAAACAGAATTTTCCTTCACTATCTCAGATATGTAGAATTCATTGAAAATGTGTTCATCGCAATTTATCTACAGGGTGTTCCACAAATAATTAAGGCCAAGGGTTAAAATATCACAGTATTGTTATGTAAACCTATACCAAGTTGTATATGATTTTACATACAAGTCCTGCTGAACGGAACATTTTGAGGAAAACTAAACTAAATTATCTCTAGCCGTTTCAAAATGGCGGCCATTTTTGAGACATTTTCTAACATTTACTGAAAACATTGGATTTTTTTTAACCACTACAAGTATTTTAGTTCTGTTTCGAAATTCTTAATCCTTGTCAACTCAGCTTTACTATGGTAACTGATATGACCATATTATGTAAAAACAACTATAGTTCCTATGGAAACCAAATAAAAACAAACATTATTCAAAACATTACTCAAACATTATGCAAAACACTAGTGAGAAATAATGCATACGGAGTGAAACTTAAGGGGATATTAAGGATCTGGGTAGACCCTTGTGTTGCCTGGGCACATGATATACATTGGTGCGAAATTTCAGCCTATTCCCCTCTGACGTTTTTGCATTTACCTGGAGCAACTTACACAAAAACAACACCGAAACGACCTATACTTCATATTATATAAATAAATAAATAAATAAATAAATAAATAAATAAATAAATAAATAAATAACATATATATATATATATATATATACCGGGTGTCCCATAATAGTCCCCCCCTAACTTTTTCCTATATTTTTTTCAAATATCAATTCCACACCACCCCCAAACATTATTAGGTAGTTAATACTTCATTTTGAGAAAGTACACAATTATGGCCGCCATCTTGAATCCGCCATATTGGATCCAAAATAAGTTTTCAAATGTAAAAGTGGTGTTGTGACCCATCATTTCGAATTAGATTTTTCCCTGATTTCAATGCCGCAATCCGTTTTTTTAATATCCTAATTAGTTTTCAAGATATGGGTACTTAAATTAATTTTTTTCAACCAATTTAAACATTAGAGATTGATAAAATAGGTCCATAACCACAAAATAATGTTAGATAGTGACGAATAACCACCACCAGTATTGTTGAGCGCTTTACACTTAACTTTCACCAATGTAAATTTTTTGGCCGCCATCTTGGATCCGCTATTTTTGAATGAGGTAAGTTATTTCAAATATGAAGTTGGTATTGTGAGCCATCATTTCAAACTAGTTTCTTACGCCGAATTCAATGCCGCAACCCGTTTTTACCTATACAACTTAGTTTTTGAAAAATTAATATTTTTAGATATTTATTAGAAACATGTCAATATCTTGAAAACTAAACACTATAATTAAAAATGGGTTGCGGCATTAAATTCGGCTTAAAAATTAAGTTTAACATACTGGGTCACAATACCAACATCATATTTGAAATAACTTGCCTCATTTCAAAATGGCGGTTCCAAGATGGCGGCCAAAAAATTTACATTGGTGAAAGTTAAATGTAAATCGCTGAACAATGACTGGTGGTGGTTATTTGACACTATCAAGCATTATTTTGTGGTTATGGGCCTGTTTTATCAATTTGTTATGTTTTAATTGCTTGAAAATAAATTAATTTAAAGTATCCATATCTTGAAAACTAATTAAGATATTAAAAAACGGATTGCGGCATTGTAATCAGGGAAAAAATCTAATTCGAAATGATGGGTCATAACGCCACTTTTACATTTGAAAAAATTATTTTGGTTCCAATGTGGCAGATCCAAGATGGCGGCCACAAATTTTACCTTGCCAAAATGCACGAATAGCCACTCAAAAATGTTTGGTGGTGGTCCCATATCAGTATCTTATTAAATGTGTATAAAAAATGCAGCCGATTGCCTTTTTTCAAAAACTTCCCATTGTTAAAAAAGCCGCCATTTTGAAACGCGTTTTTGGGGGTTTTCCCGTAGACAGATTTTGTTAGATTTTGGATATGTTGGAATAAGTACTTTTTTGTTATAGTTTCATGATAAAAGGACGTGTTGCAGTTTGGTCTAGGCTGGTGAGCATTTTAACAAATAAAAAAAATAAATTTGTTATATCTTAAAAACAAAGAACAGATTTTTGAAAACGGATTTCAGCATTGGAATCAGCGTAAAAATCTAGTTCTAACTGATGTGTCACATGTCCACCTTTGTATTAAAAAAAAATTGAATCCAATATGGCGGATCCAAGATTGCGGCCAAAATTTAAAATTATATAAAAATGAAGTATTACCTCCCTAACAGTTTTCTGTAGTATTCCTAATTTTATATCTCTAGAGGTGTAGTTGAAAACTAAGAGTAAAACTTAATTTTTAATTTTTCCATTGTAATCCGCCATTTTGAAACGTAATTTTAGGGGGTTTCCCATGGACCGATTTTGTCCGATTTTGGATATGTTAAAAAGCACAGTTTTTCGGACAGATTTCCACCAAACACGCTCGTGTTGCAATTTGTTCTAGGTTAAGGGTGTTTTTTGCGTAGATTTACAGGACTAATAATAGCTTAAATAAACTTAACAATCTTTGGCTCACTGCAATGATAAAAATTGAAGAATGAGGCTGTGACTGGTTTGAACTCCATCAGTTTATTGTTCAACAGATCAACCCTTTCGTGCTTTGAACAGTTCGCGTTATGAAGGTTTGAAGATACTCAGCAAGAGAAGAAACGCTCACGATGTAACCACGCCATGTAACGGATTAGATCACTGAGTTTTATTGAACCACAAACTATTTCGTTTTTTTGTAATTAATGACTGATTGCCTCAACACAGGATAGCGGTATATAACAAAGCATTTGTTGTGTCTATTTGCCACTGCGGGAAACCTTAATCTTCCTTTTAAATTCCTAGATAGTCATTATCGGTTTATGGTAACATTGAAAAATGTTCTCTTCAAGAAGAAGACCTTGATTAGCGATTTCAAGAGTGACAGGAGAGTGGGCCAATAGTGAATATTAAAAACTTTTGTATTTTTCCTATTCAAACGAAATGTTTTTCTTTCTCCCCCCAATACATAGTATATGGAGAAAGTAATGTTTTCGAAAAATTGTCGAATTTGAATTGTTAGTGGATGTATATGTTTAAATGCTTCCCAAATCCAAAAAGTGGTTATTGGAATGGTGTCTGTCCGTCCGTCCGTCCGCGTGCGCGCGACAAAAATCCAAATTTCACAGGGAACAGGTCAAACGATTTCTATAAAACTTTCATAGTTGTAGTCCTTAAGATGCAAAACTAAATGACACCACCCACATGTCTGTGAAAATTCAGGTTAAGAAGTTATGGGGATTCAAGTATTAAAAAGTTCAAATTTTTCAAATTAACCTAAAATCGTAATAATTAATCAACATATACTTGCAACGATTACATTTGGCTTGAAAAAATAAATAATCTAGTCTTTTGAATTGTAGCCCATATTAACTGGTTTCGGGGATATAACTGGCGTCAATTCTTGCGGCCCACGCCGTCCTTAAGACTAATGTTAATTTTAGCATTGGGCTTATGGACGGCGTGGGCCGCAAGAATTGGCGCCAGTTATAATATAATTGATATTTTTGTTTGGCGGTAAACCAGTACATTGTTTATTTGTGTGATAATTGTGAATTTTTTTTGTTTTAGGTTTTATTTTGTTTCGTGATATAGATTTTCTTGCTTTAAATGACATTAAGGGAGAAAGTATATGTCGGTTTGCTGATACCGCTTATTTTAAGTTTGTTTACTGCTATTTTTGTAACACATGATGAATACACATTAATTCATTGTTAAGTAGGTTTAGTAGATGAAAGTACCATGCATCATGTGGCCCTACTTTTTTCCGTTGAAAAAACATTAATTTTTTCACTTTTATTAATACAATTTAAAATGTAAAATCTTTATGGTCAACTCTCTTATAAATTCACACCAGAAATGATGAATGTATTACTTGCCAACGAATGAACTGTTATTGAATTACATTTCATTTTTATCTTAAGAGAAATCTCATTTGCTTTATGAAAGTGATTGGAGTTTCTAAGACAACCAGACGGATCCCAAGCAGTGGAGAGGGGGGGGCAGTTATCGCCTACAACACACCACCAGGGGACGATAGCAGTATTGGTTATGCAGATAGGTTATTGGCGATATACAATGTCAAGATAATTGATACAAGCACATCTCTAAACTGCATTAGTATTAGCTTTTTTCCTCCATAAAGATTGTAAATGTATAGCTAAAATATTAACTGTTGTTTACCATTAGCAAACACGCTATGTTTAAATATTTTGTTGTTTTAAGATGTCTTGGAATCTTTGAAAGTTTGGATTTAAACTCATCTGGGGTCGTTAGATGGAGGAAACGAAATCATCATTTCGTAGATTCTTTAGATATAAATAACTAAGATTAACACAAAATAAATCTTATTTTCAAGATAGGGAAAATTAATCTGCATTCATTCGATTCCTCTCATAAAAGATCCATAAATCGACAAGCGTATATAAAAACAGGTTTTATTGTTTCCAATGTAATAAACAGAGTTCCCTAAATTTTCAAACTCTACAAAGATTTAATAATACCCCGTCGCAGCAAACCTGGGTACTCAGCGAATTTCTAAAGAATTAATTTTTATATAGGAACTCATTTAATTTATGTAAGGGAAATGTTTCAAACAATTTATGCAATTATTGCAAAAAGTATATTACACATCAATTCAAGAGCTTTAGATATAAGGGAATAGATCATGGGAATCACATTGGTATCCATTCCAGCAATATGCTTTTAGCGAATTTCCCCCATAGGGAAGAAGCTATTACCGTAGGTCTCATGGTAAGGCCTAAGCCGGAGACCATGATAACTTTTCGTTTTGGGGCCCCCAGAAACAGAAAACACCATTCGTTCGAATTTATATATATGTATAAAATATATATAAACATTTTAGACTTGAAAATGACATAATTTGTCGAAACTAGTTGGCTAATAAAAAATGATTTAAAAACAAAGGATACTTTGTTTTAACTGAAAAATGTTAATAAAAATTATATATATATATATATATATATGTGTGTGTGTGTGTGTGTGTGTGTGTGTGTGTGTGTGTGTGTGTGTGTGTGTGTGTGTGTGTGTGTGTCTGTGAGCACGATAACGGCCGTAAAAACGGTCCGATCTTAATGAAATATGGTACAGTCATGTAAAGTGGTAATCCCTCGGACGAGTTCGTAAACCAGCCCGATCGGACGACCGGAAGGGGGGGTAAATGGGGATAAACCCCCCAAAAAAAGGTTTTTTTGAGTTTTTTACATAGGAAAATAAAATGTATCGAATTTTTGTTACAAAAATGGATCTGAACATTTTCTTTGTACTTCTAGCGGTTACCGAGTTATAAGGCGTTAAAAATATGGGCTTTTTCGCGATTTTCTCCCAAAAATGGGCAAAATTTTGTTTTTTTAGTTTTCAACATATTGAAATAAAAATAATCAAACTTTGGTGGGCACCATTGAATTCAGCTCAAAAAAAAACAAACAATTTAGTATTTTGAATCACTGCTCTATGTCCATTGGTTACCGAGATATTGAAAGTGGTAAACGCAGTACGTTGTCCCAATGTTAACCTTATGGAAAATAAGTAAAATTCTATATCTCGGTTATTTCTCACCATATCTTGATAAAACTTGGCAAATAGCTTCTTCTAGTTCAGATCTACTAAATATTGAATTAAAACCACCCAGTTTTAATATACCTGTAGCAACAAACCTGCATACTCATTCCCCATGTTATTCATATGGAGCTTACCAAAACATGACTAAACTCGCCATGTTGGATTGAAATATGTTGTTTTGCGTTTGAAATTCGCTGAGTCTGCTGCAACGGGGGTATTTGTTATTCTTATAATTATTAGTCTAATATTTTTTTACAAGTGAATCCTTGTTATAGTATAAAACTGTAAGCAAACATACAATCAATGATTTAAAATCAGTCAAAATAAAAACAAGGAAAATAATTATATGGAAAAATAAAATACAAACACACGATTTATCTTGAAATTTAATACACTTGTTGCAGCAAACGTGCATGCTCAGTTAATTTCTAAAGGATTTATTTTTTATATGTGGGCATATTCTACATAAGTTCTACATAAGGGAAGTTGTTGATTTGAATATTTTGTGTAAATATTAATCTAAATAGAGTAAATTGTATCATTCATGATCTCATTTCTCAATAATCATTCATATTCTGATAATTTGTAATAAATGTATACTTGTTATAGAAGGTAAATGTCAGCAAACATACTATCAATCTACTCAGATCAAAGAAATAAAAATAAATCAAACCATCACATGAACAAATTAAATTCAATCATATGGTTTGTATTTTATTTTTTAAAATCCCATTTTAGAGAAATTGAATGAAAAATTTGGGTATTCATACCAGAATTTGGATAGTTTATGTCACTTCAGGGAAAAATCAAAGGAAATGTCACATGTGTGTGGCACATTAAGCAGGTCCATTATCTCAGTAACCGATTGATGTAGAGCAATAATTCAAAATGCTATATTGTTTATTTTTTTATGCTGAATTCAATTCTGACCGTAAAATTAATAGAAATATGCTAAATCTAAATAGACGAAATAAAATAAATTTTACTTCGCCAAAAAAACCGCCTTAGAGTGTACTGATCTGGTTTTCGAACTTAAAGTCATGAATAACACACACACACACACACACACACACACACACACACACACACACACACACACACACACACACACACACACACACACACACACACACACACACACACACACACACATATATATAGTGTCCTTTATGACATACTGTCAGAAATTTGTATGTTTTTATTCGGAAAAGTTAAAATTTATCCGTTATTAGTAGTCCGATCATCATAATTTTAATATGAGCATTAATTGGATTAAATTTCACAACTTTTTTGTCACTTGTATAATTTTTCTAAAATCTACGGGTTTTAAGATATTTAGCTTTGAAAACAAAAAACAGTCGCTATTTTTAAATGGTACAAAGTAGAAATTTGATACTTCTCACAAAAATAGTTCTTAATAGTGGTAATCCATATACCAAGTTTGAAGTTTATGTGTTAAGAGGTTCGTGAGATATGATTAAATATGTAAAAATCACAAACAAGCACACAGACGGGAAACGAAGCACTTTTGGACCTATGTTTATATGAAATTTTTTCTTATTTTTTACCTGTACTGTCATGTATCATGTCATGGTTGTTTACCATAATTTCCGGACACCCTGTATATACATGTATACCAAAATGAAAGAACGTTGTTTTTGGGCTCTAGGGACCTCAAAACGAAAAAAATAACATGGTCCCAGGCTTAAGTCTCACCATGCCGCCTACGGTAATTGCTACTTCCCTATAGGGGGAAATTCGCTGAAATGAGAAATGCGAACAAATCATTATCATATGGTATTTGACACATGACATCTTGCAACCAGTTTTCACCAAGAGTAAAGTATTTTAAAATATTCCTTACACTTTATTTCATATTAAAATCTACTTCATTCAGGTTTATTAGTTTAAAGTTTTTCCGTATAGGTTTTATACAACAACATTTTCAATGATTGACTGTACAACTCAATAAAGGAGTTTTTCTGTACACAAGTAATTCCTTAGGGAATTAGTATAACAGATCAGAAATGGGAACAAATCATTATCATATGGGATTTGACAAATGACATCGTGCAAACAGTTTTCACCAAGAGTAAAGGATTTTAAAGTATTCCTTACACCTTATTTCATATTAAAATCTACTCCATTCAAGTTTATTACTTTAACGTTTTTCCAAATAGGTTTTATATAACAACATTTTCAATGCTTGACTATATAACTTTTCTTGTTGCTCCTTTGATCAATCAATAAACATATTTTACCTACCTAACTCTTCGTGTCATCTTGCAAACAGTTTTCAGCAAGATAGTCCAGTCAAAAAACGTAAAAAAATGGCCCAACCTGGAAAAAATTCCGTTAATTTTGAAACTTTGCACACTTATTCAGAAGTACCTAAGGATGAAAATACCAAAAGTCCTGGAAAATATGTGGCGAGCTCTAGTGGCAATTGATGGAAACAGGGTACTTTTTTTGGTTTTCCTCAAAAATCTCGAGAACCGTTGGTTGGAGGTAAACACTTTAACAGTACAAAATAAAGCTTATTAAATTTGCTACAGAAATGGATCTGAACATTTTCTTTGTACTTCTAACGGTTACCGAGTTATAAGGCGTTAAAAATATGGGTTTTTTTCGCGATTTTATCCCAAAAATGAGCAAAATTTTGTTTTTTTAGTTTTCAACATATTGAAATAAAAATAATCAAACTTTGGTGGGCACCATTAAATTTTGCTCAAAAAACAAACAATGTAGTATCCTGAATCATTGCTTTATGTCCATTGGTCACCGAGATAATGAAAGCGGTAAACACCCCTTACACTGTACCTTTGTTATCCTTATAGGAAATAACAAAAGTTCCATATCTCGCTTATTTCACAACATATCTTAGTAAAACTTAATTTGTGGCTTGATATAGATGAGATAAATCGGATTAAGTTATAAAATACCCAATTTTCAATTTTACGTTTCAGCAAACCTGCATAATCCATTCTTCGTATTATTCATATGCAGGTGAGTATGCAGGTTTGCTGACACCTAAATGTGAAAATTCGGGATTTTAGGCTTTAATATGATTTATCTCAACTATATCAAGTCACACATATAGTTTTACTAAGATATGTTGCGAATTAAGCGAGATATAGAACTTTTTTTTATTTCCCATAAGGATAACAAAGGTACAGTGTAAGGGGTGTTTACCGCTTTCATTATCTCGGTGACCAATGGACATAAAGCAATGATTCAGGATACTACATTGTTTGTTTTTTTTGAGCAGAATTTAATGGTGCCCACCAAAGTTTATTATTTTTATTTTAATACGTTAAGAACAAAAAAACAAAATTTTGCTCATTTTTGCGAGGAAATCGCGAAAAAACCCATATTTTCAACCCCTTATAACTCGGTAATCATTAGGAGTACAAAGAAAATGTACAGAACCATTTTTGTAGAAAATTTAATAAGCTTTATTTACTATGTTAAAGCGTTTACCTCCGATCAACGGTGCTCGAGATTTTTGAGAAAAACCAAAAGAAGTACCCTGTTTCCGTCAATTGCCACTAGAGCTCGCCACATATTTTCCAGGACTTTTGGTATTTTCATCCTTTGTTACTTCTGAATAAGTGTGCAAAGATTTAAAATTATCGGAATTATTTCCAGGTCAAACCCTGTTTTGACTGGACTAAGAGTAAAGTATTTTAAAGTATTCCTCATATCTTATTTAATATTAAAATTTACTCCTTTCAGGTTTATTAGTTTAACGTTTTACCAAATAGGTTTTAAATAACACAATTTTCAATGCTTGACTGTACAACTTTTCTTGCTGCTTCTTTGACCACTCACTGAAACATCTTTAACCTAGCTAACTCTTCGTGATTTCTAACAGTTTTTAGAGACCTTTACTCGTAAAACATTTTAGTCACTCATTACAAGGAGTAACGTGCAACTAAACATAGCAGGTAGGGGAAATATGTTTGCAATGACTGAGAAGTTTCATTGTAGTAATGAATAAATAAATGAATAGTTAAGTAGCCTATTTGTAAAAAAAACATTAAGAAATCGCAATTTTTTACAACAAGACTAAAGAGTTCCTCACATTAAAGGGTGTTATTTCAAAATGTTTGGACACCACTCTTTCCTGAGGCATTTGGATGATAAAAAGGTTCATCTGTTATTTACATCGTCGGTCCTGTTTTCAATTTAAAATGAAGTAGGTTTTATGGCTGTTTTTCTTTTGTAATCCGCAAAATGTTAAGAATTATCATAATGGCATGGAACATTGACAACATTTATCTATTCACTAGGTGAATCATAATTATAAGCATAGTCACTGTGATGTCACTTTTGACATGTTTTTCCTATAACAGATAAATACCTTTTGTCTGCTGTAGACTTAACTCTTTATGTTTTTTTTTTCAGGACTTAGTGTTAGCTAACAATTTGTGCCTATTTTCATGGCATAATTAAAGTAAAAATTGTGCATAAGAACCCTATTATACAAGGCGGTCTAACGGCCGCTGGCTCGCCCTGGTGTGTTTCTGCGGGGCCGCTAAGCTGAGTGAGTGTAAATACCTAGTGGACCGAGCCTTGCTCGGTACTATTTTATATTTACCAGTTCATCAAATTAATAAAACAATTCAAAAATATTAATGTATAAGTACCCTTTTTGATTTCTCCATACAATATTTATCCCACACGTTGTATTTTCCTAGAAGGCTATAGTTTGCAAACAGCTGTTAGGATTACTTGATTTGTTTACAGTTTCCTTGATTATTATGTTGCTATAATGGCAACTCAAAAGGTCAGTTTTAACATTTGAAACTTTAAAATTAATTTTATTTCGTTATTAGATTTTCTCTGGCCAAGTAATGAGCATAGAACATGTTTTTTTAGTAAAAAAATTACTTATTTCCTGACTTTGAAGGAAATCCTCGGAGCCTTTTTTGAGATCGTTGTGCAAAAAAGGAAGCTAGCAAACATAAAAGATAACACTGCTCATATGAGAGCATAGGATAAGTCCTATTTGAATCAATGTCCAAGAGCAGGCCCTGTTATTTAAATTTGTCTATAATTTTTAAAATTTCCCTCTAAAATAACGCTTTAGTAGTCGAAAGTAGCCCTTATTTTTTGGAAGATATAAAAATTAGTGTGTACTTTCGTGCTGAAACCCTCGGAAAAATAAATTTCTAAAACTTAAAACGTCATATAATGTTTATTAATATCCAGATGGTTACAGGGCTAGTTAGTACATGCTCATAAATTACAAATTGTTGTAAGGGACTTATTGTTTTGGAGCTGATATACGATGGCAAGAAGGGGCGCCCAGAGCATATTACTTACAACTTATGGCAGACTAAGGCTTAACTACGCTAAACTCGATACGGATTATATCATCCTTGGCTTATCCTATATAGAATTAGTGAAGTAATCTTGAATAAGATTTTGTTTTAAGTTTGCACCGTTCTACTTAATAATATCTTTGTCTTATGCATAAAAATAAACAAAACCAAATGTCAAATTAGATATAAAAACCGCCATTTCAATTGTTTTTAATGTAAAGGAGAGATCACATAGGAAATAATAATATACCAACATGCAAAGACGAATTTGGATGAACGGTGTAAGTTAGTTTACAATACTTCGCCATGAAACATAGGCAAGTTGGTTTCTTCCCACTTATGTTTCTGTCTTATTGCCGTTTCTTAAATTCCTTCGGGCTCCGTCCCATGGGCTTGCAACGTTTCAATGCTTAATCTTGAAGAAAAAACTGTATAACTTAGTAATATTAAGTTCATACAGCTATTTTTTTTACCGAATATCATATAACCTAGTTCAGCAGAAGTAATAGCAGCCGTTAGTAGATATTTTATTACAGATGAAAACATGAATTATTTCATCGACTATAACTAATATCTCCTGACCCAAGAACGGTTAAACCTTTAGTAACCCAAAAACTTAGGATGTCGTTGTTATAAAAAGGATAAAGATCAATAAATACATTTGTTGATAAAATATATGTTCTGACTTTTTAAAAATATCCAGGAGAACTGAAAGCGCTCCCTGCAAGCGGAGAATTTGTGTTATGAGACGTTACAGTGGTCTAATATATTCACATGGCAATGACATAGTGCATAAATCATTGAGGTAGTAGCGGTTATACATGTAAACTATGCATGTTATTTAGCTAATACAAATCCAGTAGTTATTTTCCTATGCCAAAAAATTTTAAAAACGCATCACTGGGTGAAGCAAAATTGGATTAATGAACATACGGGGAAGTATTGAAAAGAAGAATTTCCTTGCATATAACATTCAAATGTAAACGTAGCCATCAACTGGGATTAATTTTTAAAATACAAATAAAGAAATAAATAAATAAATAAATCGTTTATTTCTCAATAAAAACCCATACACAGAAACTAAATACATAGAAACTAAATAATCCTTAAACTAATACAATCAAAACTTAGAAACTATTATTGAAAAATATTAGGGGCCCCATAGAAAAATCCGTGGTGGGACCTCCCTCACCTAGTGCATATAAAAATAGATGCGAAAAAGAGTCAGAGCCAGCATTTTAAACAGTAAATAGAACATAAGAAAATCATATATACTTAAATACGTATGCTGAGATGTTTTAACAGTATTGAGCTGATATACACTACAAAAATACTATAAACTAAATGCTTGATAAAAAACGACATACAAACATATAGTAAATTAAAAAAATCAAAATAGATTTAAATTAGACCCAAATACTACAAACATTAACATAGGACAAGAAAGAGTTTATACGACAAACCTAAAGAAATCTTCAATGTTCTCAGTTGCAAATAAAAACTTCTTCAGTTCAGACAAAAACGTATTAAGATTGTTCTTTTTAATTAAATAAATAGAGTAATAGTTGCAAAAGACATACAAGTATTTAATTGGTCCAAGAATTTATGAGCGTACATACCAAGGGTTTGTGGATGATAATTTAAGCAAACGAATTCTCATATAAACTCTACTTTGATTATTCTCACATAAAGTTTTGAAATATTGTTGAGACTTCATCCAGAGTCATCCTATGGTAAAAGCACAATCCAATTATTTGTAAATTATAAAAATTTCTTATTTTATTTGGTTACGGTTTGCTTTACCCAATTTCATACTGAAAATTAATTATCTATTTAATAAAAACGAATTCCCCTATGAAGTAGACCCGCATACTCAGCGAATTTCAAATGCAAAAAAAATTCAACCTAACACAGCGATGACATGTTTTTGTAATTTCCATTTTTAAGAATAACACAGGGAATGAGTATGTAGGTTTGCTGCAACAGGTATGTTCAAACTGGGTGGTTTTAATTACATTTTTAGTAGATCATAGCTAGAAGAAGCCATATAACAAGTTTTATCAAGATATGTTAAGAAAGAAGGAGAATATAAGAATTTTTATTTATTTCCCATAAACATTAACACGGGGAATGAGTATGCAGGTTTGCTCCCACGGAAATGGAACTGCCGGGGCTTTGAGACTAATACACATTAGATCTCATCTAGATGAAACCACAAACAGAATTTTATTTAGACTAGTGGCTTGAAGGGGCTAAAAGCCCCTAATGAGGGAAAATTCAAACATTTATTATAGTACAAAATACCTTCATAGCAAACTGAATCTACCTTATATTGATATCTAGCCAACCAAATGGTTTTCAATCAAGTATCAGCATCACATGTTTTATGTAAACAAAGCAGACGTTTTTAGATCCCAATGCTCTTTAAATGGCAGATATTCTACTTTACTTCTCCTTTTGTGGTGAATTTCAAGCAATATCATTATTTTTCCCGCCACCACGGAATAGAGACCTTTAATTTGAGCCCTTTGTCATCTTTCTACGACTTGACAGACGCCCACAATTTTGACGCAAAGAATCGCCTTACGGAATTAAATATATGATGATATGTTCAAAAATTAGCGAGATCTATAATTTTACTTATTATAATATTACACTTAAGGTTAACATTAGGACAACGTTCTGTGTTTACCAATTTCAATATCTTGCTAACAAACGGACATAGAGCAATGATTCAAATACTAAATTCTTTGATATTTGAGCTAAATTCAATGATGCTAACAAAAATCTGATTATTTTTATTTTTCTATGTTAAAAACTCATGCGGTAATAGTTTCTTCCCTGTAGAGCAAATTCGCTATTAACCTTATAACCTAATTATGCAGTATCTGTTCAATAATCAACATTAAAAATAACGAACCGCCCCTTTCAGTGTTTCTCCCAATAATGGAATATGGCCGGCAGTGTAATTTCAGCTTACATGCGGAACATGCGAGTTTGGAGATGAGCCAAACTAACGGTCAGCCGGTAATGACCCGATGTTGGAGGGACGGGTGCGGGGCTGTAAAATTAACAATAACTACAACCACCTACCACTCTGGAGATAACGCTGACGGCCGCTGTTTGACTGTAACGCTCTCTCCCTCTCTCTGCGTGGGCTTACGTACAACTAGATCTCCATTCGATAGGCACCTTTACGGATTTATGACTCAATAAAATCCATGCATAAAACATTGTTACTTAATGAAAACAAAGATGAGTAGGAAACAAATTTTTGTGCGCATTTTGTTAAGCTTTCTTTCTTATTCGTCAGTTATATCCAGTGTGTAAACCATGTACGGTAAAAATAAATTCTCATTGTCTTGGTTGACACGTGTACCGCTAATTTGGCTGTAAGGCTCGCACTCTGCATGGTGAAATAAACTAAATTAAATTCTCTACTCGGTAGGCAAAGTACATTTTTTCTGTGAGAATGTTATAAAGACATAGATAAATTAATGTGTGACTAAATTTACTAGGAGTTTAAATTGTAAGTTAAGTATCCATAATAAGTCAGCTATGATGCATGCTCCGGTATGACTCTCCTCAGGCTGGTGTTCTTATCAAACTACATACAAAGTTCAAAACGTCCATCTACGTTAATTAATTAATGTACGTCTCTTCTACGATTATCAACTTTATTTTTAATTGGAAAAATAGCCTGCTCACGAACCATCTGAGATGAGTTGTGATCCTTTGTAATATTTGACAAAAATAATATTATTTGACATACTTTAGGCTATTTGCAACAATTCCGTATACTACCGACCAAGGGGAAATTAAGAGTTACTTCTTAAATGTTCACAAAGTATAATTCTTAAAAAAAAAACGTAGTGTGATTGTTAACTCTATGTAACTATAAATTGATAATACAGGTGATATGGTTTCATCAAGTGAGGAAATTGTACTTAATCTGGCAAATGGCTGGAAACTTCATGCAAAAATCAAAAATGTTAAGCAAAAGTTCTATTCTTCGCTTTAGGTAAATGAAACAAATATCGTCTTAAATATATTGCCATCATACAGTGTTAAAAAAACCACGTGAATAAATCTATCAGGAAATGAGTCTTTTTAAGTATTAAACTTGAGCAATTATATTTAAGCTGTAAACATACAAATCTTTAACTAGAAAATTATAGTGAAAATATAATGTAAATATGTAAATTAATAACAAATCAGAGAACTAAATGCTAGATGGGTAAAAATATAAACTCATCATATAATTGAATAAGGCGGATATTGGTTCAGTGCTTGGGTATCGTCTAATGTAAATGAACAGCCGCCATTCCCTGGAACAGGGAGTTGGAACTGCTGACTCAGAAACATGGAGTCTGAAAGCTAATCCATTCGATGATCATAGCTAGTACTTAAATTAGCAAGGTAACTACTTGGATTTGTAGGTAACAATGTAGAGCATGTCAAGGTTTTCCTTCACATTTGAAAATGCAACAAATCATTACCTGTAAACATTCAGCAAGGTTAAAGGATTTTTTGGAAGGGTAATTATCTAAAAAAAATATTTATAAGGTAATCCGATCCGATATATTCTATATTAATGTTTTAAATATAAGTTCTGAATTAATTTAAACTGACTGGTACTTTGGTATTTGCTATCATAACATTATAAGTAGCCCTCTTTGTTGTCCATACAAATACACACACACACACACACACACACACAATTATATATATTTAATTATATATACAGGGTGTCTAATCTAAAGTGAACCAATAGCTAAGCGGTTTTATTGGTTATTATAAATGTGAAAATAATTTTTTATTAAAAACCTGACAAAGAACTTCTTCAAACCTATTCCGTTTTGGGCTTCTCTCACCTTGTTAATTTTTCTACAGAGCTGTATATCCAAATTTTTTTTGAAATGGTGGAATTTAAACGCCATCAATTGTTCTTGAAAACACACATATAAAAACACATATACACACGCACATATCAACAGTCTCTCGCTACCCGATATTTCGCGGAACCAAACTTAACGTCCCGCGTCTTCAGGGGGGATTTCCCCTAATTTTTTAAGCTTCCCGATTGTGTCTTAAACATCACGTTCGTTATCACTGCGTGCTTTGTTAAGCTTTCTTTATTATTCATCAGTTACATCCAGTGTATAAACTATGTACGGTAAAAATTAATAATATCTCATAGGCTTCGTTGACTTATGTACCGCTCAAGGTGGGTGGTTGTGTGGTCAAGGTCAGTTGTCGTCAGGCTCTCGCAGCGTGTGCGCAAAAGGGAAGCTTCAAAAATAGGGAAAATTCCCCCTGAAGACGCGGGACGTTAAGTTTGGTTCAGCGAAATATCGGGTAGCGAGAGACTGTTATGTGCGGGTATAAATGTGTTTTATATGTGTAAGTGTTTTCAAGAACAACTGACGGCATTGAAATTCCATTTCAACCAAAATTGGACATACAGCTCTGCAGCAAATTTACCAAGGTGAGAAAGCCCAAAATAGAATAGGTTTGACAATTCTACCTCACCTACGAAAATAATGTCATTTAAAACAAAAGAACTTCTTATGGGAACTTCCTTTTATTTTTAAAACTGCTTTTTGGACTCATTTGTAAATTTATAAATATGGCCGCCATTTTCTAATATGGCGGACAACTTTGATTTTTTATGGAACACCCTGTATTTTATGGCGGTTTTGGGTTCTACGCTTTGTTTTAGGAAATTTTTTTCGGTCTTGCTCTTTCCTGAACTCAGTGGTTAAGGAGGTATGAGCAGTTAATTTTTTCCCTTTTGAAATTCATTGGGGAATTGTTGGTAGTCTATACCGAAAATTGTTTCGTTTGATAAAACATATCAAAGAATGAAAGTGCCTTAAAATATGTATTTAGTTGAGATTTAATCATAAAATAATTTTTAGTCGAGATTCACTCATGGAATTGCACCATTTTGAACATGCTTTTACTGCATAATGAATACATGGCACAGTTAAATGGACACAATTCACTTTAAATGGGGAAAAAATCAAACTTGAACTGCTGATACCTCCTGAACAGTTGAGTTAAGGAAATAATGAAAAAGAATAAAAAGGTCTTAAAGTTAAGCGTGGAATTAAAAAACGTCATAAAACAGTTCCATACGAATTTTTTTCCAAATATGGCCATAATGGAAAATTGCGGCCATATTTTTAAATTCTGAAGTGACTCCAAAAAGCAGCTTTAAAAATAAAAGGAAGTCCCACATAAGATATTCTTTGACAGATTTATAATAAAAAAGTTAGCTATTGGTTCACTTTAGGTGAGACACCCGGTGTATTTATATACAACAACTCTCTCAAAAAACGTTTGTATAATTATTTGTTTCAATATGTTATTTTACTCTTTTATCTATCCTAAGTGAAGTTTGGAAACCAATGATTCGATGGATTTTGAAACACTACCATCAAACTACACTCACACACATAAATGTTGCAATGTTAGCAACGAAATGAACAACACAAATATAAACAATGAATAATTATAACAGCTAATTTGCAAACACAACTAATATCAGTAAATAGAACGTATAGATTGAATATAGCATGGAGTATAGTATGTCAACAAGCATGGCTCTGTACATTACGTATGTTTTAATAAGAAAATATAGTAAATATGTGTTAAAAACCAATGAAGAGTAACTGCTTAAAAGTAAAGTCCGTTTTAAGACGGTGTACTATTTATCTCAAAGGGATAAAGCTGTTTGTAGGGTGACATGATACAATATTATCAAACCTGAGACGTTTTGTTTTAAGGTCCTCATATAAAACATATATTTATACTTTTGTCTGTATATAAAAGACTTACGTCTTTATACTTATGTCTTAGTATGAAAGGCCTATGTCATAATAGAATTACATTCCAAATATTGAGACCCCACAGTCAAAAAGACACCATCCACAAATTGATCATAGTATTTTGACCAAAGAAAAACTTTGGTTTTTTTATACCTGCAGGTAAAATGTGATTTGAGCTGCCGCCGGTAATTGAACCGATCATTGTTAAACTTTGATTGGAACCATTGGTAGCCATTTGGTAACAGTTTGTTAAAATTAAAGAAGTAATCCTAAAAAACTCACAACATAAACTTGTATCAATGATACATGATGTAACATCAATCAGAGTTCATTGCCCATCGCCGTGACTGATCTCGTGGTGAAAGCTGTTACATGTACAGATATTTATACTGAGTGTTCAGCATCCATCTTGGCTCGGACAAAGTGACGTTTGACAGTCAATACACTTCAGTAAAATGCCACTCCATTGCAAATGATTTATTGCGAGAATCACTTTAAAACCCGGTACTCAGTACGCAGTATTATAAAGCTCAATAAGGCCTATTTAATATTACTTTCTTTCATTACGAAAATAGTATAAAAAATATTGTAAAAGGTTGCACCTTATGAAATTATTTATTGGCTGGGAACAGCTCTCGGAAGATTTGAGCTACTTATGGCATAATTGAGGAATCACAACAAAGTTAGGTGATGTGTTCCGTTAAGCAAGTTATGTTTAATTTTTTTCATTCGTATGAAAACCGATTTTTGCTACTTTAATGTAAGTACAGAAACTCAGTTGTTTGTATCAGCTCCAGACTTTGTAGGATTTCTAGAAAAGGTATTTTGCCTACTTGATTCAACGCTAAATGGCGTTTAGGCCCACAGTACTATCTAAAATAAACGATATTTTATCAATTATTTGATTGGATTAGCCGAATTTACTCAGAATTTACTTTTTTCTAAGGGTTATGCCTTCTCAGCTCTTCAAAGGTTGAGTTAATACAATCCTTATGGAAGAAGAAACTTTCAATTAAACAGCTAATTGGGGTGTCCTTAGTTCCATTGAAAGCAAAGCTGTAAGAGCAAGCTAGTATTGTTTTATTGTATACTTGAAGTAAATTAACCGTTGGATGATAAATTCTGTATAATAATTTACTGGTAAAACTCTGTGCATCATACGTTTAAACCTTTTAAGGTTTTTTGTTTTTATTATTCAACTCAATTTACATAATAATATCATGGATACAAATTAAGGCAGATGGATTCTTTTATTCTCGTTATGGAGCACCCAGTTGCACTTGTTTCGAATCCCGTGTTCTACAGAGTAATAAATCTTGTTTTGTAGCCTCATGCCTTTACGTTGAGGCTCAAGGGAAATTAACTTGGTCTCCGGAACGATTCAACAACACCAGAAACAACCTACAGGTTTAACTGGTAACAATTTACCCTTTTTCCTGAATTTCATAAACTAGAATGTACAACTTTTTTTATTATATTATTTTAATTTTTACATCTTAAGAACAAAATTGGTGCTTATACACAAATTAATTTTACCGTTCAATTCACATTTAGAAATTAATTGTTACTCACACTTGATGCAATGTGATCCTAGTTCCCCATACCAACTAAATAAATCTACAATATTATGAAGAAGGGGTGGTTTCTTTTGTTATGTTGTTCGGGGCAAACGCAAAGACTACTGAACCGTCTAGACTGGAATTTATAGATCATTAACTCGGCCAATAAATAGGCTTATTCCCTAACCTACTTCGCTCCGCAAGCTTTTTTTGTATACATTTTATACTAATTTGCTTATTTCGAAAAAAAGATTGTTTCAGGAAAAATAAGGTTACCAATAGCTAAACATTTATTCCCCTTCGACTATAGTGTGGCTAGAGGTAGTAACTTATCACTGATGTCAAAGAGTTAAAATATTCGTTAAGAAAATGTAGCCTAAAGGACACTGTCGAAAGGTGTTGACAGGGGCTAGGTTTCGGTAGAACATATGAACAAATACATCGCAATCCGTTAAGTATTATGAAATGTTTTAATTCCAACAGATTGGAATATTTATGACAGTTTTGTTTTGTCTGAAAATTAAAAATTTGAATTTAATCTAGACAAAGAATTGATTTTGATCTAAAATTGTTTGCGAAGTAAAAAACGTGATAATTTGTATGTTTCTAACTTAGTCTGATTTAATTGTATTGTAAATTTTGTAAATTAATGGTCCGTCAAGACTAGCAAACAAAAAATCAATTAAATCCAAGCAAGACAAAAACAAGCAAAACGTTACTGATTTGATCATAAAGTGTAAAGTATTAATTTTTAATGCAGTAAGAGAGCAGGCAAATTAACCAATTGTAGAAATAATATGTGGAGATTTAACAACACCGAATAGATCGGAGCAAACTTAAATACTGTTTTCCAACAAATAAAAGTAGAATTTAATTGAATTTTTTATGTGACTGACTATTTAATTCACCCCTTGTGTTAAACCATCTGCAATTCCAATTCACAGTTCCGGGAACTGGTAGCTGTTCATTTACATTAGACGAGTCCCAAGCATCGGTTAGATCAGTCTTGTTCAATAACTATAAGAATGTATCCCCAAAAAGGCAATTCATTTAAATTCAACTAACTAAAGTAAAATCAACTTAAATTACTTTACCTTTTCAGGTAGCCTAAGATTTTTAGATGCTGCGATACGCGTTTCGGGTTAATTACAACCCATCCTCAGTCGCGTGGTTGCACGGGTTAAGATTGCCCCCCAAAGTGGTTGTCACAGTACATAAAACTGAGACTCGAACACGAGACAAGGTAGACGATGATGTTTACAGAACGAGATTTTACGCAGTACATTATAATTTGACATGTCACACTTACACGCGTATCACCCGACAATAATACCTTCTGAAGACGACTTTGAAAACCGGTACCGCACAAACTGGTCATACTTCCGTTGTCGTCTGAACACATCGGATCAGCTGTTGTCAATAATAGTTGCATTGCCATCCCCCTCCAGTCTACTGTAGAGACGGTAGATGACTTTATCAGAGAAATCCTCTTTGACATTCAATAACTAATTAATACCTTAAGTTGTGAAATTTTTAAAAATAAAATTCTCTTCCCAAATTTTGGATTTTTGAGTATCATTACAACCTTTTACACATAAATTTCCACTATCCACACCCTTAAATACTGTTTGTAGTTGTATGAAGAGCCCGTTTCTCCGTTTTAGACGGGACAACTGAATATGTTCACGTCATAATTAACTTTCACCTTATGGCTGGTTTTTTATGATTTATCATAGTTTATGTAGTTTGTTTTACTGTGCTTGAATAGTTTTTAATTTAATGCAGTTTTAAGCCTATTAGTTTTACCCGTCAGTGGTAGGTCACCAACGAAGGTTTTCTGATTAAATGAGTTTTATGGCATTTTATTATGTCAAACATTTTTTGTTACAGTGTTTGATTACAATAAGTTTGCCAAATAAACACGGTGATTTGATAAAAACTCATTTAATCTACACTACCTTATTACCTATATTGTTACCCTTATTGATATGAATCATCAATTCTTTTAAGATGGACAAAATTTGCAAATAAAAGAAATAGTGTAATTCATTAATTTATTTTAACTCGAGAGAGAGAGAGAGAGAGAGAGAGAGAGAGAGAGCGTTACAGTCAAGCAGCGGCCGTCAGCGTTATCTCCAGCATGGGAGGCGGTTGTAGTTATTGTTCATTTTACATCCACGAGCCCCACTCCCTGCGTTGGGCCATTATCGGCTGACCGTTAGTGTCCAAACTCGCATGTTCCGCATGTAAGCTGAAATTTCAATTTTCCATATTCCGTTACTGGGAGTAGGTTCTGACGTCAAATACTTGTAACTTGTTCAGAAACATTAATTTTAATAGCCTTTTATAAAGCTTTTTTAAATATATATCTCATGACTAAAAATGTAGAAGTTTATGTTTCTTACACAATCTCATAATAGGGTTTCCCATAATAGCGACACAGCAATTTTAATATGAGAATACTAATTCAGTTTTGTTTATATAACTGTCATTACCAAATACGTTGGACCAAACGTTATTACGAGCACCGCAAACTATACATTACTAAGAGTTAAGCACTTGTATTTTTAGTATCATTCATTCTAATTTACAGTACTAAGAACTGGTATTTTTGGTTTCACCAATGAAATCATAATTAATGTGATAAGAAGGACAACGAACGAAGTAAATTAAAACGAAGTCAAAGAATCGTTGCATTTCAATATGCGCGAGTATGTAATTAATGCGACGACTCGAAATGGTTTCACTGATAATTTTAGGATTTTTCCACAAACTTTCAATAGCTTACCGAAAATAGTCCTTTGGGTCATAAAAGAAATTCCCTAATCGCTCTAAAAATTTGATTTTCAAAATTTAAAAAATACTTTTTTTATTATGACAAAGGAATTAGCTTGTTATTGTTTGTGAGTTCGTCAAATTACGCGATCAAAGAGCGCACACCTGTAGTAATAACTAAGGCCCATCTGCACCGGATGGGCAAAGTCGCCAGCCCGGACTGTCTGTATTGCCCCGGCATCCCAGACACGTCCGAGCACACCTTTTTTCAGTGCGACCGTTGGCACGTCCGCCGAGCCTCGCTTTCATCTGAGATCGGCGTGGTCGTCAGCCCAAACAACATCGTCGGAGCTATGCTCCAGGGAGAGGGCAACTGGAACTGTGTCCAGCACTACGTCCAGGCCATTCTTCGGGCGAAAAAGGTCGACCTCGATCGGCCTTAATCCTCAGCATTTCCCCACGGAGGTTGCCCTAGCGGCGTAATATCAAAGGCCTAGCCCGAAGTAATGTGTGAAACAGTTCCAGGCTAGTGTCCTCGGTGCCGAGGGAGGTGGTTTAGTCGGTAGTTCACGGGACATCGAGCTCGTGGGAGTCCGACACTACTGAGGGGACAACGAGCCCCTCAGTGTGCGTAAACGCATTCCACCTCCTACCCAAAAAAAAAAGTAATAACTAAGGTGACCAGATTTTGGAACAGCTACAACGGGACGCCGACTCCCGGGGGGTGTGGGGGGTATGGATAGAGGGGGGTCTGGGGGTCTGGGGGTCCTCCCCCGGTAAATGTTGAAAAATTAGGAGAATTTTGGTGTGTTTTTAGACTTTTTCAGATTGAAAATATGTGCTAGACTCTAGTTCATCTTTACCATTAATTTTAAGTGACTAAAAAACTACAAAAGAACCGAAAAAAATATTTAAGAGTTTTTTACATTAAAAAGGATTTCCATACCCCCCACAAAGAGAGAGGGGTTCGGAGGTCCTCCTTCGGAAAAATTTTTAAAATGAGGAGCATTTTGGTGGGTTTTTAGACACTTTCAGATTGAAAATTATGCAATACTCTAGTTCATCTTTACAATGGATATAAAAAACATTTATTTAAGAGTTTTCTTTACATTAAAAAGTATTTCCATACCCCCCAAGAGGGGGGTCAGGGGGTCCTCCCTCGGATGACTTTGAAAAATTAGGAGCATTTTAGTGGGTTTTTAGCCACTTTCAGATTGAAAATATGTGCTATACCGTAGTTTTACCATTTATTTTAAGTTTCTAGAAAAGACAGAAGAACCGAAAAAATTTAAGAGTTTTTTACAGTAAAACTTGTTTAAAGTATTTTTCTTACCAACAACGTCAAAACGGGACAAATGGGCGTCCCGAGAGAGTTCGTCGGGACAACGGGACACGTCACTATAAAACGGGACTGTCCCGTTCAAAACGAATAATTGAACGGCTGTCCTTAGTAATAACGAATAATTGAATTACTGGTTGGCTTTTTATATGACAAACGATACAAATTGTAAATTGTAAATGGTAGTCTAACCTCATGTCGAACCGCGGTAGATTGATCCTGTCAGACACAATGTACACTAGTCACGAAGATCGAGTCGTTACCAATCAGATTGAGCCATCTTGCCTTTACGTGTTAAGCGGTATCTCATTAGATGAGTTTTTCTTAATTTAAGGTGGATCATTCAAAACGTGGTTAAAAAATATAAATGAATTGTCTATACCCTGATTATCAAAAGAAGGTGAACGGCGCGGCGGAGCGAGCGCGCGGCAGTAAAAGCATTCTTATTCATAACGCTCTAGACACTTAAAAACGCTGTTAAAAATTTGCAGTCCACTTTATTCCAATGACCAGTTAATTACCTTATCAGCACTGTTTCAAATAATTTTTAACGTATGTCGCTTAGTTTATACTGTGAGTTATATTACTAAAAACACGATTTACGAACTAAAGAAGACAATTCTTAGTGTTCTATTTATTGTAACTCTGCTTAGAAGCATCGGAAAATAAACGGTATCAGGAAACTGACACATACTTTTTCCCTTAGTCATTTAAAATTATAAAACTTATATAGTGAAATAAAACAAATTTATAATTAATTATCACACAAATACATATTTTTATCAAAATCGGTTAGTAAATAAAGGAAATATCGGTTTTTAAATATTTGCCACAAGAATAACATTGGACAACGAACTGCGTTTACCGCCGAACTAAAATATGAATTATTTCCACAACCTGTTGACGATTATTCAAAATACTGGATTATTAAGTTTTTCAAATTAAATTTAATGGTTGCAAGTATATTTTCTTTAGAAGTTACAGATTTTGTAAAATTTGAAAAATATGAATTTTTAAACACTTGAAACCCCATAACTTTTGAACCTGAAATTTTACAGACATGCGGGTGGTGTCATTTTGTTTGTCATATCAAGACTAAAAA